>JALHBY010000118.1:439432-627482 GCA_024340155.1 Tolypocladium pustulatum
CAAGCGGGCTAAGTGCCTGGTGCTGTCCGGTGGTGGGTGTGTTGTCGGTGGCTTTGCGCCACGGCAACGCTGCGACCAAACACGCGTCGCGCGCAGCTGCGCGTCAACCCCGCAGTTGGCGGAATTGGACGACATGCATCCATGCTCCATTGTCTGAAGTGCCGAGCATGAGCATCCGAAATTGGCCTGAGTGCTTCCGGCTCGTGCTGCACCACCACGTGGCGTCGTGTTGCCAGGGTCCGCGGCCGTGGGTTTGCCATCTGCAGCAAAGATGCCCGACGGTGCTGCCATTGCAGGCCGTCATGCTGGGGACGCTGTGCTGTTTCTTTGCTCGCTCGAGTGCGTTACGTGCTCGCCATCGACTCGTCCGCGGCTGCTGCTGCTTCCACCGCTTCGGCCTGTGCCTGCAGCGCTGGCGCATGCTCTGTCGGTATTCGCACCAATGTCTGTGGCAGCGGCTCCGATGGCTCGTCTTCGCCGGCAGCATCGCCCGATGGCTTTGCCAGTTTGGCTATCGGAACTTTGTCAGCTCTCATGCGTGCTCGGCGGCAAGGGCTGTGGAACATACAAGATGCCATGTTGATGGCTCGTAGCACATTATGCCAGTTGCCCATGACCGTCGCAATAGCTGCCAGCCAGTGTCAGCGCCCATGCCGTCGTAGTCCATGCTGTGCTTGGAGGAAAATACCCTCTGTGCCATCAGACAAGGTCGACACCTTCTTCTCCAGGGCTTCCATCTGCGTTGCGACGGCGGCGCTCAGGTCCCGCAGCTCCTTGAGATGCTCCAGCTCGGCTCTCTTCTCTTCGATGCGCGCAAGGAGCGCCGGAGACTGGGACGCGGTAGATGACAAGCCGCTGAGGCCACGCATGTGCGTCGAAAGCGACCGCGTCGGGTACGCCATGGTGCGCAAAATGGCGAGGCTGCTCGGCACACGCAAGTATGTAGTGTCTTGAGAGCTTCAAGTGGCTTTCGATGCGACGCGTCCTAAAGCGGTTGGTGGGGTTCCATGCTCATACTTCACGTGCGGGGCCCTTCAGCGCCCCAGCAACCAGCGGCACCTGCTCAGGCATGGCGATCTAAGCCGCATTGGGCCAAAGGTAAATAATGACACAACCTGAAATTATCCCACCCTCGCATCACGCTGGCGGCTGCGAGTGGCGCTCCCCAACTACCTCTCCTGATACTCTTGCATCGCGTTGAGCCCGTACACTTGTCAAGATCCACTCATACGGTCCTCTGCACGCACTATGAGCTATGGCTAGGCTCAACGAACCCCCAATGTCTTCGGACAGCATCGAAACTCGTGCGTTCTGCTCAGCCCGGTGCTCCTTTGCAGGCTTGCGCATATCACTGACGCGTTCACCACTAGTTCGCAGGAAGATGCTTCGCCAGAACAGAGACCTCGCCAAGTCCAACAACATCCGCGCCCTGCGCATCAGGGAACTAGAAAACGAATGCGCCTGCATGCTGTCCGAGAACTTGGAGCTCCGCGGTCGAATCCTCGAGCTCGAACGGCAGGTCGAGGACAATGAGTCACGACGAATAGCAGATCATGCAATGGCCATCAAGGCGAAGCTGGAAGCGCAACTCACGGAATGGGGAACCATGCTCGCCGGGCTCGGGCTGGAGCCGCCCATGAAGAGGCACTCGCCGCGGATCCGGAGGTCAATCAAGCAACGCATGAGTTTTGGCGCTTACCGACCGAGCCCTTCGCAAAGGAGACTACGCGATGTCGCAAGAGACATTGAAGAGCTGGGACACATCGCTGAGAGCAAAGCCTGTCCCCGCCCATCTATGAAGTATGAAACTCTCACGCATCTCGAGTGCGAGCAGTGGCTTACAAGCGGCAGTCCCGAGCAGATCCTGGCGCTACGAGAAGAGGCGCACTTGACGTATTCGGCCGACTCACCAGAACTGAAACCGCCGTCCATGTCCCAGTCTCTTGACGAGGATCCTGTAAAGGTCGACTCACCCAGTAGAGCTGCCGCCATCAACATACAAGAATCGAGCCCCAAGCGAATCATCGAACCGCCAGTTTCTTTCGCCTCGCCCAAACAAGATCAGCTGGCAGCGGCGCCGGTAGCAACGCCGGAAAAGAAGTCGAAAGTCGTTGCCAAGCCTGAACAGTCACAACCTCGGCCCGCAGCGCGCGCCGAGCCGAGCAAAGCTGCTCAGCCCGTCAAGACTGGGGCAAAGCGCAAATTCGCTTCGCGAGAGGATGCAGAAAATGTCCCGATACAGCGACTAGTGAACGAGAACCAGCCGCCACGAGTCTTTCCCGAGAAGCAGTCAATACGTGACAAGGCTGGAGGCAAAACATTGAAAGAGTTGGCCAGCATGAGGAACGAGGCCCAAGGCAGGCAAGGGGCCACTGCAAACACTCGAAAACCGCTCGGGGCGAAAAGCACCAACGACGACATTAGCTCGCCAAAGAAGATGTCGAAGCCGGCGGTGACAGATGAGGTCACCGTGGCCAAAGCTAATTTGGTAAAGGCCAAGGCTTGCAGTGAGAGATCAAAGTCAAAAGCAAGAAGCAATCCACCAGTCAAGACGCAGGCATTTCCGGTGCCCCATCTTCCACCACCAACTATCATAAAGATGGCGACGCCCCTCGTTGAGGCTGCAATGCTCTCACCGAGCTCTCCTGAGCCGACATCAGCCGACAATGGCCACCGGGGAGATACTCCCCCTCCAGCCGACATCACTTGCAGAGGCGAGACCACGCGACCCAGTAGACGGAATAGGACGGCCGTTAGCTATGCAGAGCCGAATCTCAGAGACAAGATGCGACGGCCGACAAAGGAGCTGCTTGATGCAGTAGCTGGGGAGGGCAAAAATCCTCGGCGGTCCAGTCAGGCAGAACCGCTTGCCCCCGAGATGCTCAAGGTGGAGCGCGATTCGGATGCTGGACAGTCGTGGAAGGCGTTGCCCGCTGCAAGCGAGCGCTTCGCTGAGCCTGAGCCAGGATGCATACCGGCAAGCCCCTTGGCCACCAAGAGCTCTGCTGCTCAAGACCTGCTAGACACTTTCGTGACAGACCGGCGCCGGCGGCCATCTACAATGGCCCCGAAGGAGGCGGAATTCGTCGGCCAAGGCACAAAGTCCCACAGCCAGCCGACGAGCGCTGACACCTCTCCCGACACTAGCGGATCAGGCGAAACCGATATCTATGAGTTTACGAGTTCGTCGCCCCAACTCGAAAAGGAGGATGCCACCACTAAGAAGACTGGCCGGCGGCAAACCAAATCTACTCGGCGGGTGTCCTCGGCCGTTGATAGCGACAAGGACACCGGATGAAAAGAGTGCACCTCTTCTAGGCGAAGAAGCATGATGGTATAATGACTGATGTGTTTGCGGGTGAGGACCTGCTGCTACGTTGTAACGGGCATTGGCGTTACGGGGCCTCGGGATACATATTTCTTTTTTGGGCGAAGCACGTTTTGACTGTCTTCATGCTCGAGATACCAAGCGACGGAATTTTCCTCAAGTTTGTTTTATATTGAACAGTTCTCCCTGTATTGGGCACGTCTCCTTGGACCATGGCCCCTCCAATTGGAAACTTTGGCCTTACGATCAGCCAATCTTCTTGGAAAGCATGTGCCGTCTGGTGGTGTGTAACAGCGCAGATACTTGTCTTTCGAATTAATACGGGTATTGGCTTGATTTGGACCTGCCACCCCCCTTGCCCTCGCTTTAGTATTGGCGGACTGCCCTTACGACGGTGTCGCGCCGGTTGGTTCTACTGGTTTTGTGTAAGTCACCTTCTCCACCGCCACGTTCTCGTTGCCCTTGTCATCTGTTCTTAACTGGTAGACGTAGAGTGTGAGCGAGATGCCTTGGACCTGTATTCAACGTCAGTCATGACTCTCTCGCAAGGATAACTTATTCCACCTCGGCTGCTGCAACGTACGTCCATCAAGCAGAAGCTCGGCGTGGGGTTCTCTCCCTCTTTGCTCCAGCCATTGATATAAGCGCCGGTCGCGGTGCCCGGATTGACAAAGAACTTGTCCATGTACTCAAAGGCATCGAAGCGATGGGTCCCTCCCCAGCACAAAACATCCACGTCGAGCCGATTCGCCTCGGCAAGCAGCAGATCCGGCTCGCTGGAGACAAGCGTGAAGCCCTCGAGGAAGCCGATGCGGATGCCACCGTGCGTTACCACCTGTGTCAGTGGCAGGGAGGTGGCCTCGACATCGTAGCGGCCCTTGACGATGCGCAGGTCCGGCGCGACGGATCGCAGGTACTCGTATGTATGCTTGTCGGTGAGATTGCCCAGGCAGAGCGTCTGACCGATCTTGCCGGGCGCGAGGAGCTTCTTGAACTGCGTAGCAGTCAGTCATAACGGCAACGCGTGCGTGCTCGAGCTCCCAAAGGCGATCTGGGCCTTACCGCGATGCGCTCACGGTGACGTACGTACCTTGGGCGGGATATCCAGGGCGCGGTCGGGTATGTGCATGTCCCCAATGACGAGGATTAGGAACGCCATGCTTGCAAGGACAATGGGGGGGGAGAGAACTGGCCAAACGATGTCCTCGACCTGCGAGCTCTATGCCACTCGGTCCGCGCCTCGAGCGTGCCCCTCGGGCGGCAGCCAGAGCTGCCAGCCAGCGTTACGTAGGCGTCTGGATACAGCGATAGCACTGGATACTGCAATACGCGGCCCCAGCTGGGCAGCCCACCCACTGAGCCCACTGAAGGCTTGGTGGCAGATCTTATCGGCACCAGGCGGGGGGCCGATAAGGAATTTTTTTGCTCGCCTCGCTCGACTGGCGGCAGCGAAAGACAGAGGCAGCACCATCACCAGCCTCACCGAACATCCTGGTTGGTTTGACGAGCAACACGACTTGTCGACACCATGGCGACGCCAACGCCGACGCCGACGCCGACCCTGGCTGAGAAGCTGGACAAGATCAAGTCCCCAGGCCTGCAGAGCCAGCAAAAAGTAGGCTTGCTCTGGAGCTCTAGACGTGGGCAGCACTAACAGCGTCTTTCTGCAGACTGTCGTCGTGCTCTCAGCCATCGAGTCGACACTCAAGGAACAAAACTCTGCGCCAACGCCGACCGGCTACTTCGCCGCCCTGCTTTCGCTTCTGCAGCAGGCAAACGTCAATGGCAGCATAAACATTGAGTTGGCGGCGCCCGTCGTCTACCTCTTGGATGTGGTCACGCCCTTTGTACCACAGCCTGTGCTCCGATCCAAATTCACTCAGATCCTCACCCTGCTGGCCCCGGTGTTGCTGATGCAGGAGGCGGAACCCTTACTGCTCAGGACGTCAATTGGCTGCCTCGAGTCTCTGCTCGTGGCCCAGGATGCGCCCTCTTGGGAGCTGTCCGTCACGCAAATCGGTCCTCGCCGCGCCGTCGCCGGACTGCTCAACCTCTCCCTCGACCCCCGGCCCAAGGTGCGAAAGCGTGCGCAGGACGGCCTGAAGCAGGTCCTCCGGAACCCGCCACCGAGCCCCTCCCTGGATCATCCCGCCGCGGACATGTGCGCCGGGACGGCCCTCAAGAACCTCGAAGATCTCGCTAGTCAGGCGGCGCAAGCACGCAAGGGCAAGAAGTCGGCGGCCACAACCCATGACCCCGCCTTGATACACGCTTTGCAGCTCGTGAAGACGGTAGCCGCGGCGAGCGGAGGCTGGCCGAGCACAAAGATTGAGTCCCTGTGCGAGCTGTTATTGAGCATCGCCAAGACCGGAAACGAGTACATGACGATGGCCGGCTTCGAGATTTTCGAAATGATCTTCGAGGGCATGTCGGAGGAGGTCTCGTCGTCAAAGCTGCCGCGCCTGATGGAAATCATCTCCGAGCTGCGACCGGCGGCAAACGACACCCAGCTTGTGCCCGCGTGGCTCGCGATTCTGTCCCGAGGATACGATGTTTCGTCGCAGGTCGAGCCCGACGAGACTTTCCAGAATCTTCCCGACCTGTTCGCCATGGTCGCGCAGTTCCTCGTGTCGGACTCCGAGAACATTCGAATCTCAGCCTCCGAGTGCCTGGTCTCTTTCCTGGTCAACTGCATCCCACAACAGGTTATCCTGGAGCCTTCAATATACGATGAGAAAGTTCTGGACAAGATCTCCAAGACTGCGGAATCGCTGCTTACTGTCCAGTATCAGGCAGCTTGGCTGCAGACTTTCAACGTCCTCGGGGCCATGTTCACCTCTCTGAGATGGAGGGCGTACCCTAGATTGCTCAACGTTACGCGCACGATTGGCGAAATTCGCGAAAACTCGTCTTTCCGCAACAAGAAGGAGGCCGACGAGGTCATTGGACAGGCTGTCCAAGCCATGGGACCCGAAGCCGTGTTGTCCGTCCTTCCCCTGAACATTGTCAAGCCCGTCAAGGGCCAGTCGGGGCGAGCCTGGATGTTCCCCATCCTGCGAGACTACACCAGCAACACCAACCTGGCTCACTTCAAAAAGGAAATGGTGCCTCTCAGCGAGCTCATGTTTCAGAAAGTCTTGGACCATGGCGACGCCGACAAGACAATGGAGATTAAGATTTACGAAACTCTGGTACAGCAAACCTGGTCCATCCTTCCCGGCTATTGCGACCTGCCCCTCGATTTGCTTGACGCCTTTGACCAAACATTCGCCGAGATGCTTGCAAACCTTTTGTACAAGCAGGTCGGCTTGAGACTTGACGTCTGCAGGGCTCTCAAGACCTTGATCGAGTCAAACCAGGCGATTGCGGGCATCGGAGACAATGAAGAAGACTTTTTGCTCCAGAGCAGAGTTTCTCGGGAGTCTGCTACCAAGAACCTCGAGTATCTTGGCCAGTTTTCTGGCAACATGCTCGCGGTGCTTTTCAACGTCTACACTCAGACCCTCCCGCAAAGTCGAGGCCCCATCCTGCAGTGCATCAACGCGTTCCTCAGCATTACGCCCCATCAGGAAGTCGTTGACACCTTCGACCGTGTGAGCAAGATGCTGGCATCAGAACTGCAGACCACTCCATCAGCGGAGGAGAAGAGCAAGCAACAGAAATCAAAGGACCATATGCCATCAACGGCGCAGACGCTCATGGATCTTGTCATCACCATGTCCGCCTATCTCCCACGCGAAAGCTTTGCCGCCCTGTTCGAGATCGCGACTGTCATCATCTACAAGCAGGACGAGCCCCAGTTGCAGAAGAAGGCATATAAGCTGATTCCTCGGCTGGCGAGCTCCGAGCTCGGCAAGGCCGCCCTTCAAGAGAGGAACGTCGAGTTGCAGCAGCTTATTGTGTCCAGCTCCGAAAAGGTCTCTGCCCCTGCCAGGCGTGAGCGGCTGGCTGCGATCGCGGCGCTGTTGCCCTTTATCGCCGACGACGCCCTCCACTTCATTCCTGGGGTCCTTAGCGAGGTTGTCATTTGCTGCAAGGAAAACAATGAGCGCGCTCGGGAGACGGCATATGAGCTGCTGGTCCTAATGGGCAACCGGATGGCCTCCGCTGATGGAGCCGTCATTGACAATAGCAAAGTCTCACACATGCCAAAGGACGCACCGGCTGCAAAGGCCAACATTGAGGAGTTCTTCACCATGGTCAGCGCCGGTCTGGCAGGCAGCACACCCCACATGATTTCAGCCTCCATCACAGCCATCAGCAGGCTTCTTTACGAATTCAGGTCTGCTCTGAGCGAGCAGACCTTGTCTGATCTCGTTCAAACCATGGATCTGTTCTTGACTTCCAACAACAGAGAAATTGTCAAGAGCTGCTTGGGATTCGTCAAGGTCTGCGTCATCAGCCTGCCTGTCGAGCTGATGATTCCTCGCCTCTCCACCCTCGTGCCCAATCTCATCGTTTGGAGCAACGAGCATAAGGGCCACTTCAAGGCCAAGGTCAAGCACATCTTGGAGAGAATGGTCCGCCGCTTCAGCTACGACCTCATCCACAAGAACTGCCCCGAATCCGACAGGAAGCTTATCGTCAACATCCGCAAGACCAAGGAGAGAGCTAAGAAGAAGAAGGATACTTCCAATGCCGGCCAGGACGACGACGACGCTAGTGATGACGATGACGATGACCGCCCGAAGAGGCAATTCGAGAACGAGTACGACCAAGCTCTATATAGCAGCGACTCGGACGCTGGAGCGGACTCCGAAGACGAGGCAGATGTGAAGCCCAGGAAGAAGACGCAAAAGGGCGGCAGGACGTACATTGTTGAAGACGACGACGAACCTCTGGATCTCCTGGACAAGAAGGCCCTCGCCAATATCTCCTCCACCAAACCCTCCAAGCTCCGCAAACCCACAAAGTCCAAGGCCAAGATGGACCTCGACGGCAAGCTCATCCTCGGCAAGGACAGCGACGACGAGGACGGTGGCGCCATGGACGTCGACCAGCCCGAGGGCAGCTCAGGTGTAGGCGCCTACGTCGCGGCCCTCAAGGGCAAGGACGCCGCCAAGCGCGGCCGCGGCGGCAAGCTCAAGTTCTCCAACAGACGGTCCAAGGACGACGACGATGCCGGAGAGATGGACGAGGGCGACGCCGTTGCGCTCAAGAACAAAATCAGCCCCGGCAGGGATCGTGGGAGCAACTTCCGCGGCAGGGGCGGCGGCGGCGGCATGCGTGGTGGCCGTGGTGGCCGTGGCGGTCGTGGAGGGGGGGCCGGCGCGCGCAGCGGCAAAGGAGGCATCGCCGCGGGGAGGAGGGGACTGGGAGTTGAGAAGAAGCACGGGCCGTCGATGGCTGGTGGTGTTGGCAAGCCCAAGAGGGGCCGGAATTGAAAAGAAGGTAGGAAAGGGGGAACGACATGAAGTTCCTAGAATATCCACGTTCATGAATGAGGCGGTTTACCATTCCATCTGGCGTTTACTATTACTGTTGGGAGTCGAGTAGAATAGATTATCTACGCTTTCTCTGCCACTGTTCGTAAATACTATGTCACTGAATCTACTTGTCAAACAAAGTCAGGTCCGCAAGTCTTGTATTCAGTTCGTCTCTCGAATAACAACCCGACACTAGCCAACAGCAGCGTCGCCATTCGAGACGGACAGATTTGCTTTGTCTCGCAGGCCATGCTCCAAACTCTCCTTCCCTTGTCATCTATGATGCCGCGCAACGGCATCGTCCACAAAGCAACAATGCCTCCACTCGCATGCGTGGGTATGGTATCTCATTCGTAAAACCGTAAAAGCCAACAGCGGATATAAAAGGCATAATCCGCCCGACGCCATGCCTGCCGGGCCAAGCGCAAACTCCATGTGTCATGCTGGCGAATCCTCCACTCTAAACGGAAAGGTGTTTGGACAAAAAGTCGAATAGTGTATCAACTGGACGGGCGCACAAGCCGGCCGTCATCGAAATGCATTGACGTGCTCCGGGTGGGATGCGCGGGGAAGGTATTCTCGTCTATAGTGGTCATAATATTGGTCACCCATGGGTGGTTGCTGCCGGTGACCAAGCTCTTGATGCGCTTGAAGGGGTAAATCCGACCGAGAACCGAATCGTAACCTATGAAGTGTGAGAATCCCTTTTCACCAAATGGCAATGATTAAAGTGCAAGTGAGCAAACTCACTCTTTCTGAAACGGCTGGGGTGGAGGTGCAAGGTACTCTCCTGACACTGGTCGAGATCGAGGGCCACAGTCATCTTCCAAGGGCCGGGGTCGCTCCATACCCACGTGCCGGCCAGGCTCATACGTATTCGGAGGAATACGATTCACCATGTGGACGCTATAAGGGTAAGCGAGATGAGAACTGGTGTCGGACGAGCGAGGCATTGGAATAACCTCGACGCCAAATGTACCTCGATTCTCTTGCAAGATTCTTGAACCTTCTTCCTGCGACACCACAATACGACGATCCAGTGCTCGCGGCGCCTGATTCAGCATTCCTTGGTCGCTAACATGTCCATTGGGCTCACGTGTGGGCATCACTGGCTCTGGGGGTGCTGCAACCCTCTCATAGAAGCCGCCCCGATCCTCCATCAGGATAGGATTTAGGCGACTACCGGGCCGAGCAGCATTCAGCACTATCCGATCCGCGAGTGGCTGGTCTGATGAAGGCATGGCTTGATAGACTTGAGCTTGAGAATGTGGGAGCGAGGGAGCAGCGTCCAGGTTCCCACGGTAGTCGGATCTGACTTGGTGGAAATCACGCTGTCCCAATGTCTGGAGTGGGCGGAAGCCACCCAGCCCTGCTCGTCCATGTGGCAAGTAATCGCTAACAACTCGCGGACTGGAGTTGTGATTTTCTTGTCCCTGCGGCTGCCCCAGAGATTGGAGTTGGCTATTGTGATACTGACCGCCGAAGTCAGGAGAAGGATGTACCCTGTGATTCTCAGATCTGATAGGCGGAGCGCCGGCAAAGAAGGAGGGCCGTGCAGGCGCCGGATGGCTAGACTCAATGGAAGGGACCAGCATATCTTGAAATTGATTGCCAAAGGAAGCTGGCAGGTGCTCCAAACCACCACGGTCGGCAAAACCTGGCTCTCCTCGGAAGGTGCGAACCGGGGCAAGGGGATTATTCTGTGGTAGCAATCCGAAATCCGCCGTGCGTTGAGGGACATAGCCGTTGGAGCTCGGGGCGCTGCCAGCCGAGCTGAAGAGTGGCTGTGGCTGCTGCTCATACGCATAGGGTAAGCTGCTGGGGCTAGACTGGTTCAGCGACGTATCCGTAGTGGACGGCGGGGTGTTGCTGCCCGGATCACGATTACGCTGTAAAGCTTCCTCCCAGGCGCGGTATCTCTTAAACCCACGTCGGTGGCTTCGAGAAGCGCCGTGGTCCTGATCCTTACCTGCGGCTGCTACTCGAGACTTTGGCGCCCTTGCCGCGGCTTTGGCAGATTGCCGGCGATTTGATCTTGTACGCTGCGGAGCTTGCTGCGAAGATTGGGCTGGTATAAGGACAGCTCTGTTCGAGTCTAAATCCTCGACGGAAGTACTTTCAGTTTCTTCCTCGGAATCCTCTTCCTCGGAGTCGGAGATTACGACCACTTCCCGCAAAATCTCATCCAGCTGGTCGCGGCCAGTCTCTTCATCTCCCCGCCACTTGACAAGGATGTCGAGGCTGAGAGCTTCGACGGCTTTTCGTGCGTTCTGGTAGTCTGTCTCTTTCAGCAACTGATCATACCTTGTATGACTGTGCCTGATGTGGGCAAGAACCGCAAGCTGAGCCCTGCGAGACAGAGGAATATCGGCACTGAGTCCAACAGGCTTCTGGCCTCGGAAAGAAGTACCCTGAGAGGCAAGTTAGCTTTCCAAGCACAGGCTTCAGAGAAATGTGAAAGTAAAGTCACATACAAATGTAAAAGCATGCTCGAGGATCCGCTGGCGATCAGTATTGGGGATGCGAGGGAAAAGGTCTCGCAGCACGGCATCGGCTTGAGCGTGATACAGGCGCTGAGAACTAGGTATCGGCTCTGGCACTCCATCGGGAACGCCTGCCGAGTGCACTAACGGTGAACAAATGCTGCCTCTGGCTGCTTGCACAATGTCTTTGTGGAAATGACAGCCAACTCGGTTCAACTGGTTGGCGTAGCTCAACGCAGTGGTACTTTGGGAAGTCTGGGATATGGTGAGTCCTTCCATGTAAGCAACTCGGCCTCGAGTAGCTCACAGTGACAATGAAAACAACGACACCACTCTCCCGTGACAGTTCTTTGCAGGTTGCAGTCAGAATAGGGTTTCCGGCCGCGACGAATTCGAAGTTTGGCGGAGGGGTTCTGTTAACAGTGTGCTGCGGCTGATCAGCTACATGTACGGCCCATCAGACCTGGACTACCCAGCTTGCCTCGACGTTAAGCTTTTTCTTCTTTTCCTTGTTCTCGACAAATTCAAAGTAACTGTGGTGTTTGGATTTTGGTATAGGCAGCGATGGCCTCGCCACAAGGCTAGCAGGTAAAGGCACGGGCGCCAAGGGGTGGTGCTGGGGCCTCTGTGCTCGTTTATGCCTCTCCTGAGGTCCTCCAGCGACAGTCGCGGGCAGCTTTCGCTTGTTTGTACCCATCTGTGAGGTTTAAAATCGCGAATGCACCATGCTTAAAGCGGGTTGGGATCCAGGCCAACACACAGGCTGCAAGGTTAGCAAGAAACCGTTGGAGTCTGTGCTAGCAGTTCCGGTAAACAACGGACCAAAGCAGTTGAATCACAACTGCTGACACAAAGTGGGAAGCCAAGGACGAAACGCGCTGGGGAACAGAGTATCCAGTAGCGAACAGGCTTGCGGCTTGTCGCTATTCTCCAGCTGCTGGCTCGCAGCGCACGGGGCCGACTCGACGCGAGCTCGACGACAGCGCGTGCGTCCGTCCGGACCACCGTGGATACAGAAACAAGATGCGAGAGAGCAAGGTGCCGAACCTCGACTGACCAGGTGCCAGTGTGGAGGATGCGAGAGAAAGGCCTGCGTTGTACGTCCGTACTTGCTGGACAGCTGTGGTTGATGTTGGGCAGCAAAGCGCGTTGTAATATTAGCTAAGCAAGTTCGGCAGATGTGGAGTGGAGCAACGTGACCACTCCCGACCACCACTCGCCGCGCATCACGGCGGCGGCCACAGCCAGTGGTTGGTCTATCAAAAGGGTCAGCCCAGGGCACGTGAGCTTTTGTGCGCTCATTGCATTGCCCACGGGTTGCCTCCTACGGCTGAGAAGTATGAAGAGGAGAGGAGCTCGAATCCCACAGGTGGAGAGGTTGGCCGCGAGCAGCGCTCATAGATTTTTGGATCTGATGAAACCTCTGCTGCATTTTGATGATCCATGTTCCTGCATCTTCGTACGAACCAGTTGAATGCTTCTACGGAATGAATTTGGATTCAATCGTGGCGGATGGGGCCATCGCCTGCGGCGAGTGATTCCCCAGAGCAGTGCCCAAGCGACAATGCAACGAGTCATTTGCCAGGTGCTGGGGGCATTGGATCTGAACTGCTAAGCAATTGTGCTTGATCTGGAGTGACCGTTTCTGACGGCAGCTGTTTGAGGTTCTAGCAAGGATGTTGCAGCACGTGCGGAGTACTCGTAGCGCGCTTTTGTCGCTGGGCGTGTCAAAGTCCCTCTTTAACTTTGCCTTGTCGCAAGTATGCGGGCAGCCGCCCCTTGCGAGACGTGAAAGACGTTTTGTGCTTCGCTGTTTCAACTGATGACTGCCTTGAGTGAATGGAACAGTTGTAGTACAGGGCTACCTCCGTCACCAAGGTGACTCGAGTAAATGCCGGCAAGGCATTCACGACAACTGACCATCTTGAGTCAAGGTCAGCGGCAGTAGCTCCGCCCAGGCAGAAAGATGCTTTTCAATCATCAATGCCATTGAGAGAAACGACAAACAGCCTGTCAAGATCCACTGCCCCCATCTGCCGAGATTCGACGTCCGTGCCAGGCTGTGCGAGGCTATGCTGGCTATTCTTGTGCCCAGGAGACGGTGGCAAAATACAACAAACGACAGTCTGGCAGTGCGAGAGGAGAGGCATCCTGGTCTGTGAATTATTGTGTTTTGAATCCTGAGTACTCGCTATGATGGCAGGTCCAAGTATCGCTTCTCAAATCAACCTCACAACTATCGATATGATAATACCGTTCACAGTCGGAAGTCTCAATGGCGGGTGCGTGACGGCTGTTCCCGCAAGGTGGCTTGCGTCTCAGGGCGAAACAAAAGTGTCGGCCAACAACGGACGGCAGATGTCAAACTGTTCCAGGAGAACAAATACCGGTAGCTGCGACGGACCCCGTCGACACGACACGGGGCACTGAAATTGCTCGTGCAAATGCTATGGTGATCTCCGGCACAGCACCAGACTGGCCACGCCCTGTCCATTGACGACTCGCTGAGCCAGCCGTAAGGAGATGAGGCGTCTTGGCGTCTTGGACGCACTGCCACCGCCAGAATGCAATACATAGTCTTGCTTTTGCCCAGTTTTGGGAGCAGGCGGACAGTACACACACGTGACGTAGCACATGATGGTGGAACGCGATCGCAGTCGCCTTCGCAGGACGGGGGACACATCGTCAACAAGCAAGAAGGTTTAAAGCGCTGTGCACAGCCACACTTAGCCTGTCGCTAGCGCTGAACCGCTCTCCCGTGCTTACGAGGGGGCTTGCGGGAGCACGGGACAGCCAATAGCACTATCGAGTAGGCCGTTGAGGTTGCAAACCGTGGGCTCGGGCAGTTCGGGGGTCCGAAGCCTTTTCCGATGGACGGACGGTTGAATGCGACTGTCCGTTGGCAGTGCCAAGCAGCAGCACAGCAGCTCAGCAGCCAACAGGTGCCTCGTTGCCAATCAAGCCCGCAGACTCGCTGCCCGCGGACAGTGCTGTCGTCCCAAAGTCGCCACGGCCCAACTTGTGCAAAGAGGGAAGCTGCACGAGCGCCCGTAATTTGATGGAATGAGACTCGATGGACTGCGGCTCCCTGGTTGCTCCATCTCATCATCAAAACCGGCCAGGGCAACTTCGGGCGCGAAATGACAGACAAAGGAGCAAGAAAGATGGATTCGCGGCCCTTTCGTCGACATTCGTCAGCCCTACCGCTCCGACCCCAGCGAAATGGCTCCTCCAGCGGGCTTCTGCACCGTCTACTGGCTGCTGCAGGTCGTCGTGGTACTTTGCAGCAGCAGAATGGGATCATAGGCCTGTATCGCTGCGCAGCTAGGCGCGAAATGAGGTAGCTGGCGTCGTCATCCTCAGGCAGGGCCGGCGAGAATCACGGCCCCGACCAACGGTGGGCGCATCCCAAAAAGGGGAAGTGTTTCGGAGCGCTTCCAACGTCTGCAATAGCGGCCTAGCAGCGTTAGGTGCTGTGCCACGCTACTGCCAGATACAGCCCAAGCAGTGGAGTGCCACAGGAGCCCAGGGGGCCCAATCAGCGCCCGCTCGCCAGGCGCAGCACCCCAGCGTTAGCGGCCAGACTACTGTACGAGTACTTTGAGCGTGGGCAGAAAGAGCTGACGCGTCCACGGCCCCTCCCCCCGCTGCACCCCTGCTCGCCCGCGCCATTCCCAGTCGGCCCCTGCCAGCTTCGCCCAGAAGTCCCAGCGCTGTGCCTGTGCCAGTGCCAGCAGCGCCAAGGATGCATCCCCCGGCGCCAAGGGCAGGCTGCCATTCCATTCATAGCCATTCTGGCCCCCCTCCCATTGCCTTCCCGCCCGACTCTCGCCTCCCTCTCCCCAACTCTTTTGTCTCGACTCTCGACATCTGCTTCTTGTCTACAGAGAGACTCCTCGCTTCATTCAACAACCCATTCTCCACCTCGCGAACAATCGCGACGGTTCTCTCCCATTGAGCGGCCCTTCGCCATCAAAGCCTCCGGGTAACCCCGTGTCATCGCCGCCAGCACCGTTGCCTGCCATCACCATGTCGGCTCCGGCCCAGAACAACGTCGACCTCGATGCTCTGCTCGACCTTTCCGAGTATGACAACAACTACAACTCGCCTTCGCTATCGCCTTCGGCGAGCTCGAAGCCCACCTTTGCCAGTCCCGTCACCGCTGCCGTGACCACGCCCAGCCTTCCCTCCTCGACTACACAGACGCTCAGCGGACCCAGTCACAACTATGACATGTATCGCCAGCAGACGGGCTTCGTACCCGGTGCCATCGCCAACACCATGGCTGTCAACCAGACAAACAATACGGGCTATCAGGACTTCGGCAGCCTCGAATACATGTCCAGCTTCTCTCCCGAGAACGAGCTGTTCGACTTCAACACGTCGCCTTCGCAGGGCGGCATGGACTTGGACTTTGAGTCGCCTGCCGACTCCCAGCAGTTCTTCAACACTGTGAATCCCAGCAGTATTGAGCAGGAGTCACCAAACCTGGCCTCCCCTGCCATGTCGTCCTCAACGAGCAGCGTCGGTCGCCTCTGGCCTGGTGCCCACTCTCAGGCTGCCCTCGCCAAGGCGCAAGCCCAGCAGAGGCAGCAGCAGCACATCATCCAGCAGCAACAGGCCCACCGTCACAACGGCCAGCAGCAAAAGGCCCGTTCCAAGGCCCCTCAGCCCACCGATCCAATTGTCGAACAGAAGATCACCCAGCTCCTCAACTCGATGCGGGCCAAGCCCTCATCCCCCGACTCCCTGGACAACTCTGTCCACGCCAACCTTCCCCGCACGAGGAAGGACGAGGAGGACATGGACGAGGACGAGCGCCTTCTGGCCAGTGAGGAGGGCAAGAAGCTCAGCAGCAAAGAGCGCAGGCAGCTTCGCAATAAGGTGTCTGCTCGTGCATTCCGATCCAGAAGAAAAGGTAATTCTATGCCACCGCCACCTTGCCATGACCATGTCACTAACACGATGCAGAATACATCACCCAGCTTGAAGCTGAAATCTCCAACAAGGTCAACGAGAATGGCGACTTGCGGGCCGAGAACCGTGCTCTCGTCGAAGAGAACAAGCGCCTGTCTGACCTGACCCGCATGCTCCTCTCATCCCCCTCCTTTTCCAATTTCCTCGACCACCTCAGCACCAATCCTACCGCTATTCCCCAGGCCACTCAGATCAAGGTCGAGCCCCAACAGTCGCAGGAGCAGAGCCAGGTTCCTAAGGATGTCAACCCTTATGGTGGCCAGTACTCTTCCCAGCAGCAGATCGGCATGGCTATGATCCCCGAGCAGAGCATGGACCTCTCTCTGCTCAGCCTCGACAACACCTCATACAACTTCCAACCCCAGGTCTTCGTTGTCGACACTCCCGAAATGCCTACTGCTATTGATGCCTCAGTTCTTTCCGGCAAGACGTCCAATTTCGTCGAGGAGTCCTTCCAGTCCGATGAGGAAAAGGTCGGCGTTCCTGCTATTGAGCGACCCGCCGAGAGCCTGACAGTATCTGAGCCCGTCGAGGAAACACTTGTTGACGAGGCTTTCGAGTCGGACCCTGATTTCGCCCTCTATCACTCAGAGCCCGCTGCCTCTCGTGAGGAGTTCAAGGTCGTTAACACCGACAATCTTGGTAACGTCGAGCTTTTCGGAGGCATCGAGGCTGATAAGATGCTCAGTCGGTACGAGCTCGTTGATGCCACAGAGGAAGAAGCTTCTGCCACATTCGCCATGGCCCGTGTGCAACGCATCAGCGCCAACATGGAGTCCGTCGTCTCGAGGTTAGAGCTCTTGACGATGGGCTTGTAAGCAGCTGAGGCGGCCGCCTCGGAGTTTTTGGATGGCGAGGCAGTAATCTTCTCTAGATCTACTTTGTGCGCATGACAGGCGGGTTTTTCTTGGGTCTTGCGTTTGGGCCTTGCATTCGGCGTTTGGGGAGGACCGCGGGGCGGTCACTTGGGAATTGATATAGGAATCTAGGGAGTACAATGCCAAAGCAGGGCAGCTGTACATGATTTTTCGGACTTGTATAGATAAAGAGTTGAAGGCTTCGCGCCACTCTATCAGAATATGAAAGCTTCATATTACGCATTGTTCTCTCACTCTTGTAATACGATTCGCTCTGCCCGTGCTCCTCGTGATACACTACGGCCGCGATCTAGAGTCAGGCCTCGACCAGTGATAAGTTTGGATTGTTCTTAGGCGGTCCATCAGCGTGAGTACGCAATGGAAGACTGTTGATCAATTCCCCCTCACACGGATATTGACATGTCAGCTTCACAAAATTTAGGTGAGGTGACGTAGAAGGAGCCGCAAACTCCGGTGACTCGCGGGCGGATCACGACCACGAGCGTGGGGCACCGACCCGGTTTTGACGTTCCGGGCCGAGTACGTTGTTCCTCGGTTCCGGTGCAGATTATATATCGTCTTTATTTGCTTCCCCGTAAGTCAGTGTATTGAAAATACTTCGTCTTGACGATCGGGCATCTGCAGCGCCTCGCCTTTCATCATGCCGTGTACGTAGCACTCGCCCACGAGTGTCCACCCGTCGCCCCCATCCGGCCGCTTCCTCAGGATGAATGGAGTACGGCCGCCGTGCAACATGACGACGGCATCGCCCTCTTCCATGGCTTCGGGCCCCATGACGTAGTAGCCGGCGCGTTGGGTGACGCCGAAGCGCCGGTAGCGGCATACGAGAGTGGCCTCGCGGCTCCATCTGAAGGGGTCGCTAGAGACGGCACGGGCGGCGGCACGAACGCAGGGCTTGATGCGGTCCGGGGAAATACCGGAGCGGAGAAGGTAGGAGGCGCCGTGGGCGAGCCAGGTGCTGGTCGGGATGGAGGCGTAGGGGCGGCAGCGATCGGCGCCGACGCAGGCGTTTGTGAGCGTCTGGAATAGGGCAAACAGGGCGGAGGATTCGAAGCTGCTGGTCTTGCTGCTGCTTGTGCCATTCGAGGGAGAAGGTCCGCTGTTGGTGTCGCTGTTCCTCGGGTACTGCTCGTCGAGGGAAAAGACGTCAGAGCCGCAGAATCTTTGCCAGAGGACCTCAATAGGGTGACTCGGGCCTGTGTGCCGGAACTGAAAGGCCGTGCCGTAGAAGACCCACGAGCGGCACGCGATGGTGTCGATGCGAAAGCCGCGAATGTGCAGAATCCGCCGCTCATCGTCGATGGTGAGCTGCGGCTGTGTGTTCCCAGCGGCGCGATGCGGCGTCTCGGGCGACCCGATGAGATGTACAGGGGAGACACGCCAGTCGGGGACCCAAGACGGGAGATTCAAGTCTACTTTGTCAAACGGCGTCCTCTTGCTCCCGTTCAGAACGTTGTGCGTCGCCGAGAGTAAGATGAGCGAGGTGGCCCCTCTGAGCACCCGCACGGCGACATCGACGTACACATCCTCCACGGGAAGCGCATAATCCGCCACGAGGCCGTCGAGGGCCCAGCTGCCCTTTTGCACGGAAAAGTGGCCAAGGAAGGCGTACACGTGGTCGCGCGGATCGCGTGCGAGCATATGCCGGGCGCGGTGCAGTTCGTAGACGAAGCTGCCGCGGTTGTGGTGCTCGTCGTACTCGCAGACGCTCGGCTCGACGAAGCGCCGGTAGAGATAGCGGATGTTGGGGGTGCCGATGCCGAAGCGCGTGCGCAGATGATGGTAGCGCTGGTTGAGGACGTCGGCCACGGACGAGAGCGTGGCCCAGTCGAGGTGCGAGGAGCCCCAGAAGAGCGTCGCCGGGGCGGCGGTGCCGATTTCCTGGACGATCCAGATGCGTTGGAACTATGCGGCCTTGGTCAGTGAGGCCCTTGCTCGGGTTGTGTATTCGGCTCATGGCCTGGTAGTGAGGATGAGGGTGACAAGGTGGGTATAAGGTGGGAGTCGAGAGTATGGCATGAGGATGAGGCAGAGGCAACGCACCCACGGTAACCTCGTGAGCTTCGACAGCGGTACCCACGGTTCCCTCCTCTGCTTGTCCAATTGCTCTGAATGCGCCGTTTGGAAGCGCTCATGCGCCTCATCGTCCCGGAAGACGCCGTCCAGGTGTTCCACCATGCGCATCGCCTCACCCGCCACGCTCTCGTCGTCGCGCCCCAGCCACACCAGTATGCGCGCGGCGCCTTTGTACACGGCATTCATGAACTGCACCTGGCGTCCGCGCTCGACGAGGTCCTCCTGGTTGATGCACACCTGGTCGGCCCACAGGCGGCGCGGCGTGCCGTCGGCGTTGCGCATGCGGCAGAGGGCGTCGTGGATGCTCCGCGTAACGGGCAGAGCTCGCACCCGCCGCTGCCGCAGCTCCTTGTGCGTGTCATCGCCGTCGCGCACATCTTCGATGATGAAGAGGCTCAGGTTGCGCGGGCCGGTGCCCCAGGCGTAGGAGATGGTCTCGTAGCTGCCGAGAGGGCCATCGAGGGCGCAGGTGGTGAGGGTGCCGATCAACGGCGCCGCCGGGCTGGCGCTGGGCTCGAGGGTTAGGATACGGATGGAGCGGGTATCAGGGAGGGGATTGTATTCATATTTGGCTTCATGGTGTATTGATGGTGATGTTGAAGTATCGCTCGCCATGGATGAAGGTGAGCGCATTCGTCTCAGGTGACTTGTTTGTGGGCGTGGAGAGTGAATGAGAGCCGAGGCCGTGACAAGGCGTGAAGTGAGCGGTCCGGCAACGGCTGGAGTGCTTCGTACAATTGATATGCTAAAATTCTTTTCTCTGCAATAATCCGAGAGATGCCGCTCGCATAGTACTCATTCATCGTCAAGGGTCAGGGGTCAAGTTGGCGGAGATGAGTACCGCCTGCCCCTCACTCACAGCGTGGGATCGTCGTGGAGCCGACGACCGTCAAGTGCGGAGTCATCCGGCGTGCAAGTGTAATACAAACGATCCAAACTCCTATATATTACTCAGTTCTCTGACTATGTTCCCATTCCAATACATGTCTGAAGCAAGTCGCACCAGGCAACGCTGGTTGGTATTGTGCAAAGTCGTCGACACACATCATCGTCATCCCAACCCCAACGCCGACCAAACTCAAACGTATATCCGAAGGATCATCTAGCTTACGAGGCTGGACAAAAGGCTCGCCTTTCCTGAGTCAAATCTCGCTTGTCCAAAAATCTCTGTCTGTCGCTTCAGACGTTCTCATGCGCATTCACCGGGGCCCCAGATACGCTGATTCCATCTTCGTCCATCTCGTCCATCCTGCTCGTCGTTTTGTGAAAATCCTTCGTCACAATACCCGCGTTGGTTGAAGGCACCTGATGTTCCCGGCCACCATCGCGCATCTCCCAGCTCCCAACACGCTCTTCGCGCGATCCGACCTTTGACACGGCCACATCGGCATCCCGAGGCTTTCGTTCGGCGCCTCTAAAGCCGCCGAGAGTTTTGCTGCTGCGCCGGTTCTTGTCCCGCCGCTGAAGGCGGAAACCGCCGAGGGCGAAAAGCGCAAGTGATGTGAAGCCGATCAGGGCGGCCATGATGACGGCGCCGATGATACCGCTAACAGCTGGACTCATGCCGGAGCCGCCAGAGGAATTACACGACCCATCGCTTGGGCTAGTCCAAGTAGAACACCAGGGCGCTGTCGCTCCAGGGTTGCAGACGCCGCACCAGTCCCCGGGACTCGAGCTACGGTCTTGCATCCGCTGCATGAATGACGCGTATGAAACGCTTGATCCATCAAACCCCGAGCCGAAGAGCGGATAGGTCTCGAATATCTCGTTGGCGTTGGTGGTGGCCCTATAATAGAAGCGGACTTTGAGGTCGGATGCGGATGGGAAGCCGCCCGAATTATCCGCGTACCTCTCCGAGACGAGTTCGAAAATCATGGCCGCACCTGGCTCTGGCAGGCGAGAAAAGGGCCCGGACGCAAGGTTCTCCTTGGTCATTAGGCCGCCGACAGAGAGGAACGACAGGAGGGGCCGGAGAGAGCCGAACATGAGAGTCATCTTGCGACTTGTGCCATTTGCCTCTACGGTGCCATTGATGATGTTGGCGACCTGGTACGCCAGGGTCCGGCCGGCGATGCTGTAGATGACATTGGTAGGATCATCCTGCGCCGTGCCGTTCTGGCTTGTCTTTGCGCGCTCAAGGCTGAAGGCGTTGGCCCGCAGAAGATTGAGTGTATTGTTGGCATCCTTGAGGCCCTGGAAGACTGTCTGATTGTGCGAGTACAGATACGTGACCAATTCGTAAATTTCGGCTGCGTTCAGATAGGTCGCCGACGAGAGCGGAATGATGCCTTGGAGTGGGGCGCTCGAGAAGAGATTTTGATACAGGTTCTGGTTCTGGCTGATGCTGTCCTGGATGGCTTGTGTGTTTGTCAAGTTGACTCCTGTCGCGCCTTGCCATGTGGTGCAGGCGACTTCTCCTTGGATTCTGTGGGCCATTAGCCAGCAGGTTCATAAGAGTTTTTAGTGTGTCAAGGTCAATCAACGCACCCAATGGAGGCGCTCTCTTCTATGGACAAGACCTGGAGCTTGGGATACTGGTAGCCGTTCAATGGGTACTCGGTATCGTTGCTCCCATTGGCGTAGCCGTGGCTCAATTCTTTACTACTGGCCGCGTCGAGAAAGGCACCCGTCTGTGCAGGATACAAGCCCTGCATAAAGGCCAAGGCTCCGGTAGCAACCCATTCGTCGGCTTGCGACAGGACGGTGAGCTGTTGGTTGTTGATGGCATCCGTGGCTATGTTCTGAATGGCGGTGTTGTTGACAGAGCCGGAGCTATTGCCCGTCACATAGCGGCCGCGAAAAGCGCTGCCCTGGTGCCAAAGCTGCTGTGCGCCTTCTGGGGTCAAGATGGTTTGCAGGTCGCCCATGAGGGGGGTCTTCTCGCCGCTGTTGATGTAGGCGACGGCGGCCCAAACCCTGGCGTTGGCATCCGAGTCGTCGCCGGCCTGGGCGGCAACGTTGGCCACCAGCGCGGCCGCGGCGGCGAGGGCGGCCACAATATGGAGCGGGGCCATGGCAGTGATGAACGGTGCTGATTCCAAAGACGGTGCGCTTTAGACGAAGCACCGAGCTATAAGCCTGTAGGACGACCGGCCCTACTTGTACCGATGCAGGACCATGGACACATTCACGGCGAGGATGACGGCAGAGAAGCGATCAGAAGAGGACGTTGGGCGGTAGGAGGTGAGAAGGCACGAGGAAGTCAAATCCGAAGACGGCAGGTCGACGCTGTCATGGCCAAAGTAATCTTGGCGGGCTAGCTGGGCTGGGGCATACACTTCCTGCGACCCCAAACCATGGCCCAGCCCTCCCTGCCAGCGAAATAAGCTACCGCCTTTGGTCAGTTCTCGGCCCATTTAGGTCGCCTTGGCCAGCCACCCGCCGGGCCACGCGCGAGCTAGCTGGCTTGACGTCGGTGGGCCGACAGCATCGTGATTGAGGAGTGACGACGAGCAGACGAGAGAGGGCTGTGATGGAGGGGCGGGATTGGCGGGGCTATGATCTAATATTGATCTCCAGGTGCGGGGAATCTTTGGGCTGCTGGTGGCCCGGCGGAGCACCAGAACACGAGGTTCCGCAGCTCACGAGCATCTAATAGCGTTACCCCCGTACGTAGGCCATGGCCATTCACCGCCTTGCCATTTTCCGAACGAACCGTGTATGTACTCGCTCCAGTGTGCGCCTCATCGCCATTCAACTCTCGGCATCGTCTTCGAGTCCTCCACAAAGGGAAACCCCACCAACGCACGTCAGCCGCTGTCCTGGAAAGACGGACGGCCTCGGTGATTCTTCATATCGAGAGGCCAAATCAGCCACTGCAACGTCATGTAGGTTTCCTCCCTGTATACTTCATCTACGCTCCGTAGGGTTGTCCTCGGAGGTTATCACGTAGTCCATGTACGCACGCAAGTCATGACTTCTCGCCCAACAACTTCGTCCGCCGGTATCAGCAGCTCTAGTGAACCTTGTTGCCCCGCCGGACCTCTGGTCGTGTCCCCGGGCCGACCAGATATCATGAAAACAAGGTCTCGTCGGCATTCTGCTGGGTCTGCTTCAATGCCGCTGGCTATACGGAGTACGTCTTCCAGATGGTGCTTCGACCCAGCATTCACTTTCTGGAAACTCTATTAGCGCATAACGTCAAGAATTCTGAGCGTCCACATCCAAGGATTCTGCACGTCGACTCGTTGACTTCAGCGCGCCTGGAAAATTCAACAGGCAGGAAGATCAGTAGTTCCCTTAACGCATAAAGATATGTACGAAATCAAAGGGGCGTGGGAAAACGATATCGCCGTCAGGGTTCCAAGACATATGCATGCCAGCGGGCCAACGCACTAACCAACGTGCGTGCTGCGGCAATGTTGCGCGTCGCGAAATTCAAATGCGCGCATGTCCAAATCAGAAAGAGCAAGAAAGAAACCCTTCATTCCCGCCAGAGACATACGTGCTTGACAGGACGAAGGGCAAAAGGCAAGGTTCCAGGGGGGGTCCGCAGCCTCGCTGGTGGAATCAGGATCGGCAATCATAACCACGTATTTCAATCCCATGCACTCGAAAGCACCTCTCGATGTAGAACTTCAATTCGATATTGGATTGCACAATGATGGAGCCTGCCTTGTCCGTCAACTCACCTGGCACCCTGGGTACAGGGTAGCTGGCGGAAGGGGACATCGCCACGATGCTAGCTTCTTGACAGCATGATGGGTACCTTAAGGTGAAGTAGCCATCCAAGATGACTGTCCGAATGATTGCTCGTAGGAGAAATGGGTAAGGAGTCCGAAAATACAATATTCTGGACAGTTCAGTAGACGGGAGTTACTCTGCTGAGGGCTGGAGAACCAGCTGTGGGCAACCCCACGAAAGCCATCTCGCGATCGTGTGCGCCCTGCAATCAGCAGAGCAAAGTGCTGACTGCAGGCCTGTTCAACCAAGCTGGCAGCAGACGACTTATCAGCTATTGTCGGCTTTGGCTCACGACCGCCAGAGGAGACGCGACGTTGAAACGAATAAGCAGCGGTGGGTCGGTCCGCGATCCTGAGCATGGAAGACGAGAAGCGCCTGCTGCAGTCTCCCAACACGCCGATATTGCGCAATAGCGGAGACGAAGAACATCTAGTCCATCCATGGATGCCGATGACGGTGGGCTGGTTCAGAAGCTGCGGACCCCAGAAACGCACATCCCTACCAGTGAGCGATATCTTATCAATCGCATCAGTGAGTGTGACGGGCTGCAAGGCACAGAGCCCGCTGAGCAAGCGGTACCTATACCTGACGCAACGGGTCGGTTGCTTGCCTCAGGCAGGCAATGCATATGTCGCATGATCCAGATGGAACGGGCCAACGGCGCGTAAACGCAGGAAAGCGGCTGGACTGCCGCAGGATGTTTGAGGCCGTCGCAATCAGCTCCCCGGGCATGGCTCTCTGGTGTAGTCTGTACCGAGCATTCATGCAAAAGACCGTTGGTGGCCTGTTCGACATCTGATCGCGGGTTCAGGGATGCTGGCAGCTAAACACCCGACGCCTCCAGCCGTTCGCGCCAAAGCCTGCGGTGCCACGCAGCCTCTATATTCCGCACATTTGCAAGCCGTCAGACACGGAATTGAGATGCACGCAAAGCGCCTACATCGTTCTCGGTGACTGCCTCTCCATTGCCAGCGCAGTGCTTCCAGGAAGCGTGAACTCGCCGCAGCCAAGGAACCCCCATCTCGATCGCCCATGCTCCAGGGGTGGAACTGACCTAGGCCATTCTTCCAGCAGCTGAGTTGGCGTCGCCCGCCACTATTGCTACTGCCCCCCGTACCGAACAGGTACCTCACCTCCCCGCCACCGCGAAAATCGCCAATACGCGCCTGACAGATCCCCCGGAAGCGCCTCCTCCCAGCGTAGTGACCTGCCGTGACCTCCCCCGGGCTAGCAATTTTCTCCGCATGGTTTGGTACCGCTACTCGTACCTCTAGTCGGCTGCTCTCCCTTGGCCTCGCCTAAAGCTTACGGTATTGCTACACCTCCAACCTCATCTCTTGCCATCGTGCAAAGAAGCACAAGCACTGCGTCCACCAGCTGCCCCCCTGTGCGATTTGAACGACGGTCTTGCGGGACAATTCGCGCACGCGCAGCCAAGTCGACTGCCTGATGGACCGATCGCATGTAGCGGCCTGAGATCATTCGCCATGTCGACCGACACTGTCAGCGCTCTCGCGCCTGTCGACGCCGAGCCTGGCATCGGACACGACACTGACCCCAGGCCTAAGGCTGTCCCGACCGCCGCGCACGATGTCACCGAGGGCCAGTTTGAATGTGCGAAGCAACCAGCGCCCGTATTTCTGCACTCTCCGCCTGATAGCAACAACGCCGCCAAGACGGATGCGAGCGACTCGGAGCTGAGCGACCTGGACGATGAGCCCATCCTCGACGACCTGCCGCCCGCCGCGGCTCAGCCCCCAGCCGAGCCGCAGCCAGAGCAGCCGCAGGAAGACGAAGAGGACATTGGCGAGGTGCTGCCTGACCACTGGTCAGGAGCAGTACCGGTGTTCCGCCCAACCATGTACCAGTTCAAGGACTTCCAGCGCTTTGTGCGTCGCCTCGCCCCCACCGACTGAACCCGCCCTCGTGCTAACATTTCTGGACTGTAGATGAAAAAGGTCGACAGCTACGGCATGAAGTCGGGCATCATCAAGATCATCCCGCCTCCGGAGTGGAGGGATGCCCAGCCGAAGCTAGATGAGCTCGTCAAGCCTATCAAAGTGCGCGAACCGATCAAACAAGACATCATGGGATCGAATGGTACCTACCGACAAGTCAACATCCTCCACGGTCGATCCTACAACCTACCGCAGTGGCGGCAGCTCTGCGAACAGAGCGAGCACCAGCCGCCAGCCAAGCGTGGCGAGCGGCGCGCCAACGCCGACAAGCAAAAGCCTCCGCGACGTCCAGCAGCAGCAGCTCCTAGGACTGCCAAGCCGTCAACTCCAAAGAAGCGCGGCAAGGGAAGACCGGCGAGAGGCAAGGGCAAACAGGCCCAGACCGAGGAAGATGATCGGCCCATCACTCCAGTCTCACCTAAGATAGAGCCCCAAGACGCCGAGGACAAGCCCGTCGACTCGATCGAGACACAACCCGAACAGGAGATGGACCGCAACGATGATCAGCCCTTGGCTGGTCGCATGGGCGGTTCAAGGCAGTCCAAGCCTAAAACACAGTCGGTCTCAGCTCGCCGCAAGTACAGTCGTCGGGAGGGATCAGCCATGATCGACGAAGCGGCCTTCAAAGACTTTGACTATCTAATGGATGTCTCCGACTACACGCCAGAGCGCTGTGAAGAACTCGAGAGGTCGTATTGGAAGACCTTGACCTATGCGCCTCCGCTGTACGGCGCTGACATGATGGGCACTCTGTTTGACGAAAGGACCGAGACCTGGAATCTCAACAAGCTGCCTAATCTGCTCGATGTCCTGGGCACCAAGGTCCCAGGCGTCAATACAGCCTACCTATACTTGGGCATGTGGAAGGCTACTTTCGCTTGGCATCTTGAGGATGTGGATCTATACAGCATCAATTATCTCCACTTTGGCGCTCCGAAGCAGTGGTACAGCATATCCCAAGCCGACGCCCGTCGATTCGAAGCCGCCATGAAAAATATCTGGCCTGCCGATGCGAAGGCTTGTAGCCAGTTTCTACGGCACAAGGGTTTCCTGATCTCGCCCCATCACCTATTGCAACACTACGGCATCAAAGTCAACAAGGTCGTATCGTATCCCGGCGAATTCGTGGTCACCTACCCGTACGGGTATCATTCCGGCTACAATTTGGGTTACAATTGCGCCGAAGCCGTCAACTTCGCACTTGATTCCTGGTTGGAGATGGGAAAGATTGCGAAAAAGTGCGAATGTGCCCAGGCCCAGGATAGTGTATGGATCAACGTATACGAGATTGAGCGCAAACTCCGCGGCGAAGAAACCGAATACGAAGAAACCGAAGAAGAGGACGATGAAGACGAGGATGAGGATTTGTCTGGCCTCCCGACGCCGCCGGCCGGTCATGGAGTTAGGTTCAAGCATGCCGCCGGCCGCAAGAGGAAGCGTGGCGTGGCCAAGGGAGACAAGGCCAAGGTCAAGAAAATCAAGCTGCGCCTCAAGTCCAAGGCTGAGCCGCCCTGCTGTCTGTGCCCCCACGACATCTCCGAGTTGGGCATGCTGCCTACGGACGATGGCCGGAAGGCTCACCGCCTCTGCGCCCTGTATGTGCCGGAGACATACATTGACAACGAGGGCGGCATAGAAGTGGTCTGCAATGTCGCACGAATTCACAAAGACCGTCTTGACCTCAAGTGCCTATTCTGCCGCTCCAAACGTGGAGCATGTTTTCAGTGCTCGCATAAGAAGTGCGCAAGGGCCTACCACGCGACTTGCGCCGCTGCTGCTGGCGTCTTTGTCGAAGACCAAGATGTTCCCGTTTTTGGCGAAGATGGCACAGAGTTCAAAGAGCAAGCCTTTGAGTTTACCTGTCGATTCCATCGGACCAAGCGAGACAAGAAGGTTGACGGCGAATCCCTCGAGGCAGATTCTCGCATTCGAACTGCTGCGGAGCCACTCCAGAAGGGAGAGATTTGCCAATTCCAATACTACAAGGGGGAGATCTTTGCTGGTATCGTCGTGGAAAATCGAATTCAGGAAGAAACGCTCTTGGTTGACATAATTCCCAACGGGTACGTACCATCTGGCCAACGAAAAGTGCCACGGCTAACAATCAGTAGTGACCGCATGGAAGTGGAGTGGAAGTGGCTGCTGCTACCAGACCCCGCGGACTATCGTCTGCCGAAGGCGTCTGCCAAGGCTATTTCAATGCCCCCTTCAAGGAAAGCACAAGAACAGCTGAACGCGAAGAGGGTCCACGACGACAAACCGAGAAAAGATGATGTGTTTGCAGACGGATACACTTGGGCCGAGTTCCAAGTTGAACCGGTCAGGAACAAAGATCAGACTCAGATCGATCTGGCGAAGCCAGACCAAGTCTGGTACTACCTCGGAAAGACCTCAACTGAGGCCAGGGCACAGTACACGGAAGATTCGACTAAACAGCGCCACAATCCCAAGGGCAACTTTTTGGATACGCTTCCAAAACCCCCTAAGCCGACCCCCGCGATCAAGCCTGCGGTCTATGGCCAGCAGTCATTTGGCATTGCAGGCGGACATGCCTATTCGTACAATCTTCAATCCACACTGGCGGGCACGGGGGCAGGCCGACCCGCGAAGCCGTACGTGTACAAGCCTAGGAAGCCGCTTGGGGCCCATGCGAACACTCCTTCGATGTACACGCCTCAAACCTTTGCAGCGACAGCCTCGCCCTCACCCTCGTCGCCATCCCCAGCCATGCCTCATCAGAACTACTACCATCCGTCCGTCACTTACCAGGACAATGGTGCATACTCGGCCCAGAGGTTCGAACCCGTAGGCCAGGGTCCACAAGCACATTCACACTCAGTGCCAAACCGAACTTACACTAGCTCGTCGAATGTGCCTGCCCCGGTAGCGCAGCCGGTAGGCGGGTGGCAACGGCCTTTCAATGACCAACATCAGAAGCCAATGGTGCCACAGCAGAGCCGGCCTACTTGGCACGTTCATTCGTCCGTGTATCAGAAGTATCCTTTTTTCCAAGTCCATCACAACAGGTAAGCTTCGTCACCCTCAAGTCTGCTCCAAGATGCTCTCGGTGCTGACCAGTATCGCAGGGATTCGTCAAAGTACCGAACTCCCTACGCACCGTGGGGTGGTTTCACTAATGGGTATGAGGGCGACTTGCGTGCCCATCTGATGTCGAAGCAGATGCCGACGCAGGGCAGTTTGATTCGAACATCCAGCCCCAGCTCCGTGTCGCCGTCGCCCAGCCATATGGGCCAAGCATCTGGACCTCCAAATCCGCACCATGCTGCCCAGTCCACGGGTTCCGGAACGCGATCGCTTTCTTTGTCGACGTCCCAAACATTCTTGGCGGCTGTGCCCCGAGAGCAGCAGAAAACACCAATGTCACCACCACTAGTACCGGAGGCGCCGGGTCAACGGTTGCTCGCCTCCATAAGCCCTCCGTGCGGAAACACGCAGCAGCCTGGCCATGCTGTTCAACAACATTTGCCACAGGTGTCCGGACCACGACCTAGCCCAGCATTGAAGTCGTACAAGGTTGGAATGCCCGCCGCCGTCAATCTTGCCTTGAAATCGACTAAGCCAGCAACGCAGATGCCGCTAAAGCAGTCACCCGTGCCCCTGCCTGCTTACGTGTTGGCTGCCATGGCTTCCTCACCAGGCACCCCGACGCCTGAGCTGAGGCAATCCTCTGCGCAGCGTGACGTCCAGCCAGCGATAGCACTCCGCGTGGACCCAGGCAATGAGATCGTACAGGCGTCGCAGCATGCTACATCAAACGTGGCATCTACTCCAGGTGGCCAAGAGACACCCTCAGCGGAAATAGTGAGGCAATCTACGACACCAGTGCCAATCCCAAGGTTGCTAGGCTGGTCACCGCCTGCAACCGCCTCGGAAGCCCCAGCCTCACAGCCGGGCGCCGATTTCTCGGTAGAGATGGCGCTAACCATGGCAACTATGGATGCTCAAGGTCCTCAAGCGCCTGTCGGGATCCTCAACGAGGCCAATTACGATGGCCGACCATTGAGCAACCAAAGTAACTCCGCTGTGAACTGTCAACAAGAGTTTGCCGATGTTCCAGGTTGCGAATCTATGGAATTCGTCGAAAGGATGATGGAAAACTTGAAGAGGGCCTCGCGACGCAACTCTGCCAGCATAGATGCTTGAGCGAGCATGTCGGGCGCCATAGGCTCCACATGGCCTGCTGCTGTTCTCGGGGGTCGAGAAACCTCGGGAGAGGATCTGGAAAGAGTACATGCAAACTGGGGACGGCGTTGAGCTGACTTTTTGGCAACTGGGTATTTGAGATTCCCCGCTAGAACTGCAATTTTGCCAGGGAAAACGGTCTTACGAAAAGGGAACGACTTGGAACGATGGTGCTTGGTACGGGGTTGGGAACGCGGTGTAATTGTGTATTATATTGCTTTGCCCAAAAACGGGGCTCGCCTCTACCATTCTGTGTACTATACAAAGAAGCCAGCGTTTGTGCTCTTTCAAGCATCACTCTGGGCGAACGCGATCGCATCAATACTCGTGACCCCATGTCGAAGCAGTATCCACGCTCTATTGACAAAAATGCAAGGTTATCTGGTTACTTCAAAGGTCTTTGGGGCTTGGTGGCTGTCGGACACTTGCTGGATAAAAGCCGCCAACACGGGAAGAGCTTGAGTTTCGCTAGTGCAGCGGGTGTGTAAGTGCAGCAGGAGCGGTTCGCCCTGTCTTCTCTTGCCGCCTGGCACCCTCGTGCATAACAACCCACGTGCCAAAGTCGTGCCTTTGTGGACTTTTACTGACTAGATGCTTTGCCATAAGCGGCCTTCTAATTCCATTGAGGCCGATTCTGCAGGCCCAAAAAATTCAGCCCTGTGAAATACGACTACTCATACCTGGGCGTTGACGCCATCAGCGGAGACCCACGACATTAGTCATCGCTAATAAGCTCACTCCGAAATCGCGGGCGATGTCGCAACTCACACGTGGGGAACCGAACTAAACCTTCCGTTGAAACTCACCGTAGCTCTCAAATCCTGCTCCAGTATATGCAGGGCGCAGAGACGCGGGATTTAGGTGCTCTTCCGAACGATTCGTGGACCAATGTCTTGTGCTGCTGCGGCGCTCCTCTCAAGACCCCTTCGAACGGCATTGACCTCACTAGTGCTCCCCCTCACCAAGAGATACTACGGCGCGATGAGTGGTAGCGGCAAGCTGAAGCCCGCCGCGAGAGTGTCTGGCCAGAGGCAGGATGTGTGGTAAGGAGCTCATGCGCACAGTTGTGAGGGGTCCGTGTTCTGAGAGCGAATCCAGGTCCATCATCAACGAGGCGGCGGCCGCGTCGCCGAAGCAGCCCATCGTAAACATGGGCCAGGGCTTCTTTGGGTACAATCCGCCGCCTTTCATCCTCAACGCCGCTAAGGCCGCGCTGGACCGCGTCGAGTGCAACCAGTACTCGATGACCAAGGGCCGGCCGCGGCTGAGGAAGGCCATTGCGGACGCCTACGCACCCTTTTGGGGACGCCAAATTGACCCCGAGACAGAGGTGACCATTACGACAGGGGCAAACGAGGGTGAGCTCGACTGGGTCATTCATAGTGTTGCGTGAGTTACTGACTGGGTATCTAGGCATGCTGAGTGCGTTCATGGCCTTCATTGAGCCCGGAGATGAAGTCATCATCTTTGAACCCTTTTTCGACCAGTACGTTTGCTGTTCCTATGCAGGTCTTGGACTAACAGGGGGGACAGGTACATTAGCAACATCGAGATGCCTGGTGGCAAGATTGTCTACGTTCCCATGCATCCCCCGAAGACGGGGGGCACCGAGACGTCCTCGGCTGCAGACTGGACGATTGACTTTGACGAGCTCGAGAGGGCCGTCACGCCGCGGACCAAGATGATTGTTCTGAACACGCCACGTATGTCACACTTGCAACACGTGGCAGATTGCTCATGTCGCTAAGCACCTTGACGCAGATAACCCTGTCGGAAAGGTGTTTTCGAAGGACGAGTTGCAGAAGATTGGCGACCTATGTGTCAAGAACGACATCATCATTCTGTCGGATGAGGTGTACGACCGGCTGTACTACGTGCCCTTTACCAGGATTTCGCGGCTGTCTCCCGAGCTGGAGCGGCTGACCATTACGGTTGGGTCCGCGGGCAAGAACTTTTATGCCACTGGCTGGCGCGTGGGTAAGCTAAATCCTGGAGCAGATATGGACGAAAGCAAAGGATGCTGACACACTCCCAAGGCTGGCTCATGGGTCCGGCGGAGCTGGTCAAATACGTCTCGGCCGCACACACGCGCATCTGCTACTCTTCAGTATCGCCGCTGCAAGAAGCCTGCGCCGTGGGTTTCGAGCAGGCCGAGGCGGAGGGTTTTTGGGACACGACGATTCGCGACATGAAGGCGAAGATGGACCGATTCAACGAGGTATGGGCTGAGCTGGGGCTGCCGTACTCAGAACCCGAGGGTGGGTACTTTGTGCTCGTCAACATGGCCAAGGTCAAGGTGCCGGCCGACTACCCGTTCCCGGCGCATGTGGCGAGCCGACCGCGCGACTTCAAGCTGGCGTGGTTCCTGATCCAGGAGGTGGGCGTGGCGGCGATCCCCCCGACAGAGTTCTATACCGAGGGCAACGCTCATATGGCCGAGGACTACATTCGGTTTGCGGTCTGCAAGGAAGACTCGGTTCTGGAGGAGGCCAAGGAGCGGCTTAGGGGTCTGAAGAAGTACATGCAAGAATGAGGAGGGCATACGGCCTAAGTTAGACGTTGATTTCAATGATACCGCAGCACGTTGGATGTCTGGGCGGGCGGCGGAGGCATCCGCTTGCTTCACTTCGCCACTTGCGCCGTCTCCCTCTGCAGCATGCGCCAAGGCCAGGCGACTCGATATCACAGGAGCCGCTCGCAAATATCCGAAGACGGGGCGGGGGAGAAGACGAGCCGGCTGCGGGGTCGGGAATCTCGAAGGCAACATCGTCTTCGCATCACGGCCGTGGAAGTTGCCGATGGTGGGGATGTGGCGCTGGAGTCGGAGCCGGCCGATGGGGGGGGGTTCTGCAGTATAGTACCAGGCCCGTTCCTCCGTACAGTGGGGTGCGCTCTGGGGACCCCTCCACCCCCGCCCTGGATTGGGGGCCAGGGACGGCACCGCGATACCGACAGGGTGCCAATTTGGCGTCGGGATGCACCCTTTTGACGCTATTCTCGCACCCACTCCCACACTCGGTGGCACCGTGTCTCCAGCCTCTTTGCTCACCTTTTGCTTATCGACCTCCTACAGTTGGAGAAGCGCCGCGGACTAAGGTCGTCTTCGCCACACGATTAGGACGACGCCGTCGTCCTCGTCAGAGGGCCTTGCGAAGACGGGCCGTTGTCCTTATCTACATACAAAGCCTCCGCCCCGTCCCCACTGCTTCACGTCGGCTTGTCTTCTCACCCCCGCTGCTGGTTGAGGTCTTGTCCTTGTCAAGCAGTTCTTTCTGGGGCCTTGTCTCGTCCTACCTGCTGCGTCAGCTGTAGTGGCAAAGCGGCGCTGACGGTCGACATGGCGCCCATCGCCTTGTCCCCCGAGCGGGAATCCCAGCCAGATACGCTGGGTGCTCTGACGGCCAAGTTTGACGACACAATTCGGTTCTATCTCAACGGCACCAAGGTCGTGCTCGATGAAGTCGACCCTGAGGTTACTGTGCTCGAGTACCTTCGCGGCATCGGCTTGACGGGAACCAAACTGTATGTGCCATCCCTCCCAGGCCGCTTCATCAATCTTTTTCGCCGTTGACAAACCTTTCCTAGTGGCTGCGGTGAAGGCGGATGCGGCGCCTGCACCATAGTCGTGAGCCAGTTTAACCCTACCACCAAGCAAATCTACCATGCCAGCGTAAACGCCTGTTTGGCGCCGCTGGCCAGTCTCGATGGTAAGCATGTCATAACCATCGAGGGCATCGGAAACACCAAGCGCCCTCACCCGACACAGGAGCGCGTGGCCAAGGGAAACGGCAGCCAGTGTGGCTTCTGCACGCCCGGCATCGTCATGAGTTTGTATGCCCTGCTGAGGAACAACTCGGAGCCCACGCAAGACGAGATCGAGGAGGCCTTTGACGGCAATCTGTGCCGGTGTACGGGCTACAGGCCGATCCTGGACGCGGCCCAGACATTTAGCACAGAGAAGTCTGAGCAAGCTCGGACGAATGGCGGAGGGTGCTGCAAAGAGAACGGAAACGGTTCCTTTACAAAAACGCCGCGGGAGACAAACGGCGGAAGCGAAGGCTGCTGCATGCAAAATGGCAACGGCTCTGCTGGCGGAGGGTGCTGTATGCAGAAAATGTCTCTCGATGCTCAGCCTATCAAGCGCTTCACGCCCCCCGGCTTCATCGAGTACAACCCAGACACCGAGCTCATCTTTCCATATGCGCTCAAAAAGCACGAGATGCGCCCACTCGCGTTTGGCAACAAGCGTAAGAAGTGGTACCGGCCCGTCACCCTGGACCAGCTTCTCCAGATCAAGGGCGTGCACCCCCAGGCCAAAATTATCGGCGGCAGCACCGAGACGCAGATTGAAATCAAGTTCAAGGCACTACAGTACCCCGTCTCGGTGTACGTGGGCGATATCCCCGAGCTACGACAATTCGAGCTCAAGGATGACACCATCGAAGTCGGCGGAAATGTCATCTTGACCGACCTAGAGGGCATTTGCGAAAAGGCCATAAAACACTACGGTCACACCAGGGGCCAGGTGTTCGAAGGCATTCTGAAGCAGCTCAAGTACTTTGCAGGAAGACAGATTCGAAACGTGGGCACGCCAGCCGGGAACCTGGTGACGGCCTCGCCAATTTCAGATCTGAACCCTGCACTGTGGGGTGCGAATGCGGTGCTAGTGGCGAAGTCGCTAACAGAGGAGACTGAGATCCCCATGAATCAGTTCTTCACGGGCTACCGGAGGACATCTCTCGCCCCAGACGCTATCATCGCTTCCATCAGAATCCCTGTCACCGCCGCAAAGGGAGAGTACTACCGGACGTACAAGCAGGCGAAGCGGAAAGATGACGACATTGCCATTGTCACTGGTGCGTTGCGAGTCAAGGTGAATGACGAGGGCATCGTTACGGAATGCAACTTGATCTACGGCGGCATGGCAGCCATGACAGTGGCGGCAAAGACTGCCACAGAGTACCTCATCGGCAAACGCTTTGCGGAGCTCGAGACCCTCGAAGGCACCATGAGCGCCTTGGAAAACGACTTTGACATGCAGTTCAGCGTACCAGGCGGCATGGCTTCGTATCGGAAAGCTCTGGCTTTTGGCTTCTTTTACCGATTCTACCACGACGTGCTCACAAACTTTGATGGCCAGAGCGCGCATATCGACAAGGAAGCCATCGATGAGGTTGAAAGATCCATTTCCAAGGGCATGGTTGACGAGCAATCTTCCGTAGCGTACGAGAAGGAGATCACAGGCAAAGCCAACCCTCATCTCGCTGCACTGAAGCAGACGACCGGCGAGGCCCAGTACACGGATGATATACCCGCTCTGAAGAACGAGTTGCACGGCTGCTGGGTCCTTTCAAGCAGGGCTCACGCCAAAATCAAGTCCATCGACTACTCAAGGGCCCTTGATATGCCCGGCGTGGTCGATTATATCGATAAAGACGACATGCCCTCTGCAGAAGCCAACAAATTTGGCGCACCGCACTTTGACGAAGTCTTCTTTGCCGATGGCGAGGTACACACTGCTGGCCAGGCCATTGCCATGATCGTGGCCACCTCTGCGTTGAAGGCCCAGGAGGCGGCGAGGGCAGTCAAGGTCGAGTACGAGGATCTGCCCTCGGTCTTGACGATGGAGGAGGCTGTGGAGAGGGAGAGCTTCCATCCTCTCTATCGCGAGATTAAGAGGGGTGATACCGAAGCGGCATTCAAGAACTGTGACCATGTCTTTACCGGCACTTGCCGAATGGGCGGACAGGAGCACTTCTACCTGGAGACCAACGCCTGTTTGGTCGTGCCCAAGCCTGAAGATGGTGAAATGGAGATCTTTGCCAGTACGCAAAACCCCAACGAAACGTGAGTAACGCTGCGATGCCTCTCCTCATGGGTATGAACTAAATCATTGCAGACAAGCATTTGCGTCGCGCGTGTGCGCGGTCTCGGCAAACAAGGTTGTTGTCCGCGTCAAGCGACTGGGCGGCGGTTTTGGCGGCAAGGAGACGCGCTCAGTCATTCTCAGCTCAGTCGTGGCGCTGGCGGCCAAGAAGACTGGAAAGCCTGTCCGCTGCATGCTGACGCGTGAAGAGGACATGATCACGATGGGCCAAAGACACCCCTTCATGGCGCGATACAAGGTCGGCGTCAACGCAGATGGCAGAATCCAAGCACTAGATGTGGACATTTTCAATAATGCCGGCTGGACCTTTGATCTCAGCGCCAGCGTCGTCGAGCGTGCCATGACACACTCCGATGGGTGCTACTATATTCCGAACGTCTTCGTCCGGGGCCGGATCTGCAAGACGAACACAATGTCGAATACCGCGTTCCGGGGCTTTGGCGGTCCGCAGGGAATGTTCATTGCAGAGACGTATATGGAAGAGGTTGCCGATCGGCTGGGCATGCCCGTCGAGACCCTGCGGGAGATCAACTTTTATAAGCCACACGGCATCACGCACTTCAACCAGAGCATCGAAGATTGGCACGTCCCTCTCATGTACCAGCAAGTACGAGACGAGTCGTTCTATGCCGACCGGAGAGCCATGGTAGACCGATTCAATGAGGAGTACAAATGGCGCAAGAGGGGACTGGCGTTGATTCCGACCAAGTTTGGCATTTCGTTTACTGCCCTTTTCCTCAACCAGGCTGGAGCGTTGGTACACATCTATCACGATGGGTCCATCTTGGTCGCTCATGGAGGCACCGAGATGGGCCAAGGGCTTCACACGAAGCTTACCCAGATTGCGGCGCAGGCACTTTCCGTGCCGCTGGACAATGTCTTCATTTCGGAAACGGCGACAAACACGGTCCCCAATGCCTCCGCAACTGCTGCTTCCGCATCGTCGGATCTGAACGGCTATGCCATCTACAACGCTTGTAAGCAGCTGAATGAACGCCTGGCGCCGTACAGAGAGAAGCTCGGCCCCAAGGCGACGATGAAGGAGCTTGCACATGCAGCGTACTTTGATCGCGTCAACCTGTCTGCACAGGGGTTCTACAAGACGCCCGAAATCGGGTACACGTGGGGCGAGAACAAGGGCAAAATGTTCTTCTACTTCACGCAGGGCGTTGCGGCAGCCGAGGTCGACGTGGATACATTGACGGGGACATGGACGTGCCTCCGTGCAGACATCAAGATGGACGTCGGACAGTCCATCAACCCGTCCATCGACTACGGCCAGATCCAGGGCGCATTCGTGCAAGGCATGGGTCTTTTCACGATGGAGGAGTCGCTGTGGCTGAGGAACGGGCCGATGGCGGGCAATCTGTTCACGCGGGGACCTGGCGCGTACAAGATACCCGGATTTCGCGACATTCCCCAGGACTTCAACGTGACGCTGCTCAAGGACGTCGAATGGAAGGAGCTGCGGACGATCCAGCGCAGCAGGGGCGTGGGCGAGCCGCCTCTCTTCCTGGGCAGCGCCGTTTTCTTCGCGATCCGGGACGCCCTGAAGGCGGCGCGGAAGAAGGCGGGCGTGGCGGTGGAGGTGGGTGTGAACGACAGCGAGGGCCTGCTAAGGTTGGAGAGCCCGGCGACGCCGGAGAGGATTCGGCTGGCGTGCGAGGATGACATTATGAGGAGGGCGAGGGTGCTGCCCAAGGATGGGGAGAAGAGCTTCTTCGTGGCGATCTAAGGGCTTCTTGGATGGGATTGTATTGCTGAGGTGGGTAGCATTGAGCGAGCATGGCACAGCTTGTTATCGTGTTTGGGAAGCAATCACGGGAATTGACGGGCGATGATCAATTCAGTGTTTGTGCTTTTGCCCTTTTCGATGCACGTAATGAAATAGCGGGAAAGCCCTTTCTTTACCCAAGCAATCAACTGCGCCATGTTGATGTCGTCGTTTGAAAAGGCGCCGTAAAGTTCCGACGCCAGCCCGTGACGTCCCGCGCCTCTTGGCGTCCGGGGCCCGCTGCAGGCGTTGACGCAGGACGGGCGAGACATGACATGGTCTGGTGTGCTTTGTGCGATGCGATGCTGCGAGGCCCAATGTTCATGTGCGCCAAGTCGGCCAAGGTAGCATCGCATGTGCAATTTCACATGGGGGTTGCGAGGCGAGGCGAGACGAGGCTGCGACCCAGGCCAGGCCCTCCTGCCTGTTACACCTCATCGTACAGTGGAGTGGGTACAGGGTAGGCATGGCGGGCATGGAAGCGCGACTCGCGCAAGCATTGACAATTGCATTCTTCCAGTTGGCCGCATGCGGATCCTCGGCTGCTGTTGAGGAAGCTGCCTTGGCTGCCCCACGCCTTCCTCAGCCCCGCCAACACCCGATCCACTGGGAAAGCGCCGCCCCCACCGCGCGCGTGAGAGCAAGTCCAGCCGAGCAGCGGCGCAGAGCAGCAGCTGTAAGACTAAGACCCGAGCCAAACGCAAACTCCAAACGCAGCTCGCCTGCTTGGATCCTTGCTCTCCGGCTCTCGTGCGCAGCCTTAGCCTCAGCTCCCGCTCTCGTCACGCTGCTGCGAGACGTGAACCTGTATTGTCGGTGCCAATTCCTGCTCGGCGGACAAACGCAGACTCCTACGCAGGCCGTCCGCCTGTCGCAGACGCCAACAGACGCAGAGATCCCATCTCGCCGCTGGCCGGAGTGACGAACCGACCTGTCCCCGCGACAGACTTGTACACGCGCGCTCTCGCTCGCACTGTTTCGAAGTGCACGCCCAACATGCGGCATTGCCCGCTTGGACAGCCGTAACAAGAATCAACGGGCGCAACCAAAAACGCACAATACAAGAGCGAGCGAGACGTGACGAGACGAGACGACACCGTGACAAACAGAGACAGCATCGGAACAAGGCTGCAACGGCCCGGAGCAGATGAGCTTCGCACAACGCCCGCGCCGCTCTTGCGTAACGTTGGGAGAGATCCAATGGGAGGACAGCGCTCGGCATGAGTGACGGGACCGCCATGGACAAGGACGCTGCTGCCGGCAAGGCGGCGGCAGACAAGGCCGAGCGCAACAAAGACCGCGACAAGGACGTTGGAGGTGCGGCGCATGCCCACGCGGGGAAGAGCCCCAAGAAGCGACGCAAGGTCAATCATGGTACGTCTCTCTGTTGCACGCCGTAGCTGGCTGCGCTGGGACTTGACGGGCAGGGAAGAGGCCCGGGGATCGGACGGCCGGCTGCAGCTGGTCTATGCTCTGAAACTCCCACCTCTCATCTGACCTCGTCGCCCTCCACCGCTGTCCCGGCGCAAACGCTATAAGACACGGCCCTTGGGCTAACACTGGCGGCTGCTTGCTTGTCGCGACTACAGCCTGTGTGTATTGCAGGAGATCTGTGAGTCCGCCCAAAGACCTCATCGCGATGGCACAGGACGCGACGACCCGCACATAGGACCTGCGTGGCAAACTTCAGGGTCCCTGCCTCCACGTTGCTTGCGCTGAGCTGTTTGAATGCACGTTGCTGACCAAGACACGTTTTCTGTGCAATACAGCATATGACTTGCGACCTCGTACGTATACATGAAACGGCCATTCGGGGAGGACATCCGCCTTCGTGCCATCTGAAGTCTGCAAAGAGCGCCTCGCGGAGCCTCCCCATTCGCCAAGTCCGTGAGTGCTTTAAGCATCCCTTGCTGACGACCATGGATAGGAGCGGCCATGTACGAGATGCATTAAACGAAACATCGGACACCTCTGCCACGACGAGCCCCGCGAGGGCGAACTGAAGAAGCTCAAGAACGGCAAGCCCACTGGTACAGCGTCCGTCGACGACGCAGACGAGCAGTCGCAGGCGGCATCAGACGTAGGCCACAGCTCCGTCGCCAGCACTATGGGCCCGCCCCCAAGCTTCGACGGGTCGAGACGGCGGTCTGGGAGCGGTTTTAAGGCTGCCGGCCTTATGGCCCAGGGGAACCCGATGTCGCTTGTGCAACCAGCGGGCGCAACGGGACTGCAAGGAAATGCGTCGAGCAACGGCGGCAGTGGTAACGCGAATCAATGTGAGTGGTGCTTGTTCAGCAAGTTCGGCCTTTTGTCCTCCCTTCTGGACCATGGTGATCCTGCTCCCTGCCTTTCTCCTTTGCCCTCCCCTCACTGCCCTCCTGTCGGCAGCAATGGAGTACAATGCACGTGTTATTCGCGCAGATGTAATGAGCTCGAGGACTAAACATTCGCGCAGTCGCAGGCTTTTCGGACGCGTGGTTGACGGCCCAGAACTTTAATGATATGAATAGCTATAACCCCAACTATATGATCGCCCCCCACGTCACGCATGAGTTCAACCTGCTCAACGACTTTCTACACAGCGGACTGCTCGACGACAGCGGCCTGGCGCCAGACGAGGTTCAGCAGAACGCTACCTATAGCAGGGCGGACCCGTCCGACATGTTGCCCGGCGGCTTCGTAGGCCGCACCAGTCTCCCAGCAGGGGCCTCTGGCTCTCGGTCTGACCTCCAAGGAGGAACCATGCCGCCACCACCGAGTGTCGAGGGCAAGGGTACGCCGAGGACCTCCAACTCGGCGTCGGACAAGACGCGAGAGTACTACCTTCAGGCCGCGGACCCCTCTGGTAACGACAACGCCGAGCAGCGCATGACGCGCGTGCTAAAGGCCAAGTACGAGGCCGGCCTGCTCCGGCCGTTCAACTACATCAACGGCTATGCCCGCTTGGGCAAGTACCTCGACGGGCACATTGCCGCCTCGTCGAAGCAGAAGATTCTACGAACTATCAATCAGTTCCGGCCCAAATTTCGGGAAAAGGCACAATGCCTGACGGACATGCAACTTGTATACGTTGAGATGTGGTTTGAGATGCAGCTGATGGACTACGATCGCGTATTTGCCAGCATGGCGGTGCCGGCGTGCTGCTGGAGGCGTACAGGGGAAATATTCAGGGGCAACAAGGAAATGGCCGAGTTGATAAACGTTCCGGTGGATCAGCTGCGAGATGTGAGCCTCCGTGCTTACTTCAGCTGTGGTGCATGCGCTGACGTATACGCTAGGGCAAGATTGCGCTTCACGAGATTCTCACCGAGGAGTCCATGGTGCGCTACTGGGAAGAATTTGGGACGATTGCTTTCGACCCGGCGCACGAGACGCTGCTGACGGCATGCTCGCTTAAGAACCCGAGCGACACGTCGGACCATCCCATTGTCAAATGCTGCTTTTCGTTTACGATCCGCCGCGACGATCATAAGCTGTGAGAGCCCCATGCCCGATTTTGATCGAGATGTGCGACGCTGACGAGGAATGATGACAGACCGGCGCTGATTGTGGGCAACTTTTTGCCGCACGATCCGCCACCGAATTGAAACGGTTGCGAATGAGGGGAACTAAGTACAGAAAATAAGGGCTTTGGAATACCTTGGTCGTGTGGGCATGGGAGGGCGTATGGGTGTCCATTTATCTTTTGAATAAGCTGCTCTGTCCTTGCTAGTCGGTATAAACCTATCGATACTCTTCTGATGCAGCTCGTTCGATCGCCTGCCTGAGCCAATTTGCGTGACTCAGAGGCTGATGATGATACGCTTGGCTCGGATTGCAAACGGGGAAGGAGCTCTTCGTGCTGGCTTTGGCTGCCCCCTCTGTCGCTTCTGGCCCTTCCACACCTTCTTAGCGTTTGACTTGTACACCATTCTTCGATGCGACTTCATTGCAATCTTACCTCTACATGACGCTCCGCGATGGCGCCACCGGATCGTGTCACTACGAGTCGTGACAGGAAGATCCGCGTGATCATTGGTATGCTCTGCTTTTGCTTGATCGATATCAAAACCATGACTTACCAGGGAAACAAAACAGACTTTGGTGTCAATCTCGAATTCACGCTCTTGTCGACGCGAGACGCCAGCGCAGTCGACGTTCTCCTCGCCGATCTGAACCAACATATTCAGACACTCACGAACTTAGCTCAACAGACCTCGACAGCCATCCCATCGACAGCAGCCCATGGACTTGAAAAACTAGGGAGGAACTTATGGAACCTCTGCATCCGCGTCAATAGGGACACAAGGAATGGCTCATCGTCGAAAGGGCACGCCACGTTGCTGGCACGTACGAGGCTGTTTGCGTTTCAAATCCTCGAACTCGGCCGACAGGCCGGTAGACAGAAGAAGGACATAGAGACGGAGACCTTGTACCTCCTGAACCTGGCCTTGACGTTGGGACGGATATGCATCAGAGACACCGAGTTGGACTCGGCAAGGCTGGCGCTCCAAAAGGCCGCCGACCTTATTGAGCGGCTCAAAACTTTTGCGAAAGCCAGTTTGCCTGATCTACATGGAGCAAAGCAGCGGCTGGAGCTGGAATATCTGACTATGCGGATGGCGTTGGTAAGACCTCCACTGACCGCGTACACCTACTGTAGCTAACAGAGCGGCGAGTCGTGGAGAGAAGATCGATTGGATGTTGCCGAGCACATGTTCATCAAGGCGGAGCCATTCCGACAGGCTCTCGACGTTTCGTCAGCCGAGAACATGGCGGATACTCTGCAGCACATCGGTGAGAGCTTGTCCGCCGCAGGAGATCACCAAATGGCGCTCAAGTGGTTCAAGCGCGCCTCTGACCTCATCAAGTCGCAAAGTCTGGAGCAGCTTTCCACGCATGGCTTGGAACTCCGGCTGGCAATTTGTCACGGCTGCATTCAAAGCTTGTTGGGCGTTGGATCACCCCAGTGTCTCCAGGAAGCGAATGATCTGGTCTCATACATGGAGTCCGAGGTCGGAGACAAGCCCGTGGTGCTTCATTGGCGGCTGGAAATATTACAAAAGTCTCCCGACGAGCTCCTCGACGTGGAGGCCTACGCGAGTATTCTGCGACGCATAATACGATGTTTTGACTTTTCTGACGCGACACTTCATTTCCTGCTGCACCATATAAGAAAAATTCGGGACAAGAGCTCGCGTCTGGCGCGCGGTCTCTTGGATGAACTCCTGAAGCAGCATTTGTTGCACTCTGGAAACATGGCTTGGATAAATAAGGCCGTGGTGAAGAGGATATGGATAGCAACGATGGATCCGGGTTCTACTGAGTCATTCAAGACCTTACAAGATCTGCTGGACCAGGTCTACGATGCCCTGTCAGAACCACTGAGCTCGGACGTTACGGGAGCCGTTCACTCGGTAAGCTGGCCTGCTATAGCCACGAGCAGTGACTAATCGGAGTAGCTTATGTGGAAACCGATGGAGGCCGCGTTTACAAAGGAGCAATATTCAACTGCCGATACTTGGTGCACACTTGCCCTTCACCAAGTGTTTTCAAACTCCGGCGACGCCAACGTAGGCAAGTTTGGGAGGAAGCGGATCCTATGCGCCCTTGGACTCAACAACGCAGACATGGCTAGAAACGCATTTCACAATATGCCTGAAACACCGCGAGATGATATCCTGACTAGCTATCTGATGTTCAAGGTCTCTCTCGCTTGCTGGGATCACGAGCTTGGAAGCCAGTCTATCAAGCACCTGAGCGGATGCAGAGACAAGACTCGGCGTCGGGACATTCTCTATGCCTGTGTCCGAGAAGCCCAACAAGTCGGCGACAAACTGTGCACACTAGCAGCATTACAAGCCGTCGCCGAGAGCTGGACGTCTGAAGAAGTGTCGCCGTGCAATGTGCCTTCCATCCTCCGGTGCATGATACGGCTGATACACATGGTAGAAGAGGAAGATGGCGTTGGAGAAAGACATGTCGAGGAAACTGATTTTGCGAGCGACATTTGCGAGATATTTGGAAAAGGTATGTAGCATCCACCAGGCGTTTCACGACATGCTGACGCTGCTAGCTGCCGAACATTCGAAACGGAATCCCAGAGATGATCAAAGAAACAAGATATTCACGGTATCGGAACTCCACTGGTTTCGAAAGAATGCGTACAACATTGGTGCTACCAAGTGTCACACGTGGGAGCTCCCAAACGTGGTTCGCATCTTCCGCTCATGCCTCTGCTTCATTGACTGTTACCCCAAGGATATACCTCTGACGGAGGTCGCTGAGCTGACATTGATGGGCATGCGCTGTCACTTTGTTCTCGCTGCAGCATTAGTTTCGCTTGCTCGGGCGGAAGACCGAATTGAGGAGCAGCTGCAGTACTATCTGGAGACGAGACAGCATGCCGCGGCCTTTGACAACCTGATTCAGACCGAAGTGGGCCCGCAAGCTGAAGCGATCATGAAGGACGTGGTGCAGAAGATGGCGACGCTGTCCGTATTCGACTTTGAGAGTGCAGTGTGTTTGAAGAACTGGGATGACTTGAACCGAATTGTCAGAAAGGCAGCTCTGTGCAAGGACGAGATCATGTTCAAGGCCATGGGAGACTGCATGCTGCGCAGCCATGCCCCTGGAAATGGTACGACGATCCGCTTCGCCCTCATAGCGCCGCAGCGCTGACTTCCATCCAGTGATGTATGCAACCATGAGGCTCATCATCAATGAGGTATTCGAGCTCGAGAATTTTGACAACGAGAAGCTGGCCAAGTACCTCCGCTGCGTGTTCCAGGCCATCTTGCCCTTCGACGACAAACTCGCGCTGCAGCTCGTTGGCCAGGCCTTGCAGATTGCCCGCGAAGGTCACCGAGTACGTCTACCCAGCCGATCGCAGACTCCTCTCTCCATGCCCTTCTCTCTGCACCAAGACACGGCCGAGCTATGCTTACAAAATGCCCAGGTCCGCCGGCCGTTCCCCTCGGTAGAGCTGGAGTGGCTCGTCGCCACGACATTCAACCACGCCATCGACTTTTACGCCCGTGGCGACGAGGAGTCGTGTCACTGCTGGGCACTCAAGGCCATGGACCTGGCAGAATACGTCGACGATGGGGGCGGTCTGGCGGGCCTGCTGCAAGGTAAGTTTGCCAAGTTGCGATTTGAAAAGGGAATAAAGCAGTGATGGCATTGGAGCACATGATCACTTGCGCAGGGGGGGTCGCATCCGGTGGACCAAGGGCAGGCGCTGGTGAATGCTTGTAGATGCGATACATAAGGGGAATGGTTCAATGCAAATGTAGACTAGATCTATGCATGGAGACGTGGCTCGATACATCGTTAAAGAAGCTCCAGAACTTCGCTGCGCCCCGATGGGCGTGACAGATGCCTCTCGTGCATGCTGAAAATGAAATAAAAGAAACACAGCAACAGCCTCCCTTCCTGTTTCGTGGTATCTCCAAGCTCTGAACGTGTCTGATCCGGTACGACAAATAAGCACGACTGCAACATGCCTGGCCCGTCAACAAATGGCACGGCACGCCTTGATGGGCAACATAGGGAAGAAGAAACAAATAAGTCCTGAATGAATACGCCAAACACCGGCCAGCTGACCCTTCCCAATGCCCCTATATGATATTCGCAATACTGATTCGCTCAGCACCTCGCTTCGCAGCCGGATGAGCGGCCGTTGGGCTGCTGGGGCCCCTGCGGTCGACGGCGTAGCGCGGCGCATCCGAGAGCCGCTGAATGTCAACGGCGGCGATGGGGCTCTCGCTCTTGACCTGCGGCGGCGGTAGGGGCGTCCAGGACGTGCTGGTCGATGCGAGGCCGCGCGCTGCCGACTCGAGGCGTGCCCATCCGACCCATTCTCGGCGCTCGTCCTCACTTAGTCCCGTCCTGAGCTCGGAGCTGAAGAGCCCATTCTCGCTCGTGGCCAGGGCCGGGGTGCTCGACTTGCTCTGGGCCGCCTCTTGGTCCTGCACGGCCCAGAGCCAGGACCTATGGGGGGAGGCTTGCTGGTCGGCGGATACGTATGCGAGCAGCTCTTCGTCTCGGGTCAGGGACATGAGTAAGGCGGCGTGATCGACCGAAGACCGCCGTGATAAGAAGCTGGCATGCTCTGCGCGCTTGGCCACCAATGTGGAGACGAAGAACGAAAGGTACCGCCCGCATGACAGCGTAATATCTCGCCGGGCGTCTATCGTAGCAAGCGCCCTGATGAGTGTAACTGCATGGTCGAGGTATCCCGTCAAGAGCAGAAACAGCGTCGAGCGGAACATGTGCGCTGTGAGCAGCGCCGTCGCCCCGTCGGCGGGTGATTTTGTGCGGCTGACGAGGGAGGCGGTCTCGAGGGCGACGTGAGTGCAGTTCTCGACGGCGGCGAGACGAACGTCGGGGGAGCAATCTGGCGATAGATTGTGCCGATGGAGGAGTAGTCGAGCATGGAAGAGGTACGCCAAGGGGGCGAGGAAATGCGGCGCCAGGGCCACCGTGCTTGATGGTTCGCACGCCGGCGGAAACGTGCTCAGGCACTTCTTGAAGTGACCGTCAAACATGGATAGCTTTTCGGCTGACAGCGCCGGCGCCTCCATGGACTTGACCAGAGACGTGTACGATCGGACGACGTGGATGACGGCGAGGAGAGAATGGGTCAGCGGTTCAGCCCCATTAGGGACACGCAGGCCATCCTCGCGAAGGTACTGGTCATCCACCGCAGCCGGCAGAGACACGTCGCAGTCCGCATCGTCAACAAGGAAGGGATGGCCGAGCTCGGTTGCCATGGTCCTGTCCAGGATGTAAATGGCCCACCATGTCCTCCGGCGCATCTCTCCCTCGATTACCGACCACGAGCGGGATTCCGAGTAGAGCCCCAGGTCCTGACCCACGCGAACTGCATTCCCAAGCCAGTTCCAAGCGGCTGATTTCAAATTCATCTCGTTGAGGCAGATCGTGATGAGAACAAGGGCGCGGGCGTTATCGAGGGTGTGATGGTTGTTCCAGGGATCTATGACTTTGCGTGCCGACTCTAGAAACTCTGCAGGGCGGTAGAACGTCGCCGTGGTCGGGGACTCGAGACTGAACAAGCTGCCCGCCGCGAGAACGACGAAGAATAAAGATATCCACGCCGAGGAGATGCGTTGTGGATTCGACCTGTACATGTCATCCATCATGGACTGGAAGGTTGGCAAGTGTACAATCGGGAACATGGTGTGCACCGAGCTCGAATAGTTTCGCAGCAGTCGATCCGCAACATCTTGCGGAGGGAGCTCTGGAGTAGAGCAGTCGAACGTCGCCGAGGGCGGTTGACGATGCTGCACAGGTGGCTTCCAAATACCCTTCGAGAAACTTCGCACGTTGGCTCTCGCCCTGGCTAATTCAGGATTCGGAATATGACGTTTCCGTTGCCTTGGCTCGGACCCTATTGATGGCAGGAGTGGTATTTGCCTCTCTGCTGTCTCCATATCGATGTCCATGGGCGCGTCTCTGTCTCCAAGCATACGGCGCAAGTTCGTATTGTCACGTCTCATCCGATCAATTTGCTTCTCCAGGTCCTGAACCTGCTTGATGGACGACATCCTTCGGTTTGTTTCCTTGGTGAATTGACACTTGACATTGCGGCTGGAGCATTCCGAGCAGCTCGTCGTCTCCGTCGCATCGCACTTGACCTTCCTTTCGCGACAGGCATCGCAGCTGGGATCCTTTCGGCGCTGGCGATACGCTCTTTTCTGTCCCTGGCTACCGGGTGTTCCAGGTAGATGCCCGTGGCCCGAGCCCTGAGCGCTCATTACCGAGTCTGTCGAAGCGAGGGACTCGCGGCCCATAACGGAGCTCGACATCGATGCGTATGGCGGGAAACCCTGGTTGACAGGAGGTAGTGACGGCATCCCAATTGGCTGAGGACTCAACGCTGCGTTAGGCCTCGAACTTGTGCCCAGCAGCCCTCCCAGATACCGAGACGGTGGCCTCGGCGAAGTAGCGGATGAGACTGACGAGGAGTCGTATGACCTTGTGGATGGGTTGGGAGATCGAGCATATGGGTGGTGCGACGACTCGGCGGCCATGGCTGGGAAGCCCTTTCAAGGAACCAACCCGCCTGCCGGTGGATATAGACGTATCAGACGTTACTGAAGAGTCAAGCCACTATACAATCGGCAAGGCGGTCAATGTCAACGATTTGCAGGCTGGTGAGACGTCGAAGGGTCTGGCTAGAAGTACCGCAAGGAGCAGGGGGAGGGGGCTGCAGGCACTCCTCCAAAACAAACCAAAACCTGTAACGGGAGACAGATCTCGCTTCCTCAGCCAAGCTCGTGTCGAAAACCAATCCAAAGGCCGGACCTGGTGGCTCTCGGAGCAGGGGCCAGTGGAAAACGTGATCACGTCAACAGCCGTCGTATCTGGTGGCGCTGCAGCGTCTGTGTCACTCGGCGCTGTTATGTCTTCGCGATATGGCCATGCGACTATCACGATTGCGCCGAGTTCCTGGGTATCGTGAAGCAACTGAATCTAAGATCGAGCAGCGCAAGTGTTTCGAGAGTACGGGCGTGGCGGGTGTTACGCTCGTCGTTGGATAGACCGCGGCCAAATGCTCTGCAACCTGGGTTTCCACAACCCGGATCTCCCAAGGCAACCCGGCCGAGGAGCAGGCAAGACACAGAACCACCAGGTCTTCCTGCAAGGAGCTGTCTGGCGACCAAACTCCTGGAGCAGATCCAAGCAGCCGGTCTCTGACTCCTGAACTGGTGGCAATCTAAGGTAGAGGTGGGACGGCGTAGAGTATGGTAAAATGTAGGCAGGAAGAAAGGCGCCTAAGCTCGCGTATGTATACGGTCGCCCGTCCTTGCTCAGGTTGAGACAAGAGTACCGGGTCGGCGGTGCTCACCCGTGACCAGCTGGGGCTCTCCACGCATAAAGCAAATTCGGGGAATATCATCTGGACATATGGACATGGGGGCGGGGGAAGGAACGTCGAGGGAACCCTGGGACAATTCGGTGGTGGACTGGGGGCCTGTTGAGATCAGCCAAAGCCACTAACGTGTTTCGACCATAGCTGGGATCTTCGGGCACGTCGTTGCCATCAGCAGGCAACGGATGTATCCCTGCCACGACTCAATTAGGGCGGCCGCCTCTTTGTTAGACCGAGGGAGGGGAGGGGGGTTCGAGGCACGATCGATTTCAACGCCTCTGCGTAGTGCCGTCGTGCTCCGGCCGAACCCACTCTGGCAGCTTCCGTGTACTTTCACGAACAAGGCATGTACAAACGGGACTGGAGCTGAGGCTTGCGCTTGGCTTGGATCGACGACGCGACAAGAACAAGTCTGATGGAAGAATGGGTCCCAACGCGGCGGCCCCTCAACCCCTTCAATGCTCTGCCAGATGGCTAGGAGGGACCACATGAGGGCTAAAAGATGATGAGCGACAGTCTGTTGGCGTGTGCTCCGTACTTGGCGTGCCTTGCTAGCCGCCTGCATGGCAGGCAGAATATCTGTGCCTAGCCTTCGACAGCAAACGTGGCCGGCAGCCCGGCCCACGGCTCGCCGAGTCAAGCGCAGAGTGCAGCGAGCATCAAGGCCAACGGCGCGACAATCTATCACTTGGACGGAGCATGCCAAGCTTTGCTCGGCATGTGGCTCCATGCTGGGGGCCCCCTAGACGCCTATTTCTGGACATGGTGGGCATGCCGATGCAGGGTGTAGTAGTTTCTGTTGCCAGCGAGCAGCCTTTCGGTAACTGGCTGGACGCACTTGGAACGCTGGAACGCTGCTTGTAGCTATACATCGCTCCTCCCCTGATGCCGTCAACCCTTGGGAATGACAAGTGGGCATGGTGACCTGGCCTGGCACCTGTATTCGACCTGTCCAGTGGAGCTGCCTGCCGTGTGGTAGGGCCACCCAGCGATCTGGGAGTTCCATTGTGATATGCAGATGATAGCTGCTGCTGCTTTCTTTGTTGCCTGCATGCCTGTTTACCTCGACGCAAGATATCACGAACAATCGACCCAGATCGGGGATAGAGCCCGGGCTTGGGATGAACGTTGCTTGTGGGGAACGATTCGGATGTCGGGCAAAGTCACACCGCATCTGCGCTCTTGGCGACGGGCGTTGAGGCTGAAGTAGAAAAGTCGCAGAGCAATCCGTGCTGTAGCGCGACGCGCCAGCAGAACTGCAGGGCTATCTACCTGTATGTTGGCTGGTGGCCATCATCGCCAGTGCTCCGAAGGGCATACGGCGCTAAGCTGTTGGCCAGAAAGCCCGCCAAAGCCCCCGCGCGCACTAACTTTTCGTGCCGCATCGTCCAGCCACTCTCAGCACGAGACAGACGCGCAGCGCCAACGGCTTGATTCAGAACACCCTCTGCACGGCTAGACGAATCGGCTCCTACGGGGGAACGACACTTAGCCGGTTCGAGGCGTTTCTCCGCGATCCCGCCTGGGGTTTGTTTCGAGGCCACAGGATAGGACGGGTTGGGTCGCTGCAAGATACCGGCTGCCAGGACGAAAGAGGATGGCCAATACTCGGACATGGCTTGCAAGAGTGAGCGCCAAGCCCTCGAGCGTGTGCCCGCCGAGATGGTGGACCAGCAGGCCACCTCTTCGCGCGAGCGCCAATGGCACGGCAGTATCCGTGGCAAAGGGAGGGCACGAGGGTGACGAGTCCCCCAAGCTATCGAGGGTGGTGGAGATTTCGGTCTGGAGCCGAGTGAGCCGCCGGGACAACGCCCCTGTCAAACGAGATCTCGATGCTTTCATTGTCTCCAGCGGTTTTCAGACAAGAGGCAGCCGACAGCACTGGGCAGTAACATCTTCGTGCCACTCACAAGCTCATATTCCATGCTGTAACCCGTACAACGTGCGGATTACGTGGACGATAGGATACGATGCCGAGTACTAAACGTCGTCGACGTCGAAGCCGGTCGTGCTGTCGCTGCGCCGCCCTGGTGAGAGAGGGGACGCCGCCGCCGTCTCGTGCTATGATTGCTTGTCTGAGCACTATCCAGCCATCCAGCAAGCCTGGCCGACGTCTTTGATCCTGCCAGCCTCGCCCACGGCGAGACACCAGGGAAATGGAGGCCGCTGATCTGAGATGCAGCGTCTGTTGCCACAACCTCGGCTGAAGATGGCGCTGGGAGACGGGACGATGTGCTTGGCCTCATATGACAGGGCACAGAGTCGGGCGCGGATGACGGCCATGATGTTGGTTGGCGCCGCGCCGTCCTGTCCGCGCATACTCGCCTACTCCCTTGCTCGTCATCACGGCGTACTCGTACCTGTGCTTCGTACTTGGTATGAGTACAGCGTAGAGATGCAACTCGGACAGGCTTGGCAGGCAGACGGGTGGGATTCTCCAGCATGCAGGCCCTGCAATGGCTAGCGTTCCGACAGCAGCAAGCCAACGGGACGTGCCTCGCTCGCGGCTCGTCGTCTTGGAATATGCTGTCTGCATGTCTGACGGTAAGAGGAGCAGTATTCCTATTACTTTGGGCGACGACCCGCGTCTGTTGCCGTTAGGAGCGCAGTGCAAGCATGCGCCGTTTGTTGGGTTAAAGCCAGAGTCACGGGTAATAGATTTAACGACACCTCAGCCATGAGCGGAACGAACCGTGGCCGGCGTCGAAGGCAACGCTGCCAGTGTTCAGTGCAACCACCTTGCGCCTGCCTACCTCGTCCCTCGTCTGAGAGCACCTGCCTCGAACAACGCCACAGTCCAGCTCCCTCTCCTAAGGTACCCTACCTTCCTCGTCGCTGGTTGCTGTCTGTGGAAGGCGTACTGGCGCCGTGCAGGCAGTCGGAGCAGGAGCAAACCGTCTCTCGCCTGCACCTTGCACTGGCCGCCAGCTGCAGACGAGAGCGGCGGCGCCACGAGGGCAGCGTTCAGTCAGAATGGCAGCTCACCAGCCACCATTAATCCGCACAGCCTTGCTTTCTAATTATTGCTCAGCAACACAACGTGTTGCTTTTTATAGCTCTGTTGCGTCGTTCTCCAGCTTCAGACTGCCTATCTCCCTGCGCTTGCCGCCAGAGGCGCATGTTCTACGCCCCCATGTTTCCGCCTGCCAACACGCAGTCCAGTGCAGGCCGCAAATCGCTGGCTTCAGCGAGAACGCTAGGTTGTGGCTGCCCCACGGGCAAACATAGCAAACGGGGCGAAGATCTCGCATCCAGAACTCAACGACCAAAGCTACCAGTAATCCGTACACCCTCCGCGACGAATGCCGCAGTCGGAAACCCAGCCGAAGCTAGTGAAGGGAGGCGAATGACGGTGGGCACTGCAGAGGGGACGGAAGATGAGATGTGAGACCAAGCCGCCAGGGTCAAGATATCTCGGAATTGGCCTGAGCCGTTTGATGGATCCAGAGCTGGGTCTTCCCCTAAACCTCCGCATGCCCTGGCCTGGCTCCTTGGCCGCCAGGGCAGGGACAGCCTAATATCAACACAGACAGGCTTGAATAGCCTAAAGTAGGGACCAAGTAACCGACTTGCCAGGTAAGGTATCCCATTGCTCGCACAATAACGCCGACCGAAACGTTCGTCAGGTGGTGCTTGCCAGAAGATCCTCCGTCTCCGCGAGGCTGCAGCATCAACCGACTTGTCCAGGGCAAGCCAACGCCCGAAGTTGCCGGGAGCCGGCGGCCGAGTGTATTTGTGCTTAACGCTTTCCCTGCAAGTGCTTGTCATGCATGGCTACCGCAAGGACTGCGTAATTTGCGACTAAGAATGTGCCCTCAAAGTGGCACGCTGGCAGGCCTCCTCTGTCGGCTGGGGCCTCAGAAAGGAAGGTCATGCAACAAGTGAGCCAGCCACCTCTCAAGCCATGGATGTCGTTGACCAAACACCATGTTTGTTGGGAAATGGGTGAATCCGCGAATCAAGGTCTAGCGGCGACATGCCCTCACATTGCAACTCCTCCGCCGCCGCCGCCGCCGCCGCCGCCGCCTCCGCCTCCCGTGGCCTGTGGGGCTAAGCCTTTGTGACAAGAAAGTCGCTCGTTCGCCAACAACACCGGGGCCTGTACAAGTCATGCACACCCTCGGCCCAGAGTTCACGGCGCGGCGGCTCTACAAGCGTGATTAATAGCCCACCCGACGAGCTATGAAAACCGAGACCCCGACGACCCAGCTGGTCCGGGCGCCAACGGTTCGCCAACAAGCACCAGCACGTCCAAATGTCATCACTAGCTCTGCTCTTGGCCATCTGCAGTGTCGTTCACGGGCAGTCTGCATTCGGCCTGCTTGGCTTGACAGCATGGGATGGCATTGGACGACGTTCGAAGATTGACTACATACAGCTTGCCCCCGTCCAACTTGGTGTCCGGTGAAGTGACCAGAATTGAAGATCACGTATCCTGGCGGGAAACCCAACGGCAAGAAGCCCGTACCAGTAGCCGAAACACCGGCGTGGCGGCTGATGTGGGCGTGAAGCCCCTGCGGGCGCAGACGACCCACGGGCGCAACAAGACCATGCCAAATGCAGCCTCTTCCAGAATGTCTGAGAGCTTCCACGCCAGTACTCCGTACTCACTCACTTGGGTCGTGCCACATGGCCTGCCCAGGCGGAACGTCCCTCCCCGTGTCTATTTGGACGACCGTCTCGGCGAGTAACCATCAACGTTAGGCCTCTGGTGCGGCTGAGCTTTGTATAGGTAGCGCCGACTACAGCGGCAACGTACTCAAACAGCTTGGAAATGTAGAGGAGCCTGAGGCTTCTGGCTTCGACTGGTTCATGGTGGTCCACAAGGGGTTGCGCGATCTGTCATCTTTGGTTGAGGCGCACGATCACCCAGGCCACTTCCTTTCGTGGCTCCGAGACCCGAGCCATTGGATCTGCGGTGCGCCTCAGGCTTCCGTTTTCCGTCCAATACTCAGTCGGTTGCCTCCGAAGGTTGTCAACTAGCCCTAGCCCAACGCGGGGCCTCGGCCAATGGCAGCAGGCTCGTAGGTGGTTTAAGGATCTCAAGGACAGCCCTCCTCCACGGCAGCACAGCCTGTTTATACATGATCAGTTCCATCACCGGCCGCGTCATTTACTGCTTCCTCGGGGCTCAATCACATACCACTGTCTCAGCTATCTTACGTCTGATGGCGGCATTGCCAACCCCAGCGCCAGCGGACGGACCACCCCCGGAGCGTTGCACTATACCGGGGTACGGCAACGCGCTCCTCGTACGGACGGCTTCCCGACTGGCCATGCTAGCACTGTCACGCCAACGCCACCTACGACTCGTACTCGTGCAGCATTCAAGACCATCCGAACTTGGAGGGCAGTCGTCCTGTCGCTCAGGGGGTCAAGTACGGCTATGTGCAGTAAAAGACGTTGGCGCCATCAAATGGTTCAGGAGTATTTGCGCCAAAAGACAAAATTGGGATAATCAACTGCCGACAGCCACTTCAGCCGCAGAAGCTTCCGAAGCTACTGCTGGCTCCCACGTGTGATATTAACCCGTTTGTCTCTCTGGTCTCGTTGTCTCTGCAACCCCACATGAGGCAACTTGCACAGCGGAAGATTCGCAGCCTGGCATTTGCCTATCATAAATAGCCCACATCCCGTTCCGCCTCACACCATCAGGACATTGAGGCAGTCAGCCCAGTCAAGACGGTGATTTCCAGCGCAGTGGGCGAGATGACAGCCGCGCTGGATGTACCTGTATGAGAATCAACGGTTGATGCTCACGTGGCGTAGGTATTCGGACTTGCAATCAACCAACGGACGATCGATGTAAGCACGCACAAGGCACGTCCCTTGTAGCTTGCGGGCAATTTCTATCCGGGAAGGCAATCTCGGCAGCTAGGCCGTTGGCAACACGGACCGACGATCGCTACTGTGAGTGCGCCGTCCGTCGGATCCAGCGCGCAGGGCCCTGGTAGGCTGCGTTTTGGCGCGGTGGAAGGGAAGGGTAAGCCCCCTAGTGGCGTCATTGACAATGCGCCGTCGCGCGCTTTGGCCGGGCCAGTGATGAAACACGCCCCAGCGACGGCGGCCGTAGTGGTGCTCACTACCGCGAAGGCATTTACCGCTGAATGGGAGGATGGGGAGCTGCCGCTGTGGCGGCCGTCTCCCCTGGATTCAATTGACCACGCAGACGCCCCTTGCCGTCCGGGCAAGTGACAACTGCCGCGCGCGCGACCACACCGCGGCGGCACGTTCATGCATGCTGCTGGGTGTTAACATGCACTGTACTTGTCGGCAAGCATGCTCCTCGCTGGGACTAGCTACAGGGGCTGTGGCACGGTACGAGTGCACATAGCGGCAACCGCTGAATCCCGGAACTCGGAAGCTGGTGCCATTCGCTTCGTTCTCAAGCAGGCCAGACCATGTCGCCGCAGGTTGCCGGCCCAGCCGCGTGCCGGACCCCGGTTGTTTACTGCTCGGACTTGAGCCGGGAGCTGTTCCGAACCCATTAACTTAGTATGAGGCTCGCGATGCTGGACCCATGCCATGGTCGCTGCTAGTCGACGAAACTAGCCGAAGCGACCATGTACATCTCGACAACTATCATCGCCACTCCGACATCAGCCCGAAGCCAGCTGCGAGGCCTGGTGCAGTCTTGCACTTGCTCGGCAGCTGCTCCAATGTGCCACTGCATGGAGGAGCTCACGGCCTGGGAATGAAGACTCTTCCTGGATTTCAGCATGCTAATCCAGGAGTAAGCTGCAAAGGGAAAAGACCGCCATCAGGCAGCATCGTGGCCTACAGGCCCTGTCCTCACAGAGCATACCACAGCTGCATGTGAGCCACATCGAAACATGGATACGCAGTGCCATTTCCTCGCAAAGTCACGAATCATGGCGCAAGCAACAGGCTTTGCCACCAGTGGGAGACCTTCCGACCTCAGCCCGCTAAAACAGGACGGACAGCCATGCAGACCAGCAGTTGATTTAAACGCTGCGGGGCCTGACCTGGAGATTACGCACGCTCGTGGGAGACTGGGTCCGAGCTGGGCCTTGTCTAGGGGCGGGGGGCCCTCGGACAACCAGGCATGCCAGGGTCCAGAACTGGGAATGTTGGGTAGGCGGAGGATGCTTGTCCTTGGGGTTTGGCCCCGACCCCCAGTACTAACGGACTTGAGATGCCCGACAAGACGGCCAGCCAGAGTCTCAAGCAGCCTGACGGAAAGGGATGAAACATCCAAGGTTGCCATGATTCAACTTGAGAGTCAAATCGGATCCCACGGGCCCGCATCCGAAACTGGCGTAGCAGACAGGCAGCGTCACGTTGGCTGCATGGCGTATACGACGCGACGCTCGAGTTCATATCCAGCCCAGCCAAGCTAAACGCAGCTGGGTTTCTAGGCGAACAGTTGATCATCACTGGCTTTCTCATTTCATTCCTTTGAGACGCGCAAGGCAACGCCATGGAAGAAGCGAACGAGCATCTCGGGCGGCACCACTGCTATGCCACTGAGAGGGGTCTCAGCCAGGAGGGCAAGAGTATCTAGCGGCGACAACAGCGGCAGCGAGTGCCCCTCGGGATATAGCCATGCCATGCCAGTGGTCCGTCATGCCATGGACTGTGCGCTGCCAACCGGCTTGCATCCTCCCCTGCTACGGCTTCGTCAGTGATATAGGCTTTAGACATGCCTTGGCCGAGTGCTGCCGCAACTGACGTGCCATGGCCCGGTCGCCGTCTTACACAGATTGTGCTAATAGGCGCCTCATCCCTTCTGGGCCGCGGCAGACAGCCGGCCAAGCATCAGCCAGCGTGGCTGGCTTGTCGTGGCGCTTCGATAGCTCTGCATCGTGAGCTGGTGACGGTGGCTGAGACATGGACGGCCGTGCTGATTGATGAGTTGCCATCCTCAGCTCCACGAAGATACCGCCGCTGGGGCCTCGGATACCTTGGACCAGCACTCGCTGACTTGCATGCGGCTACGGGGTACCGGGCCAAGAAGGTCTCGGGTCTTACCTGTCGGCACGCAGCCCGCATTCGTGCCGAGGCTCCAGCCGCCATCACGCCATTGGGCCCTGCCCGTCGAGGAAGGTCCTGTGGCCGGCGCCGGCAAAATGGGTGGTTTTCGGCCGTCGGGAGAGCTCGTCGCGTGCGCGCAGCGCCGACGCCAAGGGCCGGCGGGGTCCGGCTGGAGCATCACCGATGTACCGCCGCGCCGGGAGCTAAGAGGAGCCATTTCGGAGAAGACCGCAACGACTCCAAGCGGGACGCGGTCATACGTCCAAGTCCAAGAGTCTGCGAAGCCGCAGCCTCGCTTTCGTCTCTGTTGCTCAGGACTCAGCGCCCTCGGATTGGACTCCTCAAAGTGTCGACAGGAGCGCATAGACAGCCCTGCACCCGGACGTGACGATGTGCAAGTCGCCCGTGCACAACTTGCTCACGGCGCTCCCCAAGGTTGAGCAGCATCTTCACATCGAGGGAACCTTGGAGCCGTCGATGCTCTTTTCGCTCGCCGCCAAGAACAACGTCGCCCTGCCGCCAGACCCAGCGTACGCATCGCCCAAGGCCTTGGTCGCCCGCTACGGGCGCTTCACCTGTCTCGATGACTTTCTTCACTACTACTACCTGGGCATGAGCGTGCTCATCACGGCCAACGACTTTGAGGCGCTGGCGTGGGCCTACTTTGTCAAGGCCGCGAGCCAGCGCGTGCGCCACGCAGAGGTCTTCTTCGACCCTCAGGCGCACACGGCGAGGGGCGTCGCGTACGACGTCGTCGTCGAGGGGCTGCTGGCGGCCAAGCGGCGCGCCGAGAGCGAGCTGGGCATGACGGTAGAGTACATTGTGTGCATCCTTAGGCACCTCCCGCTCGCCGACTCTCATACGCTCGTCGACACGGTGCTGGACAGGGGCCACCTCGTCGACGGCACGCTCACAGGCTTCGGCATGGTGTCCAGCGAGAAGAACTTCCCGCCCCATCTGTTCGCCGACATCTACGCCCGCGTCGCTCAGACGGGCACGCGGCTCACGACGCACGCCGGCGAAGAAGCCGGGCCCGAATTCATCACCGCCTCTCTCGAGCACCTCGGCGTCTCGCGTATCGACCACGGCCTCGCCGCCGCCCGCGACCCGGCCCTGCTGCGCGCCCTGGCCGCCAACCAGACCCTCCTCACCTTCTGCCCCTGGTCCAACGTCGCGCTGTGCAACCTGCCCTCGCTGGCCGACGCCCCCGTGCGCGCCTTCATCGACGCCGGCGTGCGCTTCAGCCTCAACAGCGACGACCCGGCCTACTTTGGCGCCTACCTCCAGGACGTCTACTGCCGCGTCCAGGACACCTTTGACCTGACCGTTGACGACTGGGCCTGGATCGCGAGGGGCGCCGTCGCGGGGAGCTGGTGCGGCGACGAGAGGAAGCGCGAGCTCGCGGCCGAGGTAGATGCGGTGCTGAGGGACTTTGGGCACACGCAGGCGGCAGCGTGAGAGGGCCTGGTTTGCATGCATGGGAGTTGTTGAGCGGTCGGCTTCGAATTGGGTGGGCGGGCATGATCCTGCCTCTGATCAACTTCTAGGGGCGGGACACGGCGTGATAGACGGCGTTTGGATGTGATGATGGAATGGCATGTTCAACACAATACCCAGAGGCACGAATGAGAAAGGCATTGGCAAATGGGCTCGATACTCTACGAGTCTATCTTTGGCAGATACATGGAACGATCTGCACACTCTCACTCCTTACCATGCCTAACAACCACGGTGTTGTCCCATCTCTCCTGGCTCTGTCGTATCCATGCCAAAAGGGGCGCCTGTATCCGCTCTTGATATACTGCTCACCGCAAGCAAAGCACAAAAAGACGCCGCGCGTTGACACGTACCCCAACCTTTAATTTCCGCCCGCCTGCCCGCCCTCGCAGTGCAATCGTCTTTCAACAGGCGCCAAACCGCCCGGCTTAGCCCTCCGTCGTGTCCATCGCGTCAGGGGCAAGCTTTGCCTTGGCCGCGGCTACCTTTTCCGCTCGCCACGCGTCAATCTTCTCCTTGAGCTCCGTCTGCGGGATGGCGTCTTCCACCGTCATCGGCTGCCGCGTGAACGGGTCCTTGGGATCGCTCAGCAGGTGCTGCACGATGGTTGATCGGTCGACAATATGATTGCTGGGCAGGAGGACCGGGTCCTTCATGAGGTCGCCCATAATGGGGTCCTCGAACTCGGCCGGAATGTCGCCGAGGTCAATCTCCGCCTGGTCCTGCAGCTGCTTGGCCTCGACGAATTTGAGCTTGATCTTCTCCCACTTGGCAATCTCGGACGCGTCCTTTTGGTGCTTCGACGTCAGGATGCGCGTTACCCGGTCGAGCACTTCAGGCCTGTAAGAACGGCCGTCCGCGGCGACGGCCTCGACAAAGACGGGGGAGTAGCCGAGGTGGAGGTAGATGTCGACAAAGTCGGATATCAGTTGGATGGGCCGGAAGTGGTACTTGTCCTTGTTTGAAACGCTCAACTCGGCGGCTGCCTTCTTGCCGGCGAGCGTCTCCAGGTTGTAGTTCAACATGCTTGCCAGACGGGAGACAATCTCTGGCATGGTAAACGACTCGCTGAGGGCTTGTGTGAAGAGCTTCATCATCTCCAGCGTCTCGTTGGCGAGTTGCATGTAGGACCCAGCCTGGCTGCCCAGGGTTTGGAGCTCTTCTTCCTTCTTCTGCCGGTCTTCAGTCGACAGCGAGTGGTCCTCCAGTTCTCTCTCGAGACTTCGCATCTTGGGGAACTTGGTAAAAGCTTCGTCCAGGACGTAAGTTGCGTCGTTGAGCAACATGTTGACAAATTGGACAAAGAAGCTACGGTTAACCCTGTGAAAAATCTCATTAGTCTCGCATTCGTTGAGCCATCAAGGCACAACGTACTTGCTCTCCCGCGTCAGCTGCTCCTTGTACACATCGTTGACCCATACACATTTAATGACCTGGAAAATCTCATATCGAATGTTGAACTTGTCGTAGAATGCTGAGTTGGCGCCTGTAGACTCACATTCGATGTAAAACTTCATCAACGCGTGTAGTAGGTAGTCATTAGCAAATTGCAGAGAGATTAGCTGGTCTCCCAAGACACCCTTCTTGAGATGCATAAATGGCCAGGTTCCAGAGAAGAGAAGTGACACCAGCGAGGACTTGAGGTAGGGGTTCTTGATAAGTTCGGATGACCGGAGGAAAGTGATGCACAAGGCAATCATCTCCTCGCCGACGGCACTTGGCAAGATCTTTGGCAGCCATCTGTAGAGCTTGTCAGTTTTGAAACAGTCTAAGGGTTTTGAAACCGCTTACCTGAAGACAAACTTGAAGTTGTCGACAATATTCTGAAGGGTATACTCGGGCAACGAAGCAAAAGCCTCCGAGTTCTCGATAGAGAGAGGTAGCCTAAATTCTATGAGCTTGGGAACCATCCGACCCAGGGCATGGCAACGTACTTAATTGCCTGCAGTTCCTTGCCTGGCTTGTAGTCCGATTTGGTAGCGAGTCGGAGTAACCAGACGGCGACATATCGCATAAACCTGAGAGAGGTGCTCTGCATCCTCTCATCCAGAAGCGCGCCTTCAATCGCATATTTGAGGGCGATGGTCTTCTCCAATACATTCGTGTGTCTTCTAAGAGTCTCTTCAAACAGTCGCAGCTGGTGGGGAGAATTGGCAACCTTTGGCCGCTCTGCCTCCATGGCCTTGATGTTCTTCTCGAGGTACTTGATCTCTCGGTCCAAATTCTTCAGCTGTGAGTTGAGAGCCTCGCTGCCGTAGTGATGCGCCGCGAGCGAGAGGAAGAATGCCTCTGAAATAAAGTTGGACTCGCCCTCCTCCTTCTCCGAGTAGTACTTGTCAGATGTTGCTTGATCCGCGTTGAGTTTCGTCTCGTCTTTGATGTCAACACGAGGCTGCCTCGTGAAGTACTTGACATCGATCTTGTCCACCTTGCTAAAGTCGTTATCCATAAAAGGCTCGCAAAACCGGTCCATGATGGTGGAGATGTTGAGCATGAACCCGTCCGAGGCCACCTCTCTTGGGTCGACCTGCAGTGCTCTCCGCTTATGATTCACATTCATGATGTAGGCGAACCAATTAAGCGTGCGACTCCTCGTGTCCGGACCGGCTCGAATGAAGGCGTTTGCAATCACGAAGAGATCGTCTTGGTGAGATCTGAGGACAATCCGCAACGAGTCTTGAGCATTTGCAATTCTCGTTCTGTCCAGAGATCGAGGACCGGGAAAGTAACTCTTGATAGCCTCGGGTTGCAGTGGAGAAATCCGGAAGAAGGGGCCAAGTATGGTGTGCTTCTCGATACCTGGAGCCGACTGGGCCATGTTGAAACATGGATGCTCGGCGAGGTTAGATATGAGAATTGGAAAGCGTGTATATGTTAATAGAGCCTAAGAATACCGTCAGCCGCATGTTGGACGCCTACGTCTGTGCAGCATACCTGGACATAGGGCTTGTAATCGTCTCCCAGGGATAGCGCTGAGAGAAGTTTGCTGATATCGACCATGGCATCATTGAAGAGTGCAGGGATTGCTTCATCGTCGTCAAACCGCTTAATCGCCTCTCTAATAAAGTCAAAATCGAGGCCGCCTTCATCCGAAATGCCGCGGAGCAAGAAGGGGACCAGGGTATCGTGGTTGGCATTGGCCTCACGTCTACAGCGGTCAGCATTCGAATTCGAAGGAGAAATTTGAGAAACAAACCCATAAAGAACCGGCATCGTCAAGGCAAACAAGCAGTTGCTGACACATAGCCGCTTCGCCTCTTCAAGCACCTCGGACCGCACTTCGCTGACATTCTTGGCTGTGCTGGCCGCCTTGAGAGCTCGCTTCCAGCAAAGAAGCAGATAGCCAAACAGAGGCCTGTCAAGCGGTAGAGTTCCGCAAGCCTCGATTATGGCTTGATCCAAAATGCTCGTTGAAAGCTTCAAGGTTTCCCCTGCCTCATTCAGCTCCTGGTTCAGATTCGGCACAAAGACCAGCCTCTGTCCCTCGGCGTTTTTCATGTGATGGGGATCAACAGTGATGCGAAATATTTGCGTGAGCATTCTGTGCGCATAGTCCTCGTCCGATTCGGTCTGCTGGGGGTTCGGCTTGCGGGGGCCAGCAGTGGCTGCAGAGCCGTCGTCAATCTCAGCGGCGGGCCTCTTGCGATGCGGACGGGGACTACCTGGAGAGCCAGACCGGTCTTCGGGCCTGGCGGTGCTGGGGACACCTAGTTGCGTGAAGGGGTTGGAACTCGGCTGGGAGGATTTCGGGGCGGCTGTGATGTTGATCTTGGGTTTGGTCGTAGGAGCTGCGCTGCTCTGCGATTTCGGGGCCGGTGCCGTTGACGATTGGGCAGCCTCGCTCTCTGCATCCTTGCCTTCGCTCGGCTTCGGAGCCGATGACCCCAGCTTTGCCAGGCGGCGTGCTCGGATCTGCATCAAGTGTATTAGCAATCAGAGTTGCTCCTCTCGACCTCTCTACCCGAGCTTACTTGGTCCATCTTCTCCTTGTCGGGGGCGTCGCCGCCGGGCCACGACGGCTGCTCGTTGTCCATTGTCGCGCGCGTCCCGGATCCGCTGGGAGAGGGAAAAGTGCGTCGACAGGCTCTGGCAGAAGAGAGATACAAGTGATGTGAAACCCGCGAGGCTGCGGGTCGGAGGTTGAAAGGCGAGCCCCGCGGTTGGCAGTGGTGGAACTCGCGGGTAGCTAGCGGGCGCGGGGCGGTGAGGCTGCCACTGGAACAGGTGCGGATGACAGCATAGACCACCCTGTGGCCGTAGAGGTCTGGGGGTCGGTGGCGTCAGAGCTGCCTAAGGTACCCTGGATGGAAGCTTCCAGCGCCGTGGACACAACAGCCAGCGTCGGCGACGACAAAGGGGCGGCTCAAAGTATGCAACGGCAATAAACGACTACAGGCCCGGCGAAGGGGCCCTCAAGTACGTCGGACATGGAGCGGCCCCAGTGCTACCAAACTCCGCGGACGGACCTTTGGCACCGTGGAACTCCGCCAGGGTTATATACTCCGGCGGGTCGAGACGCCTGCATCCTACGGAGCATCCACCGGCTTGACGGGAAATTGCTACATGAAAGGTGAATTCGAAGTCGGCCGCAGGCTCCGAACAGGCGCGCCCTTCAGTCTGAGCCGGACTTTTATTTCAAGGTCCAGGGGGTCGAGCTAAATTACGAAGCAGTGTACCAAGGGAGCAATGTCGAAAGCTTCACAGGTAGGCATATGGACAAACACTGGCTTTCTTCAATCTGCCTTAGTACCTTTGTATTCTATACTACTACTTTTACAAACAACGAGGGTATCCCGTATGTAGCGCCCAACGCCCGCCCAAATCATACCGAGCCCGGCACCTTCAAAGCTCTCTGCATCCTCAGAGCCGCGGGAGGTCCGTTTCCGTCCCGGACGATCGCCTTCTCTCGGGCAGGATGGGGCCGGCATCGGTGGAGCTGCCCCTTCGAATCGTGCTCGAGGACCCCGTATTATTCGCAGCCCTGATGCGTCCTTCCTCACGGCTTCTGTTCAGCAGCCAGTTGACGTGCATCCGTATCATGTTGATGTTGTTCCGCAGCTCCGTCACTTCTTCCCGTATGGGCATGACCTGGTTTAGTGTCCACATGCTCTGCCGGGCCTCGAGATGCGTCAAGTTCTGGTGGACTTCCTCGAATCCGGCGTCCAAGTCCTGCATGGTGCGGTTATCGTGCATCAGAGAATCGCCGCCGGTGCCGCCGCCGCGGCGGTTCATGGTTGCCATGACCGTTTTCAGTTGGCGGTTACTTTCGGCTTGTTGGTCTGTTATGTCTTGGAGCCTTCTCCCTAGATCGGTATATGTTTGAATGGTTTCTCGCTGCGTCCTGATGACAATGCCCGACGGAGTGTCGGGGTGAAAGGCGCATGCTATGGTGTGAGCGCTCATCTCGCCGCGAATGGCACGTATCGGACAGCCCACGTCCTGGTAAGAACACCCAATCTCGGCGCCATCGCATTCAAGGCTCCGATGGGAATCCAGCTGAGACCGTTGAACCAGCTGCCAGCACCCCTGGCATCTCGTCTTGGCTTTGGAGCACGAGAGGAGGTGGGTGTCACTATCGGCCTCCTCAATATTTGCGTCGCAGTGAGCGCATTCAACCTCCTTGTGGGGGCACTCCTCATCTTTGGGCTTGTTTTGCAGCTTCTTGTCGCAGTTGCTGTCCGGACAGCATAGCTCCCTGAACCGGCATTCAGTAGTCGCGTGGCATTCCACGGCCTCGCGCCTCACTTCCTTGCTGCATCCTCGAGCGTGATACGGGCACTTGACTATCAGCCCATTCAACTGCGTGCGAATAAGCCGTGCTGCGCTGAAGCAGTCTAGCCAGGAGAGTAGATCTCTGTCAATGGGGCACACGGTCCCTGAGGGGCTAGAGGCTATGCTTCGGCGCAAGCATCGGTAGCAAAAGGTGTGGTCGCAAGGCGTCGTTACGGGATCGACGAGCGGATCGTGGCAGATGGGACACAGGAGGTTGGGATCGGGGTCGGCGACGTATGTGAGGCTGTACAAGTCGAAGATGGAGTTGCCGCCGTACCGCTTCGGGATGTCGAGCGAAGAGGCGTGCGGAGGCAACAGGGGGCCTGAACGTCGGTCTGAACTTCCGCCTGGCGCCCTGCGCAGCATGAGTTCGGGCGACGTCGCAATGGCCCTCGCCAGAGCAGCCTGCCTCGCCCGGCCGTGGACCTCGGGGGCGATGAAGACGGCGTCCGGGGACGGCGGGCGGACGAGGCTTGTGACGAGATCGGGCGTCGCAGAAGTGCGCATCCGGTTCCGACGAGCGAAGCGCCTCGCTGCGGCGGGGCTCATGCGCACTCCCTCATCGCTCGACCCGGAGGCGGATTCCCGCGACGCGGCGACGCTCGTGGGCGGCAGCGTGGGTTGGCTCGTGGGCGTGGCGATGACGTCGCCATGCTCGGTGGTGCCAGGTGCCGGGGCCTGGGATTGCGACATGCTCTTCGCTGTCTGTCCTCAGAGGCAGACTGATGCGAGCGACTGGCGTTGAGGAGAGAAGGCCGGCATGAGTCTGGCAAGTACTGAGACCTGTGGCAGAAATGCGTGCCAGTGAGGTGGTGTCTGGCGGAGGGAAGTGGCTCGGAACAGAAGATGCCCGCCCACCCACGGCCGAGGAGGGGTCCAAGTAACGTATTCGGTAGGCCAATGCGAGTGGGCTGCAAACAACCAGCACGCGGTTCCGACAGCAACTTGTTCTGAATATTGGTTAGAAAATGGGAAAGTCGACTTTCTCTTGAGAATGCCAAGATGCTAATTTTTCTTATTTTGGCTGGGATTCTGGGGAGCATTGCCGGGCAACACAAAGTCATGACGTGCCCAACGCGAGCCGAGAAACTGCGCAAGGTCTACAGGAGGGAGTCTCCAGTTATGCAAAAGTATCCTTGAAAATGGCCTGATTTTATTTGCATGGCTCCATGGCAGGGCAAATATTGGGCCTCCGGGACAGGTAAGCCTATGGTAGTATTGGCACCTTGTCCAGGATGGGCTCAAATGTCATCATCTCCACGAGACAATCAACGCCATGCGGTTTGATTTACCTTTGCACCAGAGCACTGTGCTGTACTGCCACGTTTTGCTTGCCGGGTTGATGCAACTCGTAATCGTGTCGGGCCGCAGCATGGATCTTCTGCACATTGTTCCATGCAGCTTTCTTTAGACGCCTGCTTGTGTTTGTGTCACAGAACCTGTCGCCGTTTCGATGAAGTCAAACAGCTGTTACCACTTTAAAGAATGGCCGGATAGAATCTGAGCCAAGTATGGCGCATGCTCAATATAGCAAATTGTATTCCTACAGCGCACGGGGCCGAGCTTTCCCGCCCTCCGTAAACTGTACTGATAGCGGGCAGTCCTCCGTCCTTCCGAGGAGATGTCGAGGCCTTCCCCGGATTTCGGCTCCGCGCTACACCGACGTTGCCAGGGTGCCCAGAGCTGCCAAGTCCATTGCCCTCGTCCTCCAGCCATGTCTCAATGACAAAGTTGAAGGAAAAAGCCCATGCCCAAGTTGACGACAAGGCCAGAATTAGTTTCACAAGATCCTCTGTTCATGCTTTGGGTGCAATCGCCGCTTGCTGGTCTGGAGAGACGAGACGATACATATATCCGTACCCAAGGCTAACCTCGAATTCCAGCCACATTATTGGCCACTTGGTGCCGGACGTGCGCCCGCCAACCGACTTCCACTGTTTCCCGGAAGCTTTCACGTGTCAGCTCCCAAACGGCGTCAGCGCCAGTCACGAGCCACCCAAGTTACACGAGCCACGAACCAGAACCCCATGGCATGTGAGGCCCGCCGCTGGAGAACATTTCTTCTTCCCGTCATGATCTGTTCTTGTCTGCTTACACCCCGCTCTTTGCTGGGTCATCACCGCGTGCCGTGACCCCAGAGTCTGAGGGCCCCTGCTGGGCTGTCCACCGATACCGCCACTTCCGGTAGGCATCTCCGGCATCCCGGTTGCACTTCTCCAGCCGTCATCGTCATGTTCCAACTCTCTGACGAGTAGCTAGCTAACAGTTGAGCCTCGGGAGGTCCCAGACATGCTGCATCACCCCGTCTCGGCCTCTGTCACGACGCCAGTCTACAATCACATCATCAACCAGGCATTATAGACGCAGCGCCTTTGCATTTGAATTAGCCAGCATGATAGACCACGTCCTAGGACGCCCGTCGTCCAAGTCACGGCGCTTACAGATCTTGGCCGTATTATCCTTCTGGTCCGTTTACCTGTACAGGTAGGCACCCTTGGTTGAAACGCCTGCCAACGTCTTCTGACCAAGCAGCAGAGGCGACAAACATGGCCCTCCAGGCGTCAAGCTGCTCTCGAGGATCTTCTCCAAGCGCCTCACCGCATGGCAAACGCTCCTCATGACCATGATGTATCTGTACGCCTCCCGCAATTTCAGCGCTCTCGTTGGCCTCGCCAGCCCGGAGCCCATGGCCAACATGTACGACACGACCTTCTTCCGCGCGACCTGGGTCCTGACGGCGCTGGACGCCGGCTTCTGGACTGCCATGAGGATTCGCGCCAAGTGGCTACGCGACATTGCCAGCGTCGTCTTCTCGCTCTTCTATCTCGTCGCCGCTGAGCGCGCTGACGAAAAGGTGCGCAAGGTCCGGGCCATGATCACCGTCGAGCACATGCGCGTCTCGTGGAACAAGGGCACCACGCCCTATCTGGGCTTCGTGCAGCGCCTGCTGCGTCCGCGCTTCACGCGCTGGCCGCCGCGGCAGATTCGCATTCCGCGGCCGTCCAGCAGCGACTACAAGGAACCAGTGGCTGCGTGGCTCTACTACGACGGGCCGGTCGCGGACCTCGAGCACCACAATCGCGTCGTCCTGGACATCCCCGGCGGCGGCTTCGTGGCCATGGACCCGCGATGCAATGACGACAAGCTGTTTGCCTGGGCGTCCAAGTCCGGGCTGCCGATCCTCAGCCTCGACTACAGGAAGGCTCCCGAGTTTCCATACCCGTACGCCCTGAACGAGTGCTTCGACGTCTACGCCACGCTCATCAATACCAAAGGCCGCTGCTTGGGCATGTCGGGCAAGGAGATGCCTAGGATCATCATCACAGGCGACAGTGCCGGCGGCAACCTTACCGTCGCAGCGACCTTGATGATCCTCGAGACAAGCAACGGCGGGCCCAGGGGGTCATCAGGACGGGGAAGCCTGCCCGCGCCCGACGGCGTCGTCTGCTTCTACCCGGCGCTGGACATGAACATTGGCAACTGGATGTCTGACGAGCAAATGTCACTGATCCGGGATCGCCGGATGCGCAAGACGAACAGGCCCATTGTGCGACGCAAGAGCATGCAGTACAACGACCTAGTCGGCACGCCGCACCACTCCGACGACGAGGACGAGCCATCGCCGGCAGAGGAGAAGAGCGTCTCCGCAACCGAGGAATCGAACGTGTCACAACCGCAATTCTCTCATTCAGGGCCGCCGTTGCTCAGCCAGCCAGTGCAGGGAGAGACGAGGCGCACGGATAGCATGTCCCACCACGCGACACCCACAAAGACACGGCTGGCGACGTCGTCCATGATATCGTACTTTAACGACCGGCTCCTCACCCCCGAGATGATGCGCGCCATGATCATCCTCTACATCGGCGCGCACAATCGCCCGGATTTCACGCAGGACTACCTCCTCAGCCCTGTGCTGGCGCCCGAGGCGCTGCTCGCCAGGTTCCCCAAGACGTATTTCATGACGGGAGAGCGCGACCCTCTGGTGGACGACACGGTTGTCTTCGCGGCCCGGCTACGACGCGCAAAGGAGGCGGCAGCGGCGAAGGCGAGGGAGAAGAGAGGCCGCGCAGGGACCGACGGCGCGTACGATGACGGCGAAGCCGTCGAGGTGATGCTCATCCCGGGCATCTCGCACGGCTTCATGCAGTTCCCGGGCATCTACCCACCCACGTGGCGGCACTTTGAGCGCAGCGCCCTGTGGTTTGAGCAGCTCTTCCTGGAGGCCGAACAGGCGCGTACACGCCACCTGCACCCCGAGCCGCTCCCATCGCCGGCCGTGGCGGCCCTCGGGCACGCGCACCACCTCGGCGAGTCGAGCGGCGACGAGGACAAGCCGTTGGAGATTAGCATGACCAAGATGACACGTCGCAACGGCGCGGCGCAGACGCAGGGCTCTCCGCCGGCAGCAGGCGACAAGGCGGAGCGCGGCAACGGCAGCAGCAATGGCAAGAAGGGCAACAAGATACTCAGCAAGGCCAAGAACAAGAGCCTCGTGAAGCTGAAGAGCACCGACGATTTGCTAGGTCGGCGAATGCATGGATTGACGAGCGGGCTGACGGGGCTTGGCGAGCAGGATTAGATTGTATATTCGAAGACATGAGACATGAAATACGACTGTTCGATTATCGTAGTTTTTGTCGCTCACAACAAGCCTCAGGCACAAGGTCTACGCCTTGTATCGACAGGTTTCAGGGGAGTTGTTGTACAGGTAACGAAAGCAGTTGAGTATTGGCATCGTAGCATTCGTCGGAAGCTGCAAGGGCGTTGACCGTCACCACGCAAGCTGCCCAGGTTGCAGGGGTCTCGAGCGGCCTCCACTCGACTGCAGCAATGACGATGGCCGGAGGTGGAGCAGAGCAACGAGGCGCATCCGCCGGAACGTCGGCACCTGGACTGGAGCTTGGAACCTGGCAGCTTGCTCAAGCAGCCCTTTGTGCCGTCAACGTCGGCATGGCAGCCAGGATAGCAGTGGAGTGAGGGCAGACGCGGGCCGAGCGATCCGAATGCTGGGGGTGTGTTGGAACCTGCAGTGCCCCTTGTTGTAGCACTCTGGCGTGTGTAAGTGGCCCGTTGGTTGCGTTGAGGCGTTGGTCGAGCCAAGGTCAGGCCCGCTGGACCACGGCATCGGTGCCGCAATGCGGACTAGTCGCAAGTAATGATTGATGGGAAGCGATCGACGGAGCTTGTCGAGCTGCAGCTTGTGCCGTAGCAAGGTTCAACCAACTAATTGCCTTACCGTACAGCACATTGTTTCAGCGACCCCTCCAAAGCTGCCCCTCCATCACTGCTGCCCCTCCGCCACCATCCCCCATTCCCTTCTCCCTCTGCCTTTGCCTCTTCCCTTTCCATACCTTATTGTACCATCCTCATCTCTTCATTGACAGCAAGGCGTGTCTGTCTGTGCTCTCAGCGTCACCTTGAACCATCGTCCGCACAGAATCTCCATACAACCGCCACCATGGTCCACCTCAACACCGTCCACCACGCCAACGGCAAGAGCAAGGCCGCTGATGCTGCCATGAAGGTTGCCGACAAGGCTCAGAGCCTGCTGCACCTCTCGAGCGACACCGATGAGTTCACCACCAGCGTCTACGGCTCGCGCTTTGCCGGCGAGGACCTCCCCAAGCTCAGGATGCCCGAGGGCGCCATGCCCAAGGACATTGCGTACCGCATGATCAAGGACGACCTCAGCCTCGACAACAACCCCAAGCTCAAGTAAAGACCAATCCCAGCTGCGTCTCTTTGCAAGTGGCTGAGGCTGACATGATGCTCGCCAATTAGCCTGGCTTCCTTTGTTACGACATACATGGTTCGTCCCCCCGAATCAAAGCTCCGTCGGAGAGCTGAGCTGGAGCCAACAGCTAGCCACTGACGCCAACACCTACAGGAAGATGAGGCCGAGAAGCTCATGACCGAGTCCTTGTCTAAAAACTTTATCGACTACGAGGAGTACCCCCAGTCCGCCGACATCCAGAACCGCTGCGTCAACATGATCGGCGATCTCTTCCATGCCCCCAGCGGCAGTGCCATCGGCACCTCGGCCGTCGGCTCCTCCGAGGCCATTATGCTGGGCGTCCTCGCCATGAAGAGGCGCTGGAAGATTGCTCGCCAGGCCGCCGGCAAGAGCACCGAGCGCCCTAACCTCATCATGTCCTCGGCCGTCCAGGTCTGCTGGGAAAAGGCCACCCGCTACTTTGAGATTGAAGAGAAGTTTCTTAACTGTACGCCCGATCGTTTCGTCATCGACCCCAAGGAGATGGTGTCCATGGTCGACGAGAATACCATCGGCTGCGTGCTGATTCTAGGCACCACGTACACGGGCGACTACGAGGATGTCAAGGCCGTCAATGACCTGCTGGTCAAGAACAACATTGATGTTCCCATCCATGTAGATGCTGCCAGCGGTGGCTTCGTTGCACCCTTCGTTGTGCCCGACCTGGAGTGGGACTTCCGCTGCGAAAAGGTCGTCTCCATCAATGTTTCTGGTCACAAGGTACACCCACCCCGTCTCAGCAGCTGTCTATAATTTCGAGGATTCTGACCTCTCGCAGTATGGCCTCGTTTATCCCGGTGTCGGCTGGGTACTCTGGCGAGCAGCCGAGTACCTCCCCCAGGACCTTGTTTTCAACATTGACTACCTCGGCGCTCAGCAGTCATCCTTCACACTAAATTTCTCCAAGGGAGCCTCTCAGGTCATTGGTCAATACTACCAGCTCATTCGCCTGGGCAAGCAAGGCTACCGCGCCATCATGAGCAACCTGACCCGCACCGCCGACTACCTGACCGAGTCGCTCGAGAAAATCGGCTTCATCATCATGTCCCAGCGTGGCGGGCAAGGCCTCCCGCTTGTCGCTTTCCGGTTTGCCGACCCCAAAGAGGGTAACAAGGAGGACAGGCACTATGACGAATTCGCCCTCGCACACCAACTTCGCTCCCGCGGCTGGGTCGTGCCCGCGTACACCATGGCTCCCAACACCAACAAAATGAAGATGCTGCGCGTCGTCGTGCGCGAGGACTTTTCAAGGAGCAGGTGCGACTTGTTGATCGACGACATCAAGCTGTGCTGCGGGTTGCTCGAGGCGTCAGACCGGGAGACGGTCAAGAGACAGGAGGAGTACATCAAGACACATGTCACGGCGAGCGGACGACACAGGCACTCCAAGAACAAACCGCAGGAGTACAAGGTACGTGCTCTAAGGATTCCTGTGGACGAGGAGTGGTACTGACAAAACGTACCCAGGATGAGAAGCACTCTCTGCAGGGCAAGACGGGCAAGACGCACGCTGCTTGCTAAAGCGCCACGTAGAAGTGACTAAAGTGATGAAGCAACGGATATGCCCGACTATGATTAAAGGTTATGTAATGACAATTTGAACTGGTAGCAGCAATACACAGTACACTTTGGTGAAAACAGTGCCCTTGCGCAAGCGACGCGGGTGACGACTTGACAAGGACAGCACAAAACCGCCCAAAATTACGCGCGAACCATCGCCTCGGTCACATTGCATCCTTTTTGATTTGTCACATCGTCATAGTTGACACCTGCATCCAAGTCTTGCCAAGCCCAGCAGCCCTTTCGTGTCGAAGCCTGGTCTATACAGGCGGAGGACGAGCGAAACAGCACTAAAGATTGTTAGCTAGCTGGCGACCCTTTATCCCCTCAGTGGTTCCAAAGAAGGATAGATGATATACATGTACAAAGATGAGCAACAAGTAGAGGGCATTTTGACCGTATAGACCATTCGTTGGGTGTTATGTAGAGTCCATGGTCACTGGCTTCGTCTATGATCTATATGTGCTTTTCAAAAGTTGAACCCAAACAGTGTGATGCCGGCAGAAAACGCCACAAAAGACATATGTGCAACTACACCCGCGTAGACGCAATGGCCTCCTCCAGAATGTCCAGACCCTGGTTGATCTCGTCTTCTGTAATGGTCAGACAGGGTACAAAGCGCAGCGTGTTGGTTCCAGCCGTAATGATCAGCAGGCCCCTCTCCCGCGCGGCCTTGATGATGCTGCTCGGGTCCTCGGTGAGCTGCAGGCCCAGAATCAGGCCCTTGCCGCGGGCCTCGGCGACGAGATCCGGGAAGCGGGCCTGCATCTTCTTGAAGCGGTCCTGGAAGACCTTGGACTTGGCGAGGACGTCCTGCTGGAGCTGGGGCTCCGACAGACGCGAGACCATGTAGTGCGCGAGACGGCACGCCAAGGGGTTGCCGCCAAACGTCGTGCCGTGATCACCAACCTTGATCTTCTCGCCGACGTTCTTGTTGACCAGGACCGCGCCGATGGGGAACCCGTTGCCGAGAGCCTTGGCCGTAGTGAGGATATCAGGGTGGGCCTCCTTGGGCAGGCTTCCGTGCGCCCACAAGGTGCCGGTGCGGGACAGGCCGCATTGGATCTCATCGTATATCAACACAGCACCAACCTCTCGGCAGCGCTTGGCCAGGGCCACGAGGAACTCCTCACTGGCCGTCTGCACGCCGCCCTCGCCCTGGATGGGTTCGATGATGACGCCGCACGTCTTGTCCGTCACCAGGTCGTTGATGGCGGCGACGTCGTTGTACGTCCCCAGCTTGAACCCAGGGACCATGGGTGAGAAGGGTTTCTGATACTTGGGGTTGTGCGTCGCCGACAGGCTGCCCATGGTGCGGCCGTGGAAGGCGTTGTTGAAGGACACGAACTCGTGCTTGTCGCCCGACGGGTCGACGACCTTGCCGACCTTGCGCGCAAACTTGATGGCGGCCTCGTTGGCCTCGGAGCCCGAGTTGCACACAAAGACGGAGTTGGCCTCGTGCATGCATCCCGACTCGAGCGTCTTGTCGACGAGCAGCTTCGACAGCGCTCCCGTCCAGGGGTTGTAGTATAGGTTCGAAGCATGGACAAGCGTCTTGGCCTAGAGCTTGCCGTCAGTCTCGCCGGTGTGAGTCAGCCAGTTCGATTCCCAGCGCGTACCTGGTCGCCAAGAATCCTCGTGAACTCGGGATCGCAGTGTCCCAGAGCAGTGACGGCGATGCCGGCTGTGAAGTCGAGGTACTTGCGGTTCTCGACGTCCCAGAGGAACGAGCCCTCGCCCTGGACGAAGACGGGCGGCGGTCGGGCGTACGTGGCTACCATGTACGGCGCATGTTTGTTGACGAGAGCCGCGCTCGGGGAGTCGGCCTGGGGATCAGGGTTCGGCAGCGCAGCGTCTCTCTATGCATCTCCAGTCAGAAGTGTCCATATGGGGGCTGCTCGCGGCACCGACTCACCTTGATGGACTGCTGCACGCCGTCGGCCAGGCTCGAGGCAAAGCACCGGCGCAAGACCCGCGGCGCCCTGGTTCGGGTCAAGGCGGCCGATTGGCGTCGGAGAGGCAGTCTCAGAGCCATTTCTCCCAATTGCTTGCCGTACGGGGACTGTGACAGGCCGCAGTGTAGGTAGCATCGAGCGAGGAGGGGCTTGGGATGGAAAGGGAAGGGCGATGACATTTATTGCGCAACTATCTTATCGATAAAGCTCCGGTACCGCTGTGCCGCCAGTGACATGCCGACTCACGCGTGCACTCGGTCACAAACCGTCGCATCTCTGCATGTACCTGGACTATTGGCAGGTCGCATGCACCTTGTCTTCTATCATCCTTGTCAAATCTCGAGGAGTCCGTAAAGCGTGCGATACATGTCGCTTGCGGATCAAGAGACGATTCTGACAGGTTGCCTCATCGGCAACTCGAATGCCCGCAGGTTCATCCGCCGTCGCTCTGACTCCTCGCTCCAGTCACTTTCAAATGCACCTCGCAAGACGCCGTTGAGACAAAGCGACATGTCCGGCTGGCATTAAAGGTCCTTCATCCCAGAATCACCAGGAACAGCCCAGGCAGCTGCTTGCTGTACATGCACAATGCGCCAGTTCCACCCATCCCGTACCAGGCAAACTGAAAAATGTTTATGAAAATGTATAGGAATACTTCGTAAAATGCAGGGACTCGTACGAATGCAGCTGTGTCTGTGTACATCCGTTACGACCCTTAGTATGCAGCCAGAACGCCAGGAAACCCGAGCCCGCGAGCCCGGCTCCCTCGTTTGTTGCTACTCCCTGCCCAGTCTCTCAACTCTGCGCAACTGCCTAGACAGCACTGTAACCGCCCCTGCTGCCAGTCCCCTGGACCGAGTTAAGGACTCGCCTCACCCAGTCCTTCATGAGGTACGGGACATCGCGGATGGCGTCGCCGTGGGGAAGCAGGTCCCAGCCCCTAGCCCCGTAGCGGTTGTAGTTGAGCCAAGAGCCAAAGATTAGGTAGGCGGCGATGCCCAGGAAGACGCTACAACCAAGTCAGCATATTGCACACGTGTGGGTGTATCAAGGGCATGATCAACTCACATGATGACGAACCAGGTGAAGAATCCCCAATGGCTGCTGGTGTTGCCGCCATCGTCCTCGCCGTCCTTGGGATCTCGCTTCTCGCAGGCGTATTTGGTATGCCAAGTCAGGCGCAGGACGTCGGCATCCTTTTCCTTCTGGTAGCTCTCCCACACGAGAGCCGCATTTTTGCTCTTCAACTGATGCTCGACGCTCGACTTTTCCTTGCCGTCGTCGGCGCCGTCATCGTCGCCCTTGTTGTCATCATCCTTCTTATCGTCGTCCTTGTCACCATCCTTGTCTTCGGCCTCACGTCGTAGCTTCCTAGCCTTCTCGTACTTTTCTTCTGTTTCCCACTCGCCTTCGTCCCCCGTCCTCTCCGGGTCGCAGAGAAACTCTACGATGGCCCTCTGCTCACGGCGGTCCTTAACAGCGCCGTCCAAGGGATGCTTGCCACCCTTCAGCACCAGCCGCAAGCCTTCCTTCTGGGAATCGCTGTTGGAATCGCTCGTCTTGAGTCGCGTGGCTTCGTACTCGAAATGCGACCCGCCGACGTTTTCGAGCGACCCAGCTATCGCCACAACGTCATCTATCGTGTCCGTCTCCCCTTTCAGGAGGCGCGTAATCGCACATACTGGCTTGCAGTTAGCCTGGGCCGCCGGAGGTCAGGTGACAAGCGCAGCGGTTACCTCTGGTACCGTTCGGGCATTCCTCCGTCTTCTTGGCTTTCCCGCTCTTCTTCAACGGCTTGCAAATGTCCAGAGTGTAGGTCGTATTGTGATGAGCGTCGGGAATCGATTCGTATCGTGACGTAACGACCGAGTGCGGACCTCCGAGCTTGGAGAGATCAAAACTATGATCATCGATCCGGATGTTTTTGCAGTCCAGCAGCGCCCAGCTAGACAAAGGCGCGAGGAAGAGGGAGAGGGCGACTGCCGATAATTGTGGCGGATACATCGGAGAGGCAGAGGGTGACGAAGCAATGGCTGAGCTGAAGAGAGCAGGGCAGAGGAGAAATCGTGAGGAGAAGAGCAAAGCTAACAACAAACAGGCTTCGAAGCTGGCGCAAGTATAAAGAATGGCTGTAATCAAGTTGACGGACGCTTCGTGATGAAGTAGTCACGGCTGAGCTATTTGAAGAGCTTGTGCCTCTTGTCTGGATCTTGGCCGTGGCCAGCTTCCCTCCTCGGCGGTTGTATCATGGTCCACCCGCGCAGCTGTGGAGACTGCTCGCTTCACGTGACTGCTCCATGCTGGATGCGGATGCTGGTCAGAGCAATCACTCAGCCTCAACCTCGTCATCACTACAACCACACTCTGTTATGCGACGGCATCACAACTTATACTTTCTACGGAATACAGAGCGCTGCGTGCGTAGTGTAGTACAAACTTACATCCAGCATCGCACCAATCAACGCCATGCCAGACCAAGTCCATTTCCATTTTCAAAATCCAATGCTCATCCACGGCGTCCAGTCCCTGGGGTATTAGATAAAAGCAGCCAAAAGAGCCGTGTGTGACATCGGCTTCGTCCCAAACTCCAATGTTCCCCCGCCAACTCGACGATAACATGCCTCCATCGTTGCCTCGTCGTCAGGGGGATTGCCCCTCGTCGTTCTCTAGTGCATCTAGAGTGCTTCGTTCGAGGCCGCGGCTGCATCCTACATTCCCTGGTGCCCCATCATGCCGCCCATGCCCTGCATGGCGGCTTGTTGTTGTTGCTGCTGCTGCTGCTGTATCAATATTTGTTGCTGCGCCCGTCTCTGTGCCATGGTGTTCTGAAGCATCTGTTGCGCCTGAGCATACGACGTCTGCTTCATTCTGTCGATGGCCTCCTGAGGTATGTTCTCCTGTGCGCCAAACTTGGCAATTGCGCCTTGCATCAATCTCAAGTAAATCTGACGAGCGTTGTTCTGCATCTGCGCTTGGATAGGATTGGCGCCCATTGGCTGGCCCTGGCCCTGCTGAGGCTGGTGTTGCTGTTGTTGTTGCTGCTGCTGCTGCTGCTGCTGCTGCTGCTGCTGCTGTTGCATTTGCATCGCAGCCAGAGCCTGCATATTCGCATTGTTGCCAGTCATCATCTGGCCGCTGACCTGCCTTTGCATGGGATTGCCCATTTGTCCCATCCGTGCCATCTGCTGCAGCTGAGCCTGCATCTGAGGGCTCATCTGGCGTAGCTGGTTTCCTTGCATGTTCTGCAGCTGTTGCGCGTATTGTGCAAATTGCTGCTGTTGCTGAGGCGTTATCATCCCGCCTTGCTGTTGCTGCTGTTGCTGCTGCTGTTGCTGCTGCTGTTGCTGCTGCTGCATCATCACCTGCCGCTGCATCATTGCCGCCATCATCTGCTGCTGCTGGGGCGACATGCCCTGTCCGTTCATGGCAACGTTGCCACCACCGTTCTGCATGGCAGCCATTTGTTGCTGCTGTGCAATTGCGCGTTGCTGTGCTGCCAATTGGGCAAAGACTTGCGGGTTGTGCTGGTTCATGCCCTGGCCATTCATCATCATGGCCTGAGCCTGGCCCATCTGGGAATTTTGAGCCATCATGTTCGGGGGCGGGCTAGCCTGGGTCATGCGAGGAGTCGCGGCCATGGCTGGCCTATTGATAGGCGTGCCATGGGCCATGTTCGGCGTCGAGTGAGGCATGCGAGGGGTGTTCGAGGGGTGGCTTTGTTGACTGCCCCTGGCCGACATATTGTGTGCCATGGGAACCGCCATCTGGGCGTTCTGAACGACAGATGGTGGGCGAGGAGGACTAGTTGCCATGTTGGAGTTGGTCTGCTGCATAGGAACGCTTCCAACCATAGGCGAAGACATGTTTTGGGGTGTCCCTTGTCTAATGACGGGAGACGAGGCGGGCGCTTGAGACATTTGAGCCTGAAACCGAGGCTGCGGCTGGCCCTGCATGCCGTTTGGCATCGCATTCTGGCCGGCACCGGCTACGCCGTTGGCCATGCCAATCGGCCCATTCTGAACGGGATGCCCGTGTTGTGTCTGGCCCATGCTTTGTGCCAGGTTGTTCTGAGCGGCATTGTTCGAGGCCACGCGGGCCGCCATGGCCTGTCGTTGAGCCTCTGCTTGACGCAACTGATTGTGCTCTCTGGCAGTAGCAGCGTCCCGCCTGGCCTTCTCCGCATCTGCTTGCTGTCTCTGGAGGGCTTCCTGCTGTCGCTGGAGGTGAACTCGCCTGTCGTTCTCTTGCTGCTTGATGCGTTCCTGTTCCTTCTTCTCAGCCTGCTCCCTTTTGATGTCGTCGATCACCTTGAATCGCTCAAATCTGGGTTCGAAGGTGGCAGCACCGTTCTGGGCATCGCCATCAGCTCCACCTGCGCCCTGGGTGCCCGTCACATTAGAAGATAGTCGATCGTCCAGAGCGAGCATGTACCGCTCCTGGTCAGCTGCAGCGGCTTCGTCAGCGGCCATCTCTGCGATAGTCCTCTTTCTTGTCTTTGGCTGCGGTGGCTCTTCAGAGTGCTGGGGGTGAGACATGGCTTCCAGCAGAGCAATTGTCTCTTCAGCGCTCCTAGTCGGTTCCAGAAAAAGCGGCGCAGTAGTTGCGAGCAAGATCTCCCCCTCGGCAGCATAAATATTACTCCCATCCAACTCCATCTTTTCCTTCTTGACGCGTTTCGCGGGAGGTGGCATGTTCGCCGCCGTCGGTGTCGGGGGCACCTGTGTCAACGGTGTCGAGGGTGGAACACCTGTATCGTTGCCCCCACGCCCATCGCCAAGGCCCTTGGGCGTTGTGGCCTTTATTCGAAGATCGGCGTGTAAGCTCTCGGGCGTAGGATGCAGCACCACAGTGAAAACCTTTGGCTTGCGACCCTTTGACGCATCCGTGGGGAGACTCGGTGCCGGCATGTCCTGCCTGTCCTTGTCATTGCCCTTCTTGTCCTTGGAGTCTAGTTCCTCCTTGGGACTTCCGTCGGCAGTATTCTGTCCCTCTTTGGGAAAGGGGACGTATGGCGATGGTGTGAGACATTGATTGTAGTTGTGAATGGAGGACGCAACCACAGTGCTCGATGCTGACGACGCCTTGGCCACGTCCTTGGCCTGGGCCGTCGACTTGTGGTCATGAACCTGCACTATGAGACAGCCATCATAGAAAGGCACGTTGGCTTGGTTAAAATGTCCCAAGAGATCGTGAGGTACGGTGCGACTTTTGAGGTGCTCGAGAAACATCTTCATGGGCGACTTGTACGGAAACATGCCCTCTTGGTTCTGGAATCGGAAATGCGTCGGGTGTAGTTGGATGACCAGCGAAGGAGGTCTCCCGGCAAACTTTTTCAGGATATACGCATCGGAAACCACTGTTCCCCATGTTAGTCTCTTTACCGCGGTCGTGACGCGCTTGTCGGACCAAGGCGGGACGGGAGCAACATACCATAAGGCGGAGGCTGTGTACCGTTGGCAGCCATATCCCCGGACAGCGACGCTGAGCGCATGCCCGCGCTGTTCCTCGAGTTCCTGCTCGTGGCGGCCTGGGAGGATGTGTCGCGGCGCGCTCGGTTGACGGGCCGCACAGTTGAGGCGGTGATGGTGCGGTCGCTCGCAGAGTTGGGAGTCTGCTTCGCGCTCGGCGGGGGCTTCTTGGCCGACAGGGAAGGCGATGGCGACGGAGTGGACGTAGCGATGCCGTTGGTCTGGATTCCAGTCGGCACTGGACGCTTGGCCTTGGTCGCGCCATTCTGCTGGACGACGGGGCTGGCGGGCGGCGCCATCCTGGCTACTGCTGCTGCTTCTCTCCCACCGCTCGTACCGGTCAGTAGAAGCGTGCGCGTTGAATTTCACCCCAGGACGCGACCATCGATACCGTGGTGCGGCAGTCGTTGGGTGTTGTTGCGGTGGGGTTAAATGTTGATGCCGGATGTCGAGTCGTCGCACCGCGCTAGTGGGCTGCGAGGAGGTGCTGGTGGTGTACTCGTAGTACTGGAAATGACCAAAGATGGTCCCTGAGCTGCTGGGCCAGAGAGATCCAATTGCACCGAGTGCAAAGGTGAAACGCTGGATGACCGACTTCAAAGTCGGGATGCTCCAGCGAGGTCAGCTGTCAAGGACGTCGTCCGTCCTGCTCAGTGCGGATGCGCATGGGATGCAGTTGGGCGCGATAGTCACGTGACAGCCCTGCATGTAGCCTGCGCCAAAGCACCAAGGCAAGGTAGCCGACGTCAACAGAACGACAAGAGCCTGAACTGCCCCAAATTGTCTGGCAATTCTCTCAAGCACAAGGTGTTTGACATTAAAGTGTGCGTCTGGTAATGAAACCCCAAAGACTCGACCTAAGTCGTGTACCGTTTTTCTTGCATCAACGGCCATGCGCAGTCACCTTGATACGGCGCGGACAGTTAGCAAGTTAGTCCTTCTGGGCATATCAGAAGGGGCAAGAGAGTCGTGTTGAGAATCAACTCGTGACATCATATCTCAGCTGCTATATACATACATACGTAACATGGCTCTAGTATCTTCAAGCCCACTGTGGCGGAAAGGGCCGACGCTTCAATCATTCCCGTCCCTGGACCCGGCGAACCCAATCGTCGTGCACGCGCATGCCATCCACTACCACTACGCCGCGTCCGCGGCCGACGCGCTCGGGCTTCTGCCACCATTTCTCAACCTTGCTGCTCTTTTCCGCTTCGGATTCGCTGTCCGCAAGGCCACCGGACCCGCTCTCGGCTCCCACGACAAGAATGATGTCGTGTCGCAGCCAGGTCTGGATGTTGGTGATGGTACTGCCATTCTCGCCGCCCAATGACTCCTGGAGATAGACGACTTCTGGCTGAATGTGGCGGAGAAGGTGAACGTGGCCGTTGGCTGTGGTGAACGGGAGAACCATGGCTTCCTTGTCTACGAGGTTCAGCGCCTGCGTGTATACTGCGTTAAACGCCGCGTTGTTGGTGGTTGAGGACATGCTAGCAGCGGTCAGCATGGGTTCCGGACAAAAAGAAGCCAACCAGACTTACACAGGGCTCTTCGACCCCTCGACGGGAGTCTGCGCTTGATCGTGGCCGATGTTAGAAAAGGACGAGCTCAGCGAAGCAGGCGGAAGATTACTGGTTGTAGTCTCCAACGCAGTCTCCTTGAGGTCTGGAGCGTAGATCAAGATGTACAGCTTGATCTTGGAAAAGTCGTTACGTCGCGGGATGTGAGATAGGATGGACTACTCGAGTGTCAACATCTGAAGATTGGGTTATGCGGTCAGTGCTTCTTACAGCAAGCTCATCGTCATGAGCCTCGGAAATGGGAGTATCGGCAGAAACCACCACCGCGACGGTCCTCCGTCTGGTACCCGGTGCCAAGGGAGAGCGTTCCTTCTTCGCGTCCGCCTCCTCGGACCACGGGTTCTCGGCGTACGCCTTGTCCTCTTCGCGGATCGAGGCCAAAGCTTTCCCCATTACCGCGCCAGCAGCAGCGACGCCAGCGGCGACCGTCTTGCCCGTGGAATCGAAGAACTGCTGCGGGCTTGGGGTGCGCCGCAGCGCGCCAGACATCCTCGCTCCCCACCCCGCGGCGGAAACATCGCTCGGCGCAGGCGCTACTTCATAGCTTTCATCGTCTCGTCGCGGCGGCCTTTGCGGTGCTCTATCTTGTCCCGATGCGCCGTAGGCCGGGTTGTCGCCATAGTCGGCATGCTCGTAGTCCAAGCCAGGGTCGTGGTCGGCGTGGTTGTCATCGTCGTCATCGCGACGCTGGCTCCATGCCCAGGCGGCCAGGCCAGCCGTGGCAACCGTAAGCGTGACAACAAGCGGCACCCAATGGGTCCAAACACTCCGCCGCGAGGATCCGCGGTCGTACCGATCGTAAGGCGGCGACATTTATGCGGGAGGGTGTCGCATCGCTAGGTGCGCTATGTGATGTCAGGGGAGGCGAGCGACGCGGCAGGGTTCCAGAGTCGCTGTCCTAGGTACTTTTGCAGTTGCGCAACGAGATGGTCTCCTTGACCGGCACGGATCGATGCTTGCTGGTGACGAGATGAGATGTAGGACGGGAAAAGCAGCAGCCTGCCTGGTGTTGCGACGGCCAAAGTCGAGTGGCTGGAGGGTGTCGCCAATGTCAACAATGGTGGAGCGCCTAAAGGCCGAGCCCAGCAACGCGCAGACAAAGTCCCGAGGCTCCATTGGCTGGGAGGAGCATTGAAGATCCGGGCCGAGGGGCTGGGAGCTGGCGCCAGGGCTCGTTTACACACGTGAAATGGGGGGGTTTGTCTGTGGCTTACAGTCACACCAGCCACACTCAGCCACAAGACCGCTGGCTTTCTTTGGTGAGCGTCAAACAATTCTTTGTGACTCTTCTGGCAAGTGACTGCGCTCACGACGAGTTGGTACCAACGCGTAGCACATCGGCTTCGCCGGCATACCTTGCGTTTTCTTGAGTTGAGGCGGCAAACTCACCTCTCTCGTCTTCTCTGCAAAGATACACTGAAGACTTGGCCTCGACTGAAGACTTGGCCTCGACGCGGCCGACAATCTCATCGCCATGCCCCACGCCGTCTCCATGGCCTCGACCGGGCTTCAGGCGCTCATCCTCTGCGGCCCGGGTTCGTCGTTCCCAACGTTCACTTCGAACCCTGATGAGAATCCCAAGGCGCTGCTCCCGATCGCAAACCGGCCTATGGTCTGGTATCCCATCGACTTTTGCCTGCGAATGGGCATCACTGGTAAGTTGCACTTCGACCCCATCCTCCGGGTGAAACTCCATCATTGGGTGTTGTCAACGGCCTCGGCACTTTGCAAATGACTCTGGATGGGGGCTGTCTGTTTTGCCTGTGGTCGGAACCAACTCAGCTTCATATCGAATGTGGCGCTGACACCCATGCAGACATCACGTTGATATGCCCTCCCTCTGCCCTGGATGCTCTGACCACTGCGTTCAACACAAACCCTGTTTTCACAGGTCTGCCATTACCACGGCCAGACATATTAGCGCCGGCTGACCTTGACCAAAATACTGGCACGGCCGAGATCTTGCGGCTGCCCGAGATTCGAGAGCTGATCAAGGCAGACTTCATCGTTCTTCCTTGCGACCTGGTCTGTGAGCTTGCCGGAGAGAAGCTCCTGCAAGCTTGGATGGTCAAGTCGGCAAGCCTTACTGATGCCCTTGGATACAATGCATTCAACAATGGTAACCAGGCTCGCCACAGCGGAGGCCTGGGAGTTTGGTACAACACAAAGGCCACGACTCCAGTAAAGGGCGAAGAGACCGACTTCATCGCAACAACGCCACTGCCAGCGTCGCCTACTGCGTCGCCACAAGGATCGGTTTTCCCAGACCTGTCGAAGCTGGTATACTCCATCCCGACAGACTCCCTCAACGACATTACAGAGGAACGAAAGGCACTGCCCATCCGCCACAGCCTCTTGAGAGCTAACCCCCGGGTTCGGATGTACACAACCCATAGAGACGCGCATATTTACATCTTTCCGCAGTGGATTTTGGACTTCATCAAGGAGAATGACCGACTAGAGAGCATCGCGGAGGATGTCGTCGGCTGGTGGGCCAAGGCTGGGTGGCAATCCGGGTTGGTCGAGAAGCTGCATTTCAACACGCTGTGTAACGGCAAGTCGGCAGATGACGACGGCGAATCCACGCCAGGGAGCATATCCTCGCCACGAGATGGAAGCCCGGACGGTCAGTTCACATCCAAGAAGCAAGCCGTGTTACTTCCAACGGCCGGGGACGTCCAGCGAGGCGCTGTTTCGATAGCAAAGCCTTCAGGGGTCGAGGTACCTCCCGTCCTCGCCTACATACACTCTACAAAGGGCCAGGAGACTGCGCCCCTCCTCCGCCGTGTCGATACTGCGCAACTGCTGTTGGCGATTTCTCTTCAAATGGCCAAGCTCCCGTCGATAGAGGAGGCTGGGGCTGAGGCTGCTTCTCCATTCGCCCACGCTCGCAAGATTGCATATCCAGAGGGTGTAAAGCCCCGCACAACAATCACCAAGCAAGACAGCCTCATTGCTGAAAATGTGACGGTTGAGGAGAAGACGTCCATCAAGGAATCAGTTGTTGGAGCTGGGTGCCAAATCCAGGAAGGCGCAAAGCTTACTCAGTGCCTACTCATGGAAGGAGTGGTGATCGGCAAAGGGTGCAAGCTCAGCAAATGCATACTTGGCAAGCGATGTGTCATCGGCGATTACTCGGTCCTGACGGATTGCGAGGTGCAAGAAAATTTGCTCGTCGAGGCAAAAAGTAAGTACATCCTTTCTGGGCCAAGAGCGATCAGCCTTCTTGAAACGACGGTCGCTAACCGGGTGTTGCAGCCGAGGACAAGGACAACAAGCTCATGAGCTCCGAAGGCCTAGAGGCAACGGAGGCCGAGATGGAGGAAGTGCTCCAGGAAGTAGAAGAGGATATCGCGGCAATTGCGGATGAGGCGCCTGCCTACTAAATTGCGGACAAACCTGGCAAAGCTGGAGCTCCAAAAGGGCCAACGTGCCACCGGCGCAAGGAGCTATCTGCAAATGTGACTCGTTGATTCAGAGGGTGACAGAGTTCCAGCTGGTGACGCATAAACATGGCATCCGTCTCTCGGCTTTACGAATCGAAACTCGTTGGCTGTGATTCGCACACCGGCCGATGCTCGTGAGTAGCGCAAGGGGCGGCGATCACTTGTCGTTATATCCCCATGAGTGCCATTATTGTCGCCGCCAGCCCCGTTCGGGTCTTAACTTGCAAGCGGTAATCCGACGTGTCAACACAAAAGTGGCTAGTTCAGCAAGTCCAGGAACCGGTCTCAACCCCTGCAAACGCCAACCCTCAAACTCTAAACAATGGGGCACGGTGCCTTTTGAGCCAGTAGAGGGTGTCTGCCGATGAGACCGGCACCTCTCACCAGCGTTCTAGTGATGCCGCAACTTTTTTTCTGGGCGCCAGCAGCAGCGAATACCCCTGCGCCACCGCGCGAGAGCTCAAAGTCGAGCCCCCTGACGAGCTGGGCTGCCCATTCTGTGGCCATCCCGGCTTGCTCTGGACTACCGGCGTGTCCGCCGACCACGTGCGGCGGAATTGGGGGTCCCCGGCTGCCGGCGCGGCTCGGGGGGTCGTTCGAGAGAGCAGCTCCCGCGCTGCATCCCTTGTCGGCGTGTCCGGCGACCCGGCTCTGCGGTTCCTGGAGCTTCCCGGGAATTGCTACATTATACCGCGGCCCGTCGACCCTACGTACGGTTGTACGCACGGAGGGAGCAGCCTCCAGCGCGAGCTGCAGCGGGCCGAGCCCGCAAAGAGTGGGCTCGACGGCCAAAAGGTCGCCGCAGATCGTACGAGAGTTTCGGCCAACCGAAGCTAGGCGCACAATTGCCATCCTTTTTGAGGTGAGGGAGCAGTCTGAATGAGAGGTCGATGCCATATGAGCCGCGTATATCTTTGCTGGTGGGCATGAGTGTGCCTGCCAAGTCCAGCGCCCCAGAGAGAAAGAGTAAAGCTCCATCGCAAAGATCCCGCGATGCGTACCTTGATGCTGCCTTCGGCAGAAAGGACCTTTAAATTAACGCGACGTCGGGAAATACACAAATACGAGTGTTATATTTGCCCAGAGTTGGCGTCTGAAGTTGGAACCAGCTGGTACTGGGCGCCTCGTCGAATGAATGGGGCCGCCGAGCCTCGAGGGACTCACACGCCCGTTTTCCCCTGGCGGTTCAGTGGAGCTCTTGCGGCGAGGCTGTGGTAAACCAACCCAAAGAGGCCTCAGTAAGGTGGAAAGCAGGGAAGCGTTTGCCAAAACGTCGGACGGTGCTCCGTAATGTGTACTTCACCTCTTCTGCTTGGTCAGCTCTGCCGTGGATTCCGCGGCTATTGGACTTGGCTTTGGGGGTTAGGGAACGGTGACATCTCCTCCCGCGGCGGCAAATCGCTCCAGGCACGAAAAAGATCCTCGGTCCTTATCAGGGCAAACAGGGCATCTGCATGAATCGTTGAGCGCCCACCAGGCACGGGAGCCTACCAAGAACTGTTTGTACGCTATCAGAACTCAACTCTGGGCACTGGCAAAATCAAAGGTGCTTCTCACATACGTGCTGACCCGTATCAATAATTACCAAGCGGCTGCGAGTCAATGTCGGCTCCACCGGACTGCGCAATTATTGCCTTCGTGAGGATTCTGTGCAAGCGTCGCCAGGGAGTCAATTCTCCTCAGCGTCTGAACACCTCATTGACGATTTCCCATGTAGTCGATTGAAAAGTCACGCGCCGCCTTTTCGAAATTGTGTTGAAAGAACCAAGGAGCTAAAATCCAACTTGATGGCAATCGCCAAAGCCACACCGACGGCCATCATCACCGCAAATGAACTTGGCCAGCCTTCAGTGACCACGCCCAATACGTGGGCTGAATTGGAAAACGCCGTCGATCGTAGTACAAGGACTTATTGACCAGGTTTGAAGCAGGGCTCTCCTGGCGCCTGGGCAGTAGGCGCATACTTCAGTCGTGGTGGAACTTGCCGGGTTTGGCCCCAGCTTTGGGCGTGACAAGGACATGAGATGCCGCATGCCAAGTCAGACTAGCCGAGAACTGTCCAGCTGTTCAGCCGGGCCAATAGTATAACAAGTTTGAGGTCCTGGAAGAAGGTGCCTCGGGCATTGGCCGGGTTGCCACGTTTCAACGGACGATGCTTCAGAAGCTCCATTCTGCACAGCCGGGGGTCCCAAAATACACGGCAAACAACCCCAGCTCCATGATCCGCTCCTCCTGGGACGTTACCAGAGCAAGATGTGAGCCAAGCATACTCGTAAGGCTGAGCCCGAGGAAGTCACGGGCTCGGGCCTCAAAAGGACGCCAAGTGACAGGCAAACAAGGGCATACCTGCTCGCTCGGCAGAAGGCAACCGAGCTAGGAGAATATCCCACCGGCTAGGTAAGGCCAATTGTTCGGCACAGCTAGTGATCGGAGGTGATGACATGACCAAGGGCTCTGCGTCCTTGGTCATCTTGCCGAGCAATAAATGTGACGAAGTCTGACAACCATTTTCGGGGCACTGCTTTCGATTGTGGCGCTAGATCCCCCGCAATCGTTGCAATACTAGTTGCTAGAGGCGAGCCGCAATATGTCGTCAAAGGGCAAAGAAGGTTCAAGACCAATAAAGGGAAGAGATCAGATCCAGGAGTAAAACTGGCTGGAGCTGACGAGGACCGAAAGAGGAGCAGGGGACTCGACCTTACGCTGCCTGTACTCCGCCAATACCCCATCCGGCTAGTTCAGGTACACCCGACGACACATGGAGGGGGGAGAGGGCAGGGAGTGGCCTGACGGGGTCGGCAAGATGGAAGTTGACTTGACAGCAGCGGGCAACCCGGGGTGGTTGTATGATAAGAATTGGGTACGAAGCACACGCACCCAGGGATGCATTTGTTCCTTGGAAGGGCTCAGAATTGAAATTGCCATGTTTCCCTTTCCCTTGAGAGTCCGTGGGTGCAAGATGTAAGAGGAGAAGGCGGGTTTTTTTGTGGTCTCGCTCGTCAACGTGAGCCCCCTGATGGAGACTCAGATCGGCTACCCCTTCCGTCAGACAAGATGCGAGAAAGCAGAGAAAAAGCAAGTATACGCAGATGTGGTGTGCCCAGGTTGGCAAAGTGCGGTCTTGTCTGATTGCTGGGGTTGACTGCTGCAGACTAGCGCTGAGATATGACTGAGTACTTTGTATATGGGGTTCCCGCGCGTTGACAAAGGCCTTAGCCATCTCAGGGAGGACTTGTCGCTCCGGTGACGATTCGATGCCAAGGTGCTGAGGACTCGACATGGCCTGAGACACAGCTGCGACAGCGCACTCTCTAAACTGCTAAACTGCGAAGGCGAATTGGATAAAAAGGCGATGGTATTAGCCGTAGTATACTGAGATCGAGGTGAACAGAGTCCAGGGTAGAGGGGTCAGCCAAGTCGATATCTCATGATCTCTCGACCAGCCGATTTGGACAAGGCTGTTACCGCTCATGCCGCTGAAAGGCGCCCGCAGACGCCAGCCGAAGCTCACTGCTGGCGGACCGCATGTGTGACTCCGATTGCGCAACAGGGGCGTCGCTGGTGGCGCCGTGGCGCAGTGGGGAAGTGCGGGTTGGACATCTTAGAGCGGTACTGGAGCTCCAACAACTTCAATCACAAGAGACGGGACTGACTGTCGTTGCCTCTGTTCCTTCTCCTGGGTCACTTGTATTGGTTCTATAAGCAGAGCGCCCGGCCGTGTGACTTCACGTGACATCTTCTGGATGCATAGGAGCCCTAGTGGTGGCCACCTGGTCTTGTCCCCACGATGATCATAGCGAGCCGCGGGGCGTCCGACTGCCGTCAACTAATGGGCGAAGTTATTGAAGCTTCAAGAAAGGCCGGCCGTCGCTCGCAAATTAGTGCGTGGACGCAGCGGGAAGTCCCTCTCCTGCTCCGAACCGGAGGCTTCCGGGAACGTGGGACGAGGATCGTCGACGAGAGCCGTGCAACACGGGGTCCCACCACCCAGACTGTCGGCTATCTCCTTGTTCCCTGACCTGGTTCCATGTTCGACTTTTTGCTTGGCACATGGGACGCGAAAGAGGCAGCTCTTCCACCCAATAGGATCACTATCATCCGTGTCTGCTTCGAGAGAGGCCGTGAGCTGTTGAGCAGTCACATCGCAGCTCTGCTCCTCCCAATCTGGACTCGGCTCATGCCCTCGCACTCATTATATCACGCCCGGCGCGTTTTGCGATAAGAGACTGCTGGCGTTCCACGAGTGACAAGTAGCTAGCAAAGTCTCGGCCAAAGCCGGGAAAGTGCTCTTTCGAGCTCTTCGTGCCAAGCAGACGGACGTCGCAGTCGATTACCGGTGAGCTGGGACGAGGTTGCAAAGCGCCAACTGCCGGGCTACCGAGTATGTTTGGGCTTCCGAAAGCCGCCTGGTACTTCTCGTGTTGCTCGCTTCGGCAATCAAAGGCCGCGAAATACGCTTCGCTAGTCAAGTTGCCGGGGTCGCTTCTTCGGATCTCGCCAAGTGGCTCGTATGGCGCTCATGATTTATGGGCCCTTCAGCCACGGCAGTCGCTAGATGTTGCGCCCATCTAAGGGTATTGGCAATCCAGTTCAGCGCGTGTTTACTCGCCGCCCGAACCGGAGGACCAGGTATTGAAATGACATCACGCACGTAAGGCGAGACTAGCAGGGGAGATCGATGGCAGACGGCGAAATACCAGCGGCTATTGAACCTGGGGAAAGCTCGAAGCTCGAGGGTCGAGATGGCAGCGAGGCGAAACGCTGAGAGAAACGGACGCATCTCCATCGACTGCGATCCTCTTTGCTCCCTCTTCCCGAATCCACGTGTATCCGCTGCCCTTGCCTGGTCCCTGAACGGGTTGCCTGGAAGGGGAGCTGGCACGTCCCGTAATGCCCTCTTGCTGTGTAAGACCTGCAGAAGGTCGAAACTCTCTTTACTTTTTGCATTATCTGGGGCAGGAGTTGACGGACTACGAGACGTCGTGTCGATCGCTAAGGTAACCTCGACGATCGAGCGGCCATTAGTCCGCCGTCGACGAGAGAGTTCGAGCATGGTTCTCGCAACCCCACACGCTCCTTTCTTGACAATGAGAGGGTAGTGGCGCGGCGCTGGTGAGCACCCTGGACAACCATCACTGGACCCCCCCTTGGCCCCCCTCGGTTCTTCTCGGCGAGATACGGCTGTCTCACTCACGAACGATGTTTTGGAGAGGAAATTGGACATATGTCCATTCCAGGACAGCACCCATTCCTCAGCGGCGAGTGAGTACCGCTAGCTGGTGGACGACTCGGAGTTGTTACGGCCTGCGCCACGGCGACGACATCGAGCAGCGGGAGGGAGTGGGCTGGGGGGGCATGGGGGCAAGGCGGGCAGGCTGGTTGGGCGGAGCGGAAGCGCGGCGGCGGCAGTACCTTGTGTGCGAGAAGGCCTCGGAGGTGTCGCGTGCGCAGAATGATGCCGTTTATCGTCTGTCATCTGTTGTCCATCTGCGGTCCCTTGTTAGTGACAATGGCGATGAACGATGACGGCGAGCCGGCGGCACCATCTGCAGCAAGTGTCTGTGCCTGGAAGGCCAGGGAGGGGTCCCAAGGGCCCCCAAAGGACCCCCCAAAGAACCCCTCTCTGACCCTAGGCCCTGACATGCTGAGTGCCTCATTGCTCGTCCGATCTGGTCTTAACTTGCTGCCCTGCGTGAGACGGAAGTGATGGGAAGAGCTGAGGGAGCGGGCTCGGCAGCGACCGTTCATGCATGCATGCATGCATGCGGGCAGGCAGACAGGGTCCCCGCCCGATCTATCAGACTTGGACGTATCAGCATCCCGTCATCCACTGCAAAAGTGATGTGCGTCGTGTCTGCGACTGCGTCTGCGTGGGCCAGTTGGGTCTAGCTAGGCGTAGCTATGGCACGGTTCCTGGCAGTCTTGTGGGTGCCTGGGATGGGATGGGATGGGATGGCGTCGATGGGATGCGGTGCGGTGGTCAGTGGTGTGGCTGCTGTGGTGTGCGTCGAGCGAGCGAGCGAGCCAGCAGGTACCCCGCCGAGGTGCGTCGAGCTGCCCAGGGAGCAAGTACCGCGCCTGATGGCCCCCATTTCGTTGCGGCAACGGCCTTGGCTCTAAGTACTCGTCGTACGGGTCTGATGCTGCGGGCGGGCAGGTGGATTCCTAGGTGTAGGGTTGGCGTCGAGGCGCGGTGCTGCGCAGGCGGGAGAAGCCATATCTAGGATTGGGCCGTCGCACGCCCCTCCCGCGCTGAGGGAAGCGCCGTTGGCGGCAACCTACCTCTCGTAAGGTCAGGTACGGACGGTACTCAGCACCCGTAGCGCATCCTCCACTCGCTCCTTGTCCCCCTTTCCCACCTCACCCCATCCACCACCCCATCCGTGATCCATCTTCCCCACCACCACCAGGCGGGCCAATTCGGCATCCACACCTCAGGCCGACCTCGATGCGTCCGCACGCTTTTACTACGTTCACTCACTCGCTCACACACACAACCTGCGCACGCACTGCCTTTGTTTGTTCATTTTCGAAAAACAGTTGGCTCTAGCGCCCTGGCCAAGCTGCGTCTCTAATCCCTCCATCCGGCCGGATGGAGCTTGCTGAGCGTTGGCCCTTGGACCCGATGGGGATGCATGGGATCTATGGGGCCATGCCATGTCATGGCCGGCCAACTCTCGCCATGACGGGCTCCTCTATAACTAGCCCGCCCGGTCTGCTCCCTTTCGACTTCTCCTTGTCAATTGATAGTGTCGAGGGGACTTAGAAACAGCATCGGATATCCAAAACATCAATCTATACCACCGATAGTGTCAGTGGAGAACGACGACGCTTGCTCGCCTTGCCGCCGCCCTCCTTGGACCGCCCTCCTCAAATCCCGATCTATTGCCTCTTCGCCTATCGCTTTGTTCATTCCTCACTGGCGCTGGGCCACACCTCCTGTCTCTCGGCGTCTCTCCTTCTCAGCACAGCCAGGTCTTACGATCGGCCGGGGTTGATCTGCACCTTTTGCATGTTTCAGACCCGTCGCCATTCTCCTCCACCATCTCATTCCTCCTCTCTGATATATCTTCAGAGGCGCCCCTCGTGAATGAGAGCATTCCCGACCCAAACCACACCTGCTTCTCACACCCAAGCTTCACATATCACACCCTTGAGCATATGTGTAAGTGCGTGGAGCCTACTCTCTGATTTACACAAAACTCTGGTCTTGGTTCTCGACAAGCACCCATCGTCTATCCCAAAACTTCCTTGGAAGACATTTCTTCCTATATTCGCCGTCATGCAGTTCGAATCAGATTTCCGGTTCGAGATGGACGACGGCTTCAGCATGTGTAGCCAGGCCATGTCCTGTCCCTCCACTGGGACCAGCTTCTCGTCCAGCTCCTCGGCCTACGACCCCTTCACGCCCACCTCGAGACGATCGACTCCCAACGAACTGGGCCTCGAGTTTGACAACGCTTGCACCTTCGGTGGCTCGCATGCCGCTGAGCTCACGTCTCCTACCAACAACATGCCCAAGTACCTGTTCGGTGCGGTCAAGCCAGAGCCAGAGCACTTGTCCTACCCAAACGGCCTCCCCAGCACGCCAATGAAGAAGATGGAGGGCATGGCCACTCCCGACTACGACCATATGCTGGAAATGAACATGGCTTCGCAACACTCGATGGGATCTGTCACGCCATCCGGCCCCTATCCCATGTACACCATCTCGCCTCAGACAACAATGGGCCCTACATCATTCATGATGACGCCCACGCACAGCCTCTCGGGGTCAGAGATGGCCGAGTCCTCATCCACCTGGTCATGTGCCAATGACAGCCCCATTGCCTTCTTCCCTCAGAAAAGCCTGGCATCCCACGATCTCGAGGCCTTGGCCATGGAGCGACACTCTGTGTCACCAATGGACAGATACCAACTACAATGCCCGCCTTCGCCTGGCCGTCTGCGTGCGCATCGCAAGATGATGGTCCACGAGCTTCAGCGCAAAACGAGCGAACTTCAAAGAGCCCAGACCCAGACCCGACCATCAAGAAGAGTTTCCGGACAGAGCGATGGAGCTTCCGTTGACGTTGTCCGCCGGGCTATGTGCAAATGCGATTACCCGGGGTGCCACAAGGCATTCCGCCGCAACGAGCACCTCAAACGCCACAAGCAGACGTGAGTGTATCGTGTCCCTTGTCTTAAAATAGAGGAGCTAACACAGCCCTAGTTTCCATGGTGAAGGCCCTAACCGCTTCTCCTGCGAGTTTTGCGGCAAGGACCAGTTCAACCGCCAGGACAACCTGAACAACCACCGCAAGCTGCACGCCCGTCCAAACAGCCGAAACCGCGGCGTCGAATTCATCCCTGCTGCGGTGCCAGTCATAGAACAAGAGGAGAGAAGCCGCAAACGACGGGCCCCACCAAAGTCAAAGACAGCAGAAAAGCGGGGCGATGAGTACTGATTCAACTGCCTGCTTTGCATCTAGGTGCCTGGGCAGAGATGATGCGTGCTCTGGTTAGGCGTCGGTTGTGGGGCTAGACCCGAGACACGCAGCAAGCTTCAGAATATACACTCACAAAGGACTACCACACTCACCACACACTCACACCCACCCGCACGCACACACTCCTACAAACGACTGCCTGGAGACAGGCGTTGGGCAGAAGGGTCCGAGTATTTGCTCAAGGCCCGCGCCTTCCGCCAGCACTGGCAGCAGTACCCATCCACACACGCAACCACCATCCATCCACTCACCCACGACTCGTTGGGTCGTGGCTGTACCAACGCGGGAGTTGACATCATTCGATCAAGTTCAGAATTAATCGACTCCCTCTCCTTTCCGTTGTTTTGTTTTCTTATCTTTTCGTGGACTTTTTTCCGGGTCTTGAATCATTACATGCCCAGGCGTCATTGGTTGTTCCTTTTCGGCTTGACTGGGAGGAGGCTCTCTTCTGTTGCGGGCTGGTGGGCCCCTTTTTTGATATCCCAAGGAGGGAGCGGTGGACTTCCACGGCGACATATTTATTATTCCCTGTTTAAACTGATGGAACTCGAAAGGGCAAAGCTTGCACGACAGACAGCATGGTTAAGGAGGGGACGATGGCACATGAAAATGACGTGGGCTGGGACGAAGTAATGGTGCTGCAGGACTTGAAGTGTATTTTTCGGAGAGCACCAAAATATTGTATTGTAGTATACTACGTACACTGTAATGTAGGCTTGGGGAACGCGGAACAGGGCAGCTCCTGGTATACCCATAGGATGAGCAAATTCGATGAAGCAGTTGGCAACTTGGACTCTCGAACATCCCTTTAAGGCTGCGGAGACTACACTTGCGTACCGGCCCCACCTACAGCCCCGCGCTTAGCGTGGAACCTCAAAAGACTTAGGCTGTAACGCAGTTCAATGCAGACACGATGGGGCTGCGATCAGTGCAATGTAATTCTTTGTAACAAGGGAAATTGCTGGTACGTCTATCATAGGCTATAATTACACTAACTTACATGTACCGTTGAATGCGCGGCTTTTGGTTGGCCAGAACCCCTGCCTGGTACGCAAGTGTAGTCTCCGCGGCCTTAAAGGGATGGGGGAGTGAGACAGGACGGATGTGGTAGATGTGTCACTTTTTCTCGGCCCTGGTCACCTTGGAGTGTCTCGCATCTCCCAAAGTGAGGCCGGGGCTCGGGCAATGTCTCAGATCCGTCTGTTACGGGCCAAAGCGAATGGAACGAATGTAGAGGAGAGGCTGGACGAAATGGGCGCACGCTCACACGGCTTGCAGATTCTGGGCGAAGCAGTCAGTCCACGGTAGGCACGGTCACTCAGCCAGCAGGCGCCACGGCGGGGGATATACGGACTGTGCGTTCGGTTTTTCTCTCACTACGACCGATTCTACTACATGTGACCTGCATCTGGTTGGTGAAACGAGTGAGCGAGGCTCCTCTCTCACAGAGCCTTTGCTTTGGGGATCGCGCTTACTTACGGTCTGTGCCGCGCATCGCCGTGCGTCGCATTGCATTGCATTGCATTGCATCGCATCGCATCGCATTGCGTCCAAGTGTCACAGGAAGAAACACGCAGGCTCACTCGCGCACACCCCGTAACGAGTCCCACGAGGAAACGTACAAAAAAAGAATAGGGTAAAGACGCAAACTAGCAATTGATTTGCGCTGAGAGAACGGGGCCCCGAGGCACGAGGGGTGGGTTCAAGTCGTCCGCGAGTGTGTCGTGCCTTTGCATGCAGGGTGGCTGAAAAGAGTCAAGTTGCCTCACAAGTACGCTGCATGGTTTCTGCTGCACGAGCGGATAGGTGCTCACAGAGGATTCAAAAGACAGCAGCCACACAGGCACCGAGGTTCTGAAAACCCCCGAGCTGCATTGCCGCTCTCTGTTGGACGCAGATGCAGTGGCAAGAGGGAATTTAAAAAAAGAAGTTGCAAGCAGCCGGTTGCAGCGAGGTAGGTAGCATGGACGGAGTAACTTAGGTGGGTGGTGGTTGGGCTTGGTTATGATGTTGGCTGGCGCCTCTTCGAGTCTGCGTGTGACCGAGCGTTGACGTGACGATGTGCGTCAGATCGAAAGGCCAGCATGATGGGAGCGGATGATGCGAGCAGTGCTTCCGTTGTTGAATCGTCGGCGTTGCTTGTGTCACGGTGGTGGCACAGGTTCGTTGGTTCGCCGCTTCGAGAACGGAAGGATTAAGCAAAGGGTGCTCGTGTGAAACGAGGGTCTTTCTTTGTTTTCGCAAAGTTTGTCCATTCCTTGGCTTCCGCATTGCGCCATAGCCGTTGCTGACGCTGTGTTGTTATGTTGGCTGCTGTGGATGGCAATGGGGATGGGGACCTCGAGGATCGTTCGTGGATGCATGGACGGGGCTCCGGATTTGGACACTGCACACTGGCCGCAGCGGGAGGCGGGAGCCGGGGAGGGAAAGGCCATATCGGGCAGTGGGAATTGGATGGAGATGGCAGCAGGGCCTGTGCAAGGGTAGAGACCATGTCTAATTGTTTGCTTGCTAAGGCGTCGGCTCCAAGTTTGGAACACTTCATGCGCGGGACGCTTGGATGGGGGAGGGCCAGATCTAGGTTCCACGTCCAGAGGGTGGAGAGCGACGCCGATTGAGGTAAAACCCCTGGGGCGAGACCTGTTGGGTCGTCGGCTGCAGCGGGCCTGGGCTGGGGCGTTGTGGGGGAGGACGGATGGACGCGCAGCTGGGGGTGCTGTGGCGGGCCCTGTTGGCGGGCAGCGGGGTGGGGAGGGGGCCAGCGGGTGGACAGTGGGGCCTGGGTCGGGTCTGTGGCCCGGTGGAGTGCTGGAGCGACCCCCGAAGTTTACGAGAGGTTGGAGGTTGAGCGCGCCAGGCACCACAACCCCAGACTCAGAGTGAGCAACTGCTTCAGTCTTGACACGCCCAGGACTGGAAAGCTGCCGCCAGGAATTCCAAGACAAGGCACCTACCTTTGCTTAGGTACGCTAGCGTGCCGGTTACTCGTACATGTCGCACGGCATTCGGTAAGCTCCGTCTCGCAGCGACTGGTTTAGCCGCTATGCAACCCCCGACTGGGGCAGGCTGCACCGCCACTGGATAGGATGAGGCTGACGTCCAATCCCACAGGCGCAACCGCCCACGCCAGTGTCTCCTCGTCGTCGTCGCCGCTCACCAGCCTATCACAAGCACGCCGAGGCCAACGTCATCGCCAGCTCTCAGGGCATGGCATGACCCCCATTCCGCCGTTTACAGAGAGGCCCCCAATCACTGGCGCATCTGCGTCACGCTGCAACATCGCCGCCTCGCATCGCCATCTACGAGGATCCATCCGTCTCGCCTCAACATGCATCTCTAGATGTGCCGCGCCCCGTTGTGATTAGCAACATACTGCTGCTAGAGCGTAGCTGTTCGCATCCAGACCTCAGCAGCAGGATCCATCTATCACCAGACCCTCAGAGGTCATCCAGGAGAAGCAATCGCCGCCTTGAACCGCAGCCAGCCATGGAGCATTCTCGGCACACTCCCCCCCTCCGGGCCTCGTCGACCCCGGCCGCAGGCTAGGCGCACACTAGTTCAGGCTGCGTCTCTCCATCTCGTTGCTTTTGTTTGCTGCTATTCTCGCTGGCGATGCAACGAGTCAGATGTCAGCACCTTCAACGAGGATCCTGAGCAAGGACAGCGAACCCTCGCTACGAAAGCCGCGAATAGATGCCCGCACCCCACCTCGTCCTGCACCAACATCCCTATGAACAGTGCTTCGGTTGTCCCTATCCTGGACCTCGGGTGATCGGCGCTGCTGGACGCCAAGGTCGACGTCGCGTCGGGCAGTGGCCGGGCAGTGACCGGAGCTCGTCATGGACTCGCTACCGTCATATCAGGAGGCCACGACGAGGCCCGACTGGCTCGAGTTGGTCGCGCCATACGTCTCATTTGCCGACTACCGTTCGCTCTGCCTCGTGAGCCGTCGTTCGTGGCTCATCTTTGCGCCGCGACTTTGGGCGGACATCTTCGCCGCCGTCCGGCTTTCCGGACTTGATCCCGGAGATGGTGAGTGACGGTCGGAGCGTCCTTTGCATGCAAGCCCCGCAATCTCGCCGAGGGGCCCGCCGCCGCCGAGAGGGAATGATCGCTGACACTGTTTGCTATCATTGCAGACCTAACGTGGTGGTTTCAATTTGTATTCAACAAGCTCGGCCATGCTGCGCCATCGACCCGTGCTCTAGTGCGCATTCTCGACGCAAGATACTTTGCCAAGGACGCCTACCACTTTGCATCCTACCACGACGACCAGAGCCTTGGACAGAGTTTCACCCAGGCTTTGGAGCTTCTCCCCAATGTGGACTCCATCTTGCTCGATGGCCAGTCCGATCTAGATCCAGAATTTCTTACTGCGTCCCTGCTCTCTTCCCCTGAGCATCGCCCGCGGTTGCTCAGCATTGCCGACTGCCCTTTTCGCCTTCCCAACACCCTGTTCAGTTTGCCTTGTCTCCACAAGCTGGTCTATCTCGACGTTTCGGCCGTACCGGGCTCCATCGTACCACTACTCCAGCCGGATCTGCTCCCGGACCTACGTATCTTGAAGGTCCGGGGCCGGGAAGTTGATGACTCGACGCTGATTGCCCTTCTCAGAAACTTTCTGCAGCGATTGTGGAGCTTAGACCTCTGCGAGAACAAAATAACGGACGCCGTCGTCCAGAAGCTGCGCGACTTTTGCATCGCTCCTGTAGTACTTCGCTCTGATGCCCATTTTCGTGTCGAGGGAAAGGTAGTCCCCTTGCCCCACGGCACCCCTGAGCATGGGCAGTTTTTCACCATCGAGGAGTCGGAGTGGAGCGGAACGTTTACGCACCCTGAGAGACACTTTGTCGATGCTCCAGTGTACACGGAGAATGCCGGACCGCAAGAATTCCAAGCAATTCGGTCTTACGGCAGGGCTGCCATCCGCAAAGACTCGGCCGACAGCGCTGTCCGTGTTCTCTCAAAGGATGAGACTGACCTGGAAGTGGACGCCTTTTGCACCTCGCGCGGCATCACTCACCTGCGACTGTCAAACACCAAGGTATCGTCTTTCGGCATTCAGAAGTTGCTACGTGTTTCGTCGGGACACTTGGAGGACTTTGCTTGTGACTCCATGCCGCTGCTGCCCGCTTGTAGTCCTGCATTCAAACGATGGCCTGCATCTACCAATCTGTACGGCATTATCGGCGCGGCTCATCTGTTCCGCCCCGTGTTTGCATCCAACCTCCGCGTCCTGCGCATTCATCACTCTCTCGTCACTCATGTGCCTACACTTGAAGTCGATGGCTTTTCTCCTTTGGCGCAGCTTTTTCTGGCAGAGACTTCGATCCTACAGCGAGTAGACATGGCGTATGCCCAAGCATTCATGCCAGATATGAACCCACGATTGACATCCTTGACCTTGACTTGCATCCCTCGCCGCTCTTCCGGTCCACTCGCTGCAAGGCTCATCAATTTCATCAAATTACTCTCCATCCAGGAGCGCGCGATTCAGGACGCGGCTGCGAGCGCGTCTCCGTCGTGGCGCGGGTCCAGCCTTTTGCAGGGTCTGAGACACCTCGCCTTAGAGTTTGAGCCTGACCCGGTGGAAGACGGTTTCTCCACGCCTGAAGACCTGGATGCCGAGGACTCGATGAATGCCGGCGAACAAGCATTTACTTTCTTCGATGACGAGCGGACAGAACTGCGCCAGCCGGCCACAGTTTCGCGGCGTGGCGCTAGAGCGGCCCTCCATTCCAGCACCACGGTTAACGACGCCCTCCCCTCTGGGTTTGGCCGAGACAGCGAGTTTGCAACATATGACGGCGAGTGGAATGGAGAAGTTTTCTCAACGAAAGGATGGACTGGCCCGGCTCTAGGCTACAACGAAGTGTTCAATGAGTACAGGCGGCTGGTTGTCGAAGATGGCGTCAGAGATGGTATAGGGCCCGCAACACCAAGCCAGGTCGCCGCCGGCGCGCCAAATATGTCATACATCTTTCAAACTGCTTGGTGCGCCTCTCTGATGCCACGGGAGTTGAAGACTCCAGCTCGGACAGACTTGGCTGGAATGAAGGATGTTCTGGACGAACTGAGAACGTATCGACTTGCCGGGAGGGCCAAGTATTCAAAGTTGCAGAAGAGCGTTGGAAATGGGGGCATGCTTGTTCCGCTGGGAGGACCGCACTTTTTTTGGACAGGCACATTGAAAGTGACTACGTCAGAGAGGCCAACTGATGGGCGTCCAATGCAATACTGGAGATGAGGGCGCGAACTAGGCTTGCGCTCCAGACTCGAGGCTTAGAAGGGTAGCATCTGCGTAGGGGTGGGGGTGAGTACTGTAGGGTTTGGACTGTGTTGGACCCTTTGATGGCTCAGGACTTGAATGAGAGAACCGAAACTGGAACAGTGGCTGTATGGAGTTGGCCCTTTAGGATTTCGTTTTAGGCTAGATGGTGTGCTCAAGGCTGGATTGTGAGCGAGACAATAGATGTGCAGCAGACCGGCGACGTCGGTGTCCGATCCTTGACCTCGGCATATAATTCTCATATCAGCGATTGTTCTTGCCTAGCAGCGACGTTTTCTAGTAGAGCAAAGGGCTAGTTCATCTAATCCCTCGCGTCTCTTGCTTGGATTGAAAAATGATATGTAGCGGTCTGTGCTAAAGTCAAGATCAGCAACGCAACTTGCGGAGTACTGGCCGGTCCTCTGTGTACGGCCGTAGTCGATTTTCAATTGCCGGAGGACCGAGCATCTTGAGTTGACGATGTGAAGAGACGTTTCGTTGCGCATTCGATCCAAGACGTACCGTTCCTATAGTTAAATTTCGTCTCAAGGTTAGACCATTGCAAACTAAGAGAGCCGTGCATATAGGTTCGTGGCTACGAAGGACGAGGGTACATGTTTGGATGGGATTCCGATGGGACTTGCATGTAGCGATGGCCATGCTCTACAAGCTTGGTGAATGTGTGAGGCTTAATGTCTGTAAACCTGTCCGCAGTCTTGGTGGTGTCGGCCGATCGTCTCTCCAAGCCGGGATGTTGCAAGGTTGACCAAGGTCTGATTTGAATACGAGGTGTCTAGAAGGAACTTGATTCACATGTAGGCAGTCTTGGGCTCTTGGTGCGATGGTAAAAAGTCTGATTCTAACAGGAAAGAAATCAAGGCAGGGCCAGAGAATATCAAGTGCCACAAAAGGCTGCCTGGTCATTAAGACGAATTGTCATTGAGAAGCCGCGAACTCGGCTGCGGCGACAACGCAACATGACGCAGTAAATCAATCAGCCTCAACACAAACGTTGTGCAACACGCAATGGCAATATGTAGCAGCCAATATATCTTTACAGCCGTGAACAGCGGCAGAGGCAGGCATTTCCCCTGAAATCATGAGGCTTGACTGGAGCAGGGGCTTGCAACTTCTCATTGCACTATCATCAAGTCCTAGTGTCTTTCAGGATAATTCAGCCTAGGGCATGTACTGGGCCTTGTCGAATAGTCTCTAGTTTTGATACAGCCTAAACCATCAACAGCTCATAGCAGAGAGACAGTTAAAACTCCGTCCCGTGGTGACCCGTCATCGTCGCAGTGTGCCTTACTTTCTTGCTTCAAGCCCCGTTATACCTCTCCGACTTCCCCTTGATGATTGTGCTTAGGTCACCAACAGAAAGCTGGATCGGAGAGTCGACCACGTCGAGCAGGACAGCAAGGAAGGCACTCGTGAGGAGCCCAAAGCTAATCACCAGAGTCAGGAAATGACGAAGAAGCAAATAGCAGAGAGCAGACGAGAAAGATGAAGGCACATGAGCCCCATGACGATAAACGAGTACGCTGACCGAATCAGTACGTCACAGTGTAGTTGTCATTGACGGAACGGACTATGAGCAACAAATTCGACGTCTTACCAACGCTGGCGTTGAAGCTTGGAGTTGCCAAGCCCTCGGCTGGCGTTTTCGAGTCGGGGGCCGCGTAAGATGCAAACGCTGCAAGGGAAGGGCTTAGCGTCCCCGCGTAGGCAAGCCAAAACGGTCCGAAGACTCAGAAGACGACTACGAGAGAATATTTCCAAGAATCAATTCGAGATGCCGCCGAGGCTCAGGAGGGCATCGCATTGGCAGAAGTACACGGCATTGAGCAGATGGATTGTTGGCTAGACTTCAAAGCCATCACTCGGCCGAAAGCCTCGCCATTTAATGAGGTCCATGGACAAAGGAGTCAAGAAAAGCAGGAAGCCAGCCAAGACGCTACGGCATCAATGCTAGCCCTCGGAGAGAATGGACGCGTGTTGAACGAAAAGCCAATCGCAAAAATAACTCAGATTAAGAAAGGTCGTGCACAGCTCGCCCTTGATGTCGTTCCGCGGCAAGAGGTACAGTTTCTCAAATAGCTCGGGGCTCATGGCGACGCTCGTGGCGGAGCGGAACCTGTTGAGCGCGCGTGTGTGGTCTGCCTCGGCGCTGAAGCCGCCTTTCTTGTGCATTCGCCCTTCTTTCTCGGCCAGGCTGGGCAAGGGATGTTGTTATATATCGGTACAATATCTGTGTTATTTACCTGACTCCTTTTTATTTCTGTTTCAGCTCTTTCTGGCTAGCGGCGATGGTGTACATCGGCAGGTTGGCTTTCAAGTGGAAGGGGGCCCGTACGGGCGAGCGATTCTATACATTTGTGTACATGCAGTGATGGCTCTTGAGTGGCACTTTCGCTGCGCTAACATCTACCGCTTATTGATAGAGCTGCTTCAGAGTCTAAAAAAGCAAGATGCCGCGAGGAGGGCGGCAGCTCCTTGATCTGGCTCGAAGTGAGAGGAGCCATGTCAGTCAAGGGCATATCCTCGGCTGCGTCGCTAGAGTTGCCTCTGGCAGCGGCTAAAACGACTTAATGAGACGACGGGAGACTTCAGGCGGCAATCTCGTCAATCGCCAAGTAACGGACGGCAAATCCCTTCCGACCGTCGACTCTGCCGTTGTCGTCTGAGGACTTTTGAGTCCCCCAACAACACCCCTGGAGTTGAGGCTTTGCGTTCACTGCCCATCACTACCTACACGCAACCGTGTGTCCATCTGCCGCATTCATGCGACACCACCTTCGGCAGATCTCAGCTCGACGGAGAGAAGCATCCACAGGTCAGGCAATGTCGAGCCGTGCCAGGCCTGGAGATTGGCCGAAGCCTGAAAGCTAGCGGTTCCGAAGCTAGCTATACGATTCCCCTGATCCCCACATACTCTTTTCGTCCGATGTGCTTACGCTAGGACTCGGGAGATGAGTGACGGCTCGTACGGACGGCGGCCACTAAGCCGACTCTGCCTGGGGCGTGAGCAAATACTTTCTGGAGTGCGGTAGCTGCATTCCGCGCCCGTGTCATTGTGGTGGATGATGTGCGGCCCGCCTCTGCAGAGTACGTTGTACGAAGCGGATCCCGGCAAACGAGCGGGAAGGGATGTTGTGAGCAAGTTCAGATGGAACTAACTCCAAGCTTGCATGGGGGGGCCGTCGATTGCTTTACTCAATCGTTTCAATTCAGCAATTTAGCCGGAGTTGGGGCGACTTGAAGGCCGCTGCGCAATGTCTTGGCCCTGGCTTGTTCGCCAACTAAAGAACCTGGTTGAGAACCTTTGTGCTTTGGTCAGGACTATACTCGTGGTGGGCTGACCCTCTTTCGATCCAGGTTGGCGGGTTGGCGTACTGAGCCGGGTCGGCGGAGGTGTGTAAGCTGTGCTCGTTTCAATGCTCCCAGTCAAGGCCCCAGTACCAGAAGTGACAGAATCGATGAGCCGCAATTCCGAGTCATTGAAGAAAAGTCATCATGGCCTTGGCTGAGAGCCCTGCAGCGGAGCTGAACCGTGCTATTCGTGGAGTCAGCGGCGGCCGATTGGTGGAACATTTCATGTCGCTTTGGTGATGCGAGGCCACAACCGTCCACGAAAAGGATGAATTGGCAACAAAGAAAACTTTTGAGAAACTTTGCGTATCGAGACCAACCAAGTCATGAAAAGCACCTTTACCTGACTGGAAGCATTGCGAAACCTCTTGTTGCCATCGTCGACCCCCAGCTTTCGACGCTTTTAGTCTTACAAGTTACACGACCTGAGATATCATCATGTACATCCCGGCGACGTCGATCTGCTCTCTCACATCTCTTTTCTTATCTGCGGCAGCTGCTATCGCACTTCATCCCCGCGCTGATGACATCCCAAATACAGTGGTCATTGACGGCAACTGCCTCTCCACAAACCGGGCCTGGCTCGAGGCAGGTGATGCGACGCTGAAAGCCGCACTGTCCCATCTCACGGCTCAAGCCGACTCGTGGCTAGGCAAAGGCCCATGGACAGTCACGTCCAAGACCAAGGCGGCCCCTGGCGGGACAGTCCACGACTACGCCTCGCAAGCACCGTACTGGTGGCCGAACCCCAAGTCGGCTGACGGCTGCCCATACATACAAAGGGACGGGCAGCGCAACCCAGAGGTAGACAACTACCAGGACCGCTCCATGGTTGGCCAAATGTTCAACTCGACTTACACGCTGTCCTTGGCTTGGTACTACACGCGCGATGCCAAGTACGCACGGCATGCGGCGACCATCATACGCACGTGGTTCCTCGATACGGCCACGGCCATGAATCCCAACCTGGACCATGCCCAGATCATTCCCTGCGCTAATAGTGGCCGCGCCATTGGCATCATCGACTTTAGTCAGGAGTACACCAACGTCCTGGACGCCGTGGCCGTGCTGTCCACCGGCGCCCCTGGGTGGACAGACTCCGACGCCGCGTCCTTTCGCGACTGGAACAAGCGCTTCCTGAGCTGGCTCACCGACTCGCCTTTCGGGAAGGAAGAGGCCAAGCAGGCCAACAACCACGGCACCTTTGCCAACATGCAAATCTCTGCGCTGGCCCTTTTCACCGGCAATAAGGCCCTTGCGGTAGCCACATCGAAGGGCGCAAAGGCGCTCATCGACAGCCAGATCACGGCCAACGGGTCGCAGCCGCTCGAGCTGGCGCGCACACGCAGTTGGCACTACGCCAACTTCAATCTTGGCGCGTACCTCCGCTGGGCGCTCGTTGCGAAGAAGGTCGGCGTCGACCTGTACACGTACAAGGGCCCGCAGCAGCAGTCGCTCTTTGGTGCGGCCAACTTCCTCATCGCTGCGGCGGTAGGAGGGCAGCAGGACTGGGCTTTTCCGGAACTGGAGTTCAAAGCGTACGCGGCGACGGATAATCTGCACGCTGCTGCGGATGCGGGACTGAGTCGGGCCAAGGGGGTTGTTGGAAAGCTGCAGCCGCCTCCTGGTGGTGACATATTCGTTCTCCGACCGGCACCACAGCAGTTGGATAGTATTGTGGTGTTGTAAGGAGTCGCCAAGGGGGAAGACAAGGCGGGCAAGAATTTGTATAGGACGGGGGGTGCTGACCCTGTGTAGAGGGCAGGCCCGTCGGAGGTGCAGCGTCTCGCCAGAGTCGACAAACGAGAGATCTCGAGCCGAGCTGCTGTGAAGGGTCCATAAAATGAACCAAAAGGCTTCCCGCCGACCTTGACTGTTGGCCTACATGAGGCTTTTGTGGCATTTGAGGCGTAATTTGTGACTTTCAGAGTATCAGAAAACCCTGGAGATGACCTGAACTGCATAGAGACTAATGCAGACTGTCAGTTGCGGGCCTTCCAAGACAGTTGACGGCAGCTATACCACCTGCCCACCAGAAGGGCCAATCCACGTCTTGGTATTAACAGTAAGGCCCCATGCTGATTCTTTCGAACGGCCGAATGAGCTCAGAGGTACCGTCACTCAGCCCGGCCTTCTTCTTGGCCTCTGTCGTCTTCTGAGTAGATTCTGCGTGAACGCGTCCCACGCCCCTCTTCATTGCCGAGACCGCGTACGGGCGCGGGCAACCGTCGAGCGCCGGCATTTTCACTCTGATGCAGAATGAATTCAATTCTCGGAGTAGGCATGCCGTGGCAACCACCCGGAAGCTTTCCATTTTCCCGGTCCCATGGTACAAGAATGTCAGGTTGCCCTGGTCCCTACCGCAGCCCACGAGCAGGCACGCCCAGCAAAGACGAAGTACCTCTTTCGACTTCACCCTTCCTTTGTATGCGAAAGAATAGCTGGCCTCTGAGGATGTGTCATCATCATCATCGTCGTCGTCGTCGTCGTCGTCGTCGTCGTTGTAGCCGTCGCCTTCTTCGCCAGAATGTGTTCGATCGCGGATTAATTTCACGATCCACGTCATGACTCTGTCGGTTTCTTCCTTGAGACGGATGGATGAGTCGCGCTGTTGCCGAGTCTGAGTGCCCGTCTTGTTGAGAACCGAGCCACAAAATACCTCCACCTCGGAGATGCTTGTCCTTGGGTTTTCCGAAAAGTGCCACATGCTATCCGTAATGGAATCCTCGTACCTGTCCAGCATTAGCACCCAGCCCTCGGGTGACCCCAAACTTTGCTCTTGTCCAAATCCTTTACTCACAGATTGCGGATCTTCCACGCCTGTACGTGGTGATTACGGTCGAAATCTGTACGTATGTCCAAATCTTCCAACTCTTCTTGCACTCTGTCCACGAGCTGGTCCCACAGCGAGGGCCCACCCATGCTTATGTTTTGATGGATATCCTCATTCCAAATCTTCTTCTCGTCTACTCCACGATAGAGACGGCCGAGTATCTTTTCTGATCGATGAAATTTGTGTTTTGCCCTCCCCATGCCATCCTCGTCATCCTCGTCGCGCGCGTCAGACTCGCCAATGTGGGCAATTTGACCAACGTCGTACAGCTTTAGGGGTGGCGCAGGTGCCAGGCTTCAACAGATATTGGGGTCAGAATAGAAAACTAGGGATAATGACATTAAGAGACTCACAAGTCAGGGCGCGTCGGCGGTGCCCTGGGCATGTCGTTCAGCCTCACTGCAATCCCAGTCTTGGAGTAGTCGACCGCCGTTGAATGCATTGCTGCGAGCTTGATGCAGCTCGGGTCACAAGTTCCCTGTGGTTGGACATCGGCAAGAATTTGATGTCTGTTAGCTATCACCCCTAGTATGTCCGACTTCATGAAGTTGATAAAGAAGTCTGCGATATCATCTCGCGTGACTGCCCGACCTAGCGGTTCCGGCACTACGCGCGGGTAGTCAGCAGGACTAAATGTTCTCTTGGGACGTGCCTCGGGATCCCAGATGATATTGTAGAGGTCTCCATCGAGATCACCGCCACTTAGTTGACTGGGAAGATCGCGAGCACCGTGCTGGCTAAAGACGATGCAGTTTGACAGGTCGCGCAAGGGATGTCCTGCAGGAGGCGTCACCATCCGCACGTACTGCACATCCCCAGGATGCAGCGCGGGAGATCGTGTAACGATGATCGGGCCGTCAACGAGAGACTTATCCATGCGATACCCGCTCTTAGCATGGGTACTGTCGTACGTGACGTAGACTTCGTTTTCACGGAGAAATCCAGACTCATCCATGATTCCAAAGAGCGTCACGCCCTTGTTAACCGGGATTCGAGCTTTGTGCTTGAGCAACCGCAGCTCTTGAAGCACGACGTGCTCGACGACGGACTTGAGGAAACGATCGCGCCGGTAGTCGAAGCCCATCTTATCAAGCAGTTTGATGAAGTGAGGGAGGCCTATGGCACTCCCAATATCCTGATATTGTAGAAAGGTGCTCGTGTTGGCAGCCGTCGCCGTCACTCCGCGCAGCATGTTCAAGGCCTGGTTCTGAAGCTTCAAGAACCAGCTGTCATTTGTGCCCATGTCCTCCAGAATCTTGATTATCTGGCGATTCAACACCAGGCGTAAGGGGCGTGATGCCATGTCGCAAATGCCCAAATCATAGAGGTTTCCGCCAGGAAATTTCATCATCGATTCCTTGCGCACGCAAATGACTTTGCCTTGCAGGGTAGAGTCCAGGCCGAGCATACCTTTGACACCGGCCCAGCGGATCTGAAAGCACGTTTCCTCCGCGGATCGCGTGGGCAGATCTTTCCAGACTTCCTCCATTGCGTCTCGTGAAATGGTTCCGACGCCATCGCTGAAGACGCGCGATCCGTCGGCCGACTTCACGTCCGGGATAAATCGAGTGTGGATGTTGGCCTTGAACAAGTCAACTGCATAAGGGGTTTCGGAGAAAGCCTGGCCAATCCGAGCCGCACATTTTGCGGGCACTCGAATCTCACTGAAGTCGCCCAAAGTCTTGAGCACCTTATCCTGGTCCTGGCGCTCCAAGTCATTATCAACAAAAGGGGCCATGAACCAAGTCGAGTGGGAACGAAGCGATGAGTGGGAGAAGCCGAGAAACGAGAAGTGCCGGCCAGCAATCTGGATGCCCTCCTGTAGGACTTTGCGATAACGCTCAAACACAAGTTCGTTGGAGACTTTGGGATTGAAGACGAGATCCTGGCCGTTCTCGTCGCAAAAAGACACGCGAAGGAAATGGTCCGGATGATCGGGGAACATGCGCAACACCCTGTTCTTGCTCTCTGCGTCAGGTCCCTGGAGGAGGATGCGGGTTGGCGTTACCATGGCCTTCATGACCCAAGCTTGATGCCTTGGTATACTTGGACCATATGGCCTGGATCTGAGCGGATCTGCCGCGCGGAGGTCAACCTCTGCTTGCATGACCTCAGCGATCAGACTAGCAGGATCAACCTCAGAAGCCTCAGTCCCAGGACACGGGTAAGGTATCTTTGGCAGCAGCTGTTTCATGGTATCCGTAGTGAGTGGGAGCCCTTGGTTCCGCCTTATGGGATCCCCCACAGTCTTCATCATGATGTGAACGAGGATCTCGAGTCCGCCGAGGGGGTGCAGATAGTTGTTCCACACAAGTGCTTGGACTTGGAACAAAATCACAAATGGCAGATACGTGTCTCTCGCGGTTCCGATTTGCTGGAGTTTCGCCTCAAATGCTCTCATATTGCTGGGATAGTCATGCATAAAGGCTCCCGGGCTCGTATCCACGGGTATCGTCTGACGGGTGATGGACAGGTTGTCTTGATCCCTCAAGGCGCGAAGCGCAGTGGAATAGCCTATCGATATTTCCACTCGGTAGACCAAGCAGTGTGCCACAAACTTGACATGGTCCAGCCATATAGGACAGCTGAGCCTGCGCTCCCACTTGACCGCATAATTGTCAAGCGATGGGAGCTTTGAATAGAACCTCGGCGGCTCGGTGAGCACAAAAGTCATTGATTTATCGCCATCACTTGCGATGAAGTCCTGAATAATGCCGTACGGCACATCCATTCGCGTTTCGTCGAGCCATGTTGCCGTGAAGCACCGTCGAGTGAATTTGGCACGGCCACGTTGGCCAATGCCACACTGCCGGGCAAAAGTCAAAGTACCTTCGGGCTCGCGGAAGACGTTTTTTCCACAGGCGACGGTATGGAAGTCGCACGTAATCGCAGGCCCCTGGGAGCCACGGCTTGGAGCATGCTGCCGCTCCTCCTGTTCATGCTTCAGGTGGCTGAGAATGAGTTCGCCAACACAACGCGTGCTTTTCTCAACGTAAATGGCAGTGGAAAGGATATGTAGGCGTGCTATGTCCCGTGAACAGTCGCTGGGTTGCCGAAACCGGTCGGAGGGAGGGATGTACGATCTCTGGTCGCGGACTTTTCCGTGCTTATCTAGGAACCTTTGGCCGTCTGATGCGTCAAGGAATGTGATGAATCCCAGGTTCTTTCTTCTGGGCTTATCACAGGTCCAGTCGAAGATATGCAGGGCGTCCATGAAGGGGGTCAGTTCCTTCTTGAGGCCGTCATCCGCCAGCCCGCGGGGGACATTCCGCAGGTAGACCTCCATGCTTCTAAGAAGAGTAAAGGAGACGAAAGGCGATTGTGAAAGCCGACACTATGGGCATGGGCGACGCCACATTCAAGTCTTGAGAGCTTGACGTCTCGACGCCTTAGGCCTCAACAGGAGAGGAGCGCAAATCCCCTCTCTCGTACGACAGGTGGCGGGGTGGCTGGGCCGTCATGCATCATTTGACTTGCACCGAAGCGTGGGTCATGGCCAGACTTGGCCAGACAAAACAAAGGTGTGTAGAAGTGCACGAACGTTGGGCCGCAAAACAGCCCTACGTCCTGACTGGGCTCTCCTCTGCAACTGTCCTGCAGATGCTAGACATGCAGCGCGACATGACAAAAGCAACCGGCCAACAGTTGAGCCCTACCTAATATTCAGCTGAACAGCCTCGTAATTCGACCAAGCCGTCTCCAACAAAACCAACCAACACGTGCGGTCCCCACGCGCGCGGGGCCGTGTGGAATACGAGCAGGAAACCATTTTCGACGGTGGAGACGAAGTGCGAAAAGGAAAGCCTACTGCATACGAATTATAAGTCAATCTCAGCCGAGCCGCTTCGAGAATGAGGTAATCGCTGCCCATCTTAGATCTGGTGCCTTTTCCGTCCATGCTCGCAACAAGGCGTCTTGATTGCTGCTGTGGAGCTGATTCGGCAGATGCTACGCAACTCGCCCACGCCAATTGACTGTAATTATGAGCTCCCATCTTTGCAGCTACCAAGCTGAAGCTATACTCATGAATTGGCGGCCACGAGGGTGAACGCTCAGTCGGCAGCGAGGGGCTCAACATCCGACTTACACCGGCAGACGGGCCGGCTAGGATAAACGCGACCCCATTTGCCGACCGGCCTTGATCGGCGCCGGCGCTCGGCTCCACCGGGACACAACTTACACACTTCACATTGACGTCTGTCTGTCTCATCACGGCCTCACCATCACGAAGTGAGGGCTGTCCCTCTCTCATCCATCTCTTAGCTTCACCGATTCACCACCGTCAATCTCACCTCCACCGCCAGCATGTCGTCCCCCGGCATCCTCTACGTGACCATGCAGCCCCGGCCCGGCCTCCCGCCCGCCCAGTTCCACGAGTGGTACAACAACGAACACGGGCCGACGCGCCTGCGCCTCCCGCACATCTTCTCCAACGGCATGCGCTACAAGGCCGTCGCCGACGCCCAATCCTCCGCCGATGCACCGCAGCCGGCCTTCATGGCCGTGTACGACGTGACGGCCATGCGCCACCTCGCCACGGACACGTACACGGCCCTGCGCGCGCACCGCTCCCCCCGCGAGGCCGCGACGATTGGCCAGGTTGACGTCGCGCGCTGCTTTTACGACCTGCTCTTCAACAAGCAGGCGGCGCTGTTCGCGCCCATCGAGAGCCTCTCTGACGAGGACGCCGCGGGCATCGTCACCGTCGCCGTCGAGGTTACCACCAGGGCGGAGGTGCCCGAGGCTGGAGAGCGCTTACGAGAGTGGTTCGTCGGCGAGCATGCCGACTTGCTCGCCAAGGTGCCTGGATGGCTGCGCTCGCGCTTGTTCAGGACGTCGAGCCTCGAGGGCCGCGACGAGGTCGTCTACTTTGCGCTGCACGACTACGCCAAGGAGAACGGCCTCGGCGGCGCCGAGCACGAGGCATCCAGGGATACGCCCTGGCGGAGTGAGGTCCTCAGCAAGTATGTCGCTTCAATACGTCGACAAACGTGGTCGCTCTTCTACGTCTTTGGCCCGGCACCGCGCGAGCTCGCGGCCCTGCAGTCTCTCCCTCCCACAGCCGCATATACCTCACCTGATCAGAAGACTTCAACAGTCCCTGGAACCGACGGCGCCATCACTTCATACTTCACTACCGCTGACACACTCTCCATCCCCTACCGCCTCGAAGGAAACCCTTCCCCCAGCGCTCCAACAGTCGCCTTCTGCAACTCCCTCCTCACCTCCCTCCACATGTGGGATCCGCTCATCGCCACCCTCAAGCACGCGCGGCCCGACTTGCGCATCTTGCGCTACGACACCCGCGGCCGGCACGCCATTCCCCAGCCGCCCGTTTCCGCAACCCTCGCCATCGTGACGGCCGACTTAGCTCAGCTTCTCGACGCCCTGCGCATCAGCAAGCTTCACGCCCTGGTCGGTGTCTCGATGGGCGGCGCCACGGCCCTCAGCTTCGCCATCGCGCACCCTGACCGGCTCGCCAGGCTCGTTGCCTGCGACTTCAACGCCACCTCCAGCGCCGCCAATACGCAAGCATGGAGGGACCGTATTGCCGTCGCCGAGGAGGATGGCATCGTCAAGCTCGCTGAGCAGACCGTCGCACGATGGTTCCACCCTGCCAGCATGGCCAAGTCGGACGTCGTACGCTGGATGACGGACATGGTTGCCGCCAACGACGTGCAAGGCTTCAAGCACAGCTGCACGGCTCTCTGGGACTACGACATGAAGCCTGACATGGGAACCTGCCCCGTTCCGGCGTTGCTGGTAGTCGGCGACGGGGATGCCAAGGGGGCTCTGGTCAAGGCCATGGAGAACTTCAGGGAAGTGCTAGGTGAAACGGGGGCGGAGCTCAGGATCGTAACCAACGCCGGCCATCTTCCCATGTGCGAGCAGCCGCAAGCATTCTGGGAAGCCATTCGGGACTTTTTGTAAGGTTTTGAATATGGGGACGAAGGAGGCATTCAATATCATGGTCACTATCTACAGCAGTAGACGGGTCATGAGACCGCTGACCTGCTTTCTTCCACGATGATAGCGATAAATTGTCCAAGTGCTTGCGCTCTAGGGTCTTGTCACCTCCTCAATGGTCACTCTTATCACAGCAACCATTCTGTACGAAAGTCCACCAAAACGTCCACCACTAACGTGGCCGCGTCGTAGCCAGTCGCGGATCTTGTTCGGGCCCATTCCAGTATCCTATGCCCTCTATGGACGGCTCCATTGCAAATCCGACCCATGAGACTCCTTGAACGTGAATATGAAGTGGTCCAAGCTACCTGTTCCGAACTCAGCCACAGCAGTCCCTTCTCGACCCTGTGTCTCACGGCCAAGCATTTCGATTTCTATTCGTTTGACATCCACGGGCATTGTTTTCCACGTCTTCTTTAAAGTCGGCATGTCACATCGCGGAGTTCCTGGGCACATACCTGCGCGCAGTGCGAGGTTCGTCCCGCTCCCCAAAGCAGACCTTGTAGGCCCGGTTCTGCCGAAGCTGGCTGGGGCTTTTGGCACATTCTTCTTCTCTCGTCCCGTCTTTGTACTTGCCATGGCAGAGTGATTATGCGTCTTCGGAACAGGTATTTTCCACTCGCATGCCAGAATGCCAAATCGAACTTGCTCGGGATCTTTATGTCGGCTCATCTTGCTTGCCTTGGCGTAGCGCACGAAGCGGTCCTGGAGCCAGGCTCGCACATGTCGTGTTTCCAGAGCAATCTTCCATTTCGCGTCGCTGACCTCGCCGCCGTCTATCTCATGGAACAGCCGATTCCTCGCCCGGAAGGCTTGCGGAGGCCTTGCATTTGGCCTTGCGCCTGGTGTTTGTCAGCTCGCGACTCGTTGGCAAATCCAGCAAAGGATCCAATTACTTTTGCACGCCTTCTCTTCTTCCGTCAGAAACAAGAAGTCTCTTTTTTCCTCTTCGACTCTGGGCACAATAAAGTAGTCGACCAGATAGAGCTCCTTGAGCTCTGGCATACTTCTGGCCAGAAACTGGTACAGGTGGGTCGGGTAGTGGCCTGGCTCAACACCCTGGTGAGGATTCCCACACGATCTGCAGATTCCTGACATCGTATAAGGCCGCCAGCTGTGACAGAAGCGCACGGCTGCCCGTCGTATCTTGTCGAGACTTGGACAGTCGAGCTTGAGGTCCAAGTTGCAGCTGGTTTGGTAGAATTCGGGAGGCAAATAATCTATATAAATCAAGTCCGGCGAGCTATCCAAGGTGACGATTTCGCCGTTGCCGAGCTTCACTACTCCTGGTCTGTTGGTCAAGCTATGCGCCAGGCTTGCCGACTCCGAGCAGGTCCAGGCGAGGATAGCGAGCTGTCGGTGGACCTCTTTGTAGTTGGAAATATCGGCCCCGGAGTTCCAACTGTCTGCAACGAGCTCTGCGTGCCAGATGTCACTTATCCTGGCCTCACTTTGGACAACCAATTCGATATCGTCCATATGGCTCGACAGCTGGCTGCCTTTAGCAAGGCCGAGAACCAGTGTCCGAGCGGCCCACAAACCCCATCTCCAGCTGGGGTCCAACATTTTCAGCTTGACAAAATTGATTCCCACATTAGTGAGGCAGGTAACCCATATATGCTGGCGGATTTCTGGCGGCAGATTCTGGAATGGGGCGAAAAGGCGGCATTCGTCAGGGAGCTTGAACTTGATTGGTGTTGTGAGGGTTGACATGGCGAGCTCGGCCACGGTGGTGCATCGATCGTGCTCCGGTAGCGGAGGGGACCGAGAAGGAGGGACCGCAGTTATACGTGTGATTTCAGGAATTTTGGTGAGACTCGACGTCGTCTAGGCACTTCTCGACGTGGTGTGCCGCAGCGAGAGTCGGTGGTTTGGTGGCTTGGGATTCGTGCGTGCGGTCTATCAGGCAGCAGGCCCTTGGGTACCATGCACGAGCAAACGACGTCTATGCGTGCACGGCAGCAATCAACCGGGGGGCATCGATGACTTCTGAGGGGCTCAAAAGATGCAAATAGTGAAGAAAAGGAAGAAGAGTTTAAAAATCCGCTTGTGAAAGCAAAATGGCACAGGACTACGGCCTGGCTTTAGTGATGATGACCAGCAGGTGCAGTGGCTGACGGCACGGCCACTGCGGCTAGTGGGAGTAGCACAAGTCACGTCCACAGGCGGTGCTGTCTTCATCGGAGCTGTTTGATGCACTGTGCCTGAGGTTGGACTGTCCGGGCGCTGAAGCATTCATCTCTGAAAAGCCCTAGTCGGCCTTGTTCACTGAAGACGTGGCCCTCAATCTCGTATATTGCACCACTTCCGAAGTAGCACTCACGGTCACCTTGAAGGACTGGCTTGCATGCGAGGACTCGACGTGGGCAAAGGCGGCTGCGCCGCATGTGCCTAGAGAACACGCCGAATTCTTCAGGAACAAGATGTCCAGATTCGAAACGCACGTAGAATAGCTCGGTGGCTGGGCTCGACTGATGCCTCTTGAGAGACACGGCGAATGTCACGCAAACGTGCATGAAGTCAGACGCTCTCTCGATTCGCCAGCTCAACAGCTCTAGTTTGACTTCACCTTGCGTGACGCTCGCTCCTATGTCGGCCACCAAGATAGCGATGCTGGTGGCTTGGGCGCCAACATAAGAGACAGCAATCACTTGCCTTCACCTCCACCACCTGATGTGTTCACCAACAGCTATGAAATTCTGTGCGACGCATCCAGTGTGGCAGAAACTGCCCACGTTTCGACTCTTTTCAACATCTTGGAGTTGATGACCGATGTATGACAGGGACATGAATACTGCACGGAGGCCAGCCCAGAGGCGCCCTGGACGTAGCTAGGCTGCGTCATAGCAAACTTGTCGACTTGAAAGGCCAACTGCCCGTTGTCTATTGTATCGTTGTTGGAACTAATTGAGCCTCAATGCCTCGTATTCTTCGACGAATTTCTTTGGTTACGCATCACGCGTATCAACCGGGACAAGAAAAAGATGATCTCACGCTCCGGTCACCACCAGTCTTGCATGGGATGCAGCTGCATGTAGTCTTCTGCCCAGGACCCTTGCTACATCCTCTCCGACGGGACTTTTACTTGTGCTCCAAATCACCTCCATCGCTCGGGCTCGGCACCCTGCGTACCAATACCACGGCCCCATGCCCAGTTGAGCTTCTCAACGTAACCTCCGTCCGAGCTGCACAATCCCTGCCTGTCGCATTGCATGCTATTCCCCAGTCTCGACACCAGCCAGCCAGCCACCAGCCAGCCAGTCTTGTGCATAAACTAGGACTCGCTGCAGCTCATGCCCGTTAGGCGTACCAGCAGCGAATCCCGCCTTCGACGAAACCAATAATACCACTTGCTCGCTCGCTTTGCTCCCACACCCCGTACCGTCATACTGGTTCGTCAAGTGACCGACGACGTAACGGTGAGTCTATCCCACGGGCTGTCGTACGGCTTATGGGTCCAAGATGAAAGAGTTCATCCAATTAGGTGTCCAGTACGGCACTACAGTATTAGATTCAGTATCTGATTGGTTTTTGCTTTCCCATCTTGAACCCACAAGCCTTACGACAGCCCGTAGGATTATCGAACGAGGATCGGCAATGCGAGCCAGCCCACCTCAATCGTGCTGCCTTGTCCGCCACTGGGGTCTGGTTCTTTTGTCGTGCTCGGCGTCCAACAAACAACGGGCGTCTAAAAGGGCAATGTTTGTCAGAGGCACCTGCGAGCTACTCCGTTGGGATTTGCTGACTACGTAGTTTGCTGCGCGACGCGGTAACATTCTCGTTGACGACGTCAGAAGCACTGTTCAATGTCACCCTTCTATTCTGGGGCGCAAGGCGGGCACAGGTACCAGAGGAGCGTGACATTGTATTGGATTGTAAAGTGCGTACCAACGTGCAAAGGACCGGGCCGAGCCGGGCCTTAAAGCACTGCACGTTCCTTTCTGCTTGCAAAGATGCTCGCTTCTTCTGCACGCCAGCGTAGCGGCCCTCTCAAGCCTCGAGACCGGGCCCAGTACTGGACGACAGCACCTCGTCCAGGTGAAGCACCTTGTCCGAGTAAGTTTGCTTTTGTTTCCAGGTAGCATTTGCGGTCCGGCGGCAGCTAAACCAGTCTCAGGCTTTCCGGCTGCAGCAAGAGTGTCTCAATTCCATGAAGTCTCTATGTGTGTGCATAACAGACAGAACCGCAACCACCTCCTGCTTGAGACCACCTCGGAGTGTCGACGCACCAATTGTTCCTCCTTTCACATCAACCAATCCTTACCTGCCACTTGAACACTTCATCATGTCGCAATCCTCATCAACCGGCGCAGTGCGCAACTTCAATACACAGTGCGATCCCGTCCCAGGTCAGGGTCCGCAGGCCGCTGAACGCACTGCTCGTTGGTGCTGGGAAGGGGGCAGGCTAATCACCACGCGTCACTCTCAGAGACAGCTCGCACCGCATTGACAATCCACGATCGATCACCCCCATGTTTATCCCTACAGATCTTACTTATAGCCTGAGCCGTTTCGTTGACCCAGACACGTCTGGGGCAGGCGCTTGCCCATTGCGTGACCCACCAGGGTTTGCCGTGCAGTCGGTGGCAGAGACAGAGCGCCGGATCAAGGCTTTCTTGGGGCCTATCGACGTCCTACTGCAAACGACATGTCTTCAATGAATGGCTGCAGGCGTTACAGAGGACTACATCTCAACCTTTGGGACTCTGGTACGACTACTGCCCAAAACCCCACTCTGCTGCTTACACTCGTGCTCACAACAGCGCTCAGAGTCGCAGGTTTTACGATAAATTTGTGCCAAGAATAGCAGAGAAGCTGCTGTATGTATGATAGTGTGCCATGTGTTGGGGGAAATTAATCTTCTCAAACGCTGTGTCGTCCCGCTTGATCCCCACATGTCTCGCCAGCGGGCACAACGCCGACCCAGCCGCCAATGAGCTCCTCCTTCACGGCCAGATCGGGAAAGCGTGCCAGAGGGCGCAGATGTGCCGCGGCTCCACCAGGACTTCAGGACCTTCTCACTCCATCGTTGATCGGTAATGCAAGAACAAGACTTCAATTTCCCTAACAGCACCCAGTTAACGTCCTAGAGATGCTGCAAACCCTTAACCAGCGACACTCTTCCATGCTGACAAAGCGCCTGAGCAAAATGCAAAGCCTTGAGAAAAGGAAGTCCAGCAGCGTTCCAGCACGTCTATCGGCTGAATATAACGATGATAATCCTGGGAACCAGCAATAACAGCTAATCTCTCGGTGGGTATTCAATGACAATAAGGTGCATATGAAAGCAGCCAATAGAGTCTATCTGACTCCGTAGCACGTCCTGGGCCCTCACACCTGGTAGGCTCGTCCTTTAGTCGATCGTCCGATAGTCTTGTAGCTATGGTAGTTCCCATCCGCCCCCATGACGTCGAATCTCTCGGCGCCCATGACGTCCGATGTGTAGCCGCTGAAGAAGTAGCCAATCATGACCACGAGGTACGTGAGGATCAGGATGCTGCCCTTGAAGTAGTTGCTCTTCCCCTCGCTGTACACGTAACTGAGCAGGAACACACACAGGATAACTGTGACCATGTCCCACTGTGGGAAGAGCAGCGAAAACGTGTAATCGGCTGCATCTCCGCCCTCTGGAATTCCTGGATATAGCGCCGAGTAGAGGACCAGGCAGGGTATCTGGAGCAAGCAGACTTGGAGCGCATATGCGGAGCCAATCTCCATGGACAGCGCAATGTTGCCGTTCATGGCAAATGAGATGGCATTCTAAGGTACGTCATGAGCAATCATGAAAGGAATGGTCAAAGGCATCGACTCACCAAAAATTCCGTCGTGTTGGGTACCAAAGCAAACAAAGTAATGCCAAGGAACTTTTGATCGATCGAGAAGCTCTTGAGCACAACGTCCACCGTGTCAACCAGAATCTCAGCAATGACGGCATAGAGCAGCGTTGCACCTAGCAGAATAACGGCACTCTTCATCCGGCCCCAGTTTGGTGCGTCATGACCGCCATGGCCAGCAGCTTGGGCTGTCACCGTGCCGGCGGCGGCGGCGGCATCGTCATCTCCACCATCGGGAAAGGCTGCGGCACGGGGTGCTTGTTGCGCTCGCGTTGCACCGGTTGTGCTTCCGGGCACGCCAGACATCTTACGCGACAAGCGGTCTCGCGACGCAATGGTAGCGGCAGTTGCAGCAATCTCGGCAATTTCGCGTGTCAGGGCAGTGTTGTCCGCTTGACTCAGACCAGGGACATGCATGGTGGAGCGGACAGAGTCGCCACCCTTGGGAGGAACCACGTGTGGGGTGGCGGCCATGCCATTTGAAGCCACATCCTGCATCACCGTGGAGGCCTGTCGAGACATGTCTCCGGGCCTCGGCTGCAGGCCGGCCGACCTCAAAGATTGCCCCAGGATGCGCCGGTATAGATGGGAATCGCGGATGTCAGCACCGGAGCTATCAACTGCAGACGGCTGCGAAGCCCTAATCGCAGACGCGTGTAGCTGTTCCTCGTGCCTCTTTTCTTCAACCTCGGCATTCCAGATGACTGCAGCATGAGTCCTAAGCGTGAACCAGAGGCCGATGAGATACGAAAAGAACAGCATCATGGCAGCGAGGTAGCAGTAAGGCCTAACAGCCTCAAGATAGAACCGGTCATCCAGCGCCGGTGTCTGGGAGAAATAGCAACGACGGCAGTCTCGGCCTTCTCCTTGACTATTGCTGCCGCCGGGACCGTATGCCTCACAGTCTAGGCAGTTGAGCTCATGGGTACCATAAATTTGGTAGAACAGCGTCGGGCCAAAGGCGCCAACCACAGCGAACAGCAGCATCGTCGAGGTGACACCAGCGGACTTGGCATTGAACCGCTGCGTCTTGCGCTTGATGGCGCCGAAGCACATGGAAATGCCCGGCAAGAACAGAATACCGGCAAAAATGCTGCCAACGATGCTCCCATCAACGAGCTGGCTCTTGCCCTGCTTGAGAGCAACGCAGTACAGAAAGACTTCGACGACCGTCGCGAACAAGGCGTTGATGGCAGCACCAAGACCCATCGAGGACTGTGCCGAAATGGATGCCACAGCCTGTCCGATAAAGTATGCCAAGGGGATGATGGACAGCAAGGCAGCTGAGAAGAGAAACGCCGGAGACGTGATGAGGTTTTCAAGATGTAGGATGCGTTGCAGCACCAGCCAATCGACGATGACGAACATGACCACCGCCATTAGGTTGATGAGGAAGATGTTGGTGCCGTCGATGGTGTACTTCCAGTACTTTGAGCCGACCGCTCGGTACGTGCAAAGGAGAATTGACGAGTCGGGCGCATCCTCTGTTCGTGTGTACCTAACGTGCGATTCAAACGACAGCGCCAGAGGGTGTCGCCTCAGATGGTCGAACAACAGAATGGTGACCTTGCCCATCGGGATCCAGAACACCAGGAACCAGCAGATGGCGGAGACGAGGATCAATGAAGGAGAGATGAGGCAGTAGAAGAAGATGAAGAAAATGACACGGCCGATGTTCCACTCTCCACGGCCAAAGAGCCGCCTCTTCATTCGGGGATGAATGTCGCCCGCCTCGCCGCGGCGTCCACGGCCTAGCAAGCTCTCCGTCTCGCTTGGCTCTGAGTCGATGCTCCTCCTGGAGCGTCCCACGATGGAATGGTTCCGGTCAGGGCCAAAAAAGAGTCGGCCGTTCTCCAGGTCTCCACTCTGCCATTGCTCGTACTCGGAGATGCTCCGCCCCTCGTCGCCATCCTCATGGCTATATGCTTCGTCCTTCTCGAGTCGAACAAACTTTCCAAATGGATAAAACAGATATGCAGCCAGGCCCCAGAGGACCCTACCGTATTCTCTGCCGCTAGAAGCGGCGGCGAACAAGAGACAGATGACGGCACCGAAAGCCGCAAGAGTAGCCATCCACCACCCAAAGCAGAGGGTCCAGACGACGTTGAACAGCAGCAGCCAGCGACTCACGTGGCCGCCAGGAGCCGAATGAATATCTGCTTGGGCAAATTTTTGAATCGAACGGTCCTTTTTGTAAAGTGCAGGTTTCCAAACTCGAATGCCAAAGGGATGAGTCTGATTGATTGCCTGTTGGCGGTCCTTTAGCGTGAAGCTCTCTGCTTCGCTGACATCGCTGTCGGATTCGCAGTCAAGGTGCTCGTCGAGGGGCATGTCTTCATCGAGATTTTGATCTTCCTCTTCCTCTTCTTCCTCCTCTACGGTTGCAGGCGGAGCCCCTCGACTTTCCAGCTCGTCATCATCATTAGCGTCGTGGTATGACTCCAGGCGAGGCAGGCTTGTGGGCTGTTGCTGTCTTCGCCTGGTGCCATAGCCTGCGGGCGTATCGCGTCGACTGACGGCATCGGCCAAGATCTCGTGGAGGTCGTCGTCGGCGGAGAATATAGCGCCCCGGTGCGGCGTGTTGGACGATGTCCGGCGCGACAGGGGAGGCTTTCGCAGACGGGGGAAAGACTTGCCTCGGTCGAGCCCCGAGACGCTCGGGCGAGACGGTTGGCCCCTCTGCTGAAATCGCTCCTGGGATGTTTCCGCTGGGCTTCGCAAACCAGTAGCTGTGGGTGCGGCGGAAGAGTGTATTGATCCTGGTGCAGGTCGAACAGCGTCAGCATGGCCTTCGGGAGACTCGAACAGTCTGATAACCCAGGACGGGCGCTCACCGTAACCAGCGCCTTCTGGCCGGAGTCGTACAGTGTCGGTGGACTGGAAGCTCTCGGACAGACCCTCGGCATCGCGACGTGCAGGGTCGACTCGCGGGTAAGGATGACGGCCATCGGTAGGCGACGTCTCGCTCGACGCCTCGCTGGGGCGACGCCCTTCCGGCGTGCCCTCTTGGTGCGAGGGATCCATGCTTGGCGGGCACTTCAAGGGTGATGCCCTTGGACGGAGACTCGACGTGTCGCCAGCTTGTTGGTACGAGGGATTGACGCGTTGGAGATGCAAACAAAGACACGGCCGCAAGATTGGCCGTCGGTCAGAGCTAAGCGGTCGGGGAAGCAAGCGGCGTTATGGATCGTTCCTGGCCCCTGCAATCATGGGCTGATTTTGTCGCCGCGGTGTCTCCGCAAGGAAAAGGTAGTCGTCGTGCAATCGAAGGAGGGGCTGTAGCGATGAAGCAGCCAGAGGAAAGCGATAGAGCCAGTGCCGGAGCCAAGAAGCACGGAGCTCTTGGAGGTTGCCGGCTCTGCGGCACGGTGTCCTGAATGAGGCCTTGGGGGTGGTGGCGTTCTGCCACGAGGTTGCACGGCAAATCTTGGGGCCGCTGACTTGCGTCTGCCGGGGCCGACAAGGGACAAAATTGCAGCTTTTACAGCTGGCAGCCCAACGATCATGCACTGGGTCTTGGAGCTCATGCGCGTCAGCGCGTGCACCTCGTTGAACAACCTGAAGCTGCTGCTGGAGCTGCTGTGGATCTGAGGCGGAGCTCTGAGGAGTCCGTCGCGACAGAGCGGGAGCAGCGGGACCAGAAGCTAGAAATAAGCCCGCTGGAACCAACCGCGCCGGTCCTGTGGTTTGTGACAACAGGGTGACTGAATCGCAGGGAGAGAAGGCATGAATTGATTAGGCGTTGCCAGATGAGGCAGACGCTAGCCTACCTACCTTATCCACGAGACTGCCCTGGATCTTGTGATGCCACACTGGTAACTCGAGGTGGCACCCAGTCCCTGCCCAGCTGCTGAATCCTCCCTTGCTCGGCCACTCGTTCAAAGCGCCTGTGATTAACGCGGAGCGCCAGACAAAAAAAAGCAGGCGCTCTACTGCCCACTTTAACAATCGTCTCGCAGGGGCAGATCTAAGATTGAACAGCGGCAATAGCATGTAGCACAGAGTCGCCCAGCCTACTGCAGCATGGACACCCATCCGTCAGCTTTCCAGGTTGGTTTTTCCTTTTCCAAACACATGGCGGACAGAAGCCACGATGCTGCATGCTGTGTTGCATGGCGTAAGGCGTCATCAAGGTCGTGCAAATGACCTACTAACGGCTGGCGCCTGGGCGATTGCTCGCACTGGTGACGCGCCTTTTTAGTCCGCCTGCAGGCGCCCCGGAGGCCGGCAGAACGCATTTCCGGGCCAGACCCGTGCGCTCAAGGTACGGCAGGCCACGAGCTTACGAGAGCACCGGCAGCCTTGACACCAAGCTTCATCTCCATCCCCGGCAAAACAGTCAGTCTCGGGCCCTCGCCATCGGACCCCCCTCCACCGTCGCCTGCGGGACACACTTCGTTCGTCGATAACCCACTACTCGCGCCTGCCGCTTGTCAGGCCCCTTCATCTAGCCGACCAGTCCCCAGAGCACCGTCACCATGGCGCTCGACGAGTATTACCACAACAAGATCGAGGCTATGAAGCTCGAGATCCTCAAGGGTCAAGCCGCTCTCCGCCGCCTCGAGGCCCAACGGAATGACTACAACTCCCGTGTACGATTATTGCGAGAGGAGCTGGGCCTGCTGCAGCAGCCTGGGTCCTACGTCGGCGAGGTCGTCAAGGTGATGAGCACAAAGAAGATCCTCGTCAAGGTGCATCCTGAGGGCAAATACGGTTTGTCGGCCCCGAAACGGCTGCCCACCGCATCGCATCGCTCCATCCTAACCTGCAGCAGTCGTCGATATTTCCGACAACGTCGATGTCGCGAAGCTCACCCCTGGAAAGCGCGTCACACTCCTCTCCGATAGCTACAAGCTCGAGAAGCTGCTGCCCTCGTCCGTCGACCCCCTGGTGTCCCTGATGATGGTGGAAAAGGTCCCCGACAGCACATACGACATGATTGGTGGCCTGGATCAACAGATCAAGGAAATCAAAGAGGTCATCGAGCTGGGCCTCAAGCATCCCGAGCTCTTCGAGTCCTTGGGCATCGCGCAACCCAAAGGCGTCCTACTATACGGCCCGCCCGGTACCGGAAAGACACTGCTGGCACGAGCCGTCGCCCATCACACTGCCTGCAAGTTCATCCGAGTCTCGGGTTCAGAGCTGGTGCAAAAGTACATTGGTGAGGGTAGCCGAATGGTCCGAGAGCTGTTCATCATGGCGCGAGAGCACGCCCCGTCCATCATTTTCATGGACGAGATCGACAGCATTGGCTCATCCCGCGTAGAGGGCTCCTCTGGTGGCGATTCCGAAGTCCAGCGAACCATGCTGGAACTGCTGAACCAGCTGGACGGCTTCGAACCTACCAAGAATATCAAAGTCATCATGGCCACAAACCGACTCGACATTTTGGACCCGGCTCTGCTCCGACCAGGGCGTATCGACCGAAAGATCGAGTTCCCGCCACCAAGTGTCGAGGCCAGAGCCGACATTCTCCGCATCCACAGCCGCAAGATGAACCTGACGCGTGGCATCAACCTCAATAAGATTGCCGAGAAGATGAATGGCTGCTCCGGTGCCGAGCTGAAGGGTGTGTGCACCGAGGCTGGCATGTATGCTCTCCGCGAGCGGAGAGTGCACGTCACACAGGAGGACTTTGAGCTTGCCACGGCCAAGATCTTGAACAAACACGATGACAAGGAGGTGTCGCTTGGCAAGCTGTGGAAGTGATTTAAGCAATGGAGTTTTGGCGGGGCTGCTCAGATGCGCATGGGCTGGTTAGAGGTTGAAGTCAACAGCGGATTTGATGTATTGATAGTCAATTGCACCATTGATCGGGCAAGCTGCTGCAGACTCGTTACACTCAATTACTACTCAAACGGCTACCTACCCTATACCACCGAATCCGTGGGCCTTGACTTGTCTACTTGGCCTGTTGCTCAACACACTCGTAGCACACCATTTCGAGGTTTTAAACTTGCTTTTAAACTCGGTCAATAATAGGGCAAGACTTCTTCTAGGTGTCAGCGTAAGTAGATTTTTATCTATTTACTCGTATGTGACAGGGGATGCTGGGTTCTACCCTGCGCAAGCGACATTCCGAACAGACCGAATGCAGACTACTCTTGCCACATTCTGCTGCTTATCACTCGACGTTACAGATTCGTAACAAGTAAATCAATTGTTGATTTTGCCCCCTTCACCCAGCGGAGAGGTGATGCCATGCATGCCCACGTATGGGGACTTCTCGGCCGGCTTCCACCCAACCTTTCCAAGGAGCTCCTTGTCTTGTAATTGAAAGACCTTGACGTGCAACGGACGGCAGCACTTGATCATCTCCTGCTCATTGTCGTTCCCAAAGCCCCAAGCGGAAAGGTCTCCGCCTGGACACGTGCCTATCACATTCATATCGGTCAGCAAAGTTGTTCAGTCGAGTGCAAATGACTTGAGAGGGAGCCGTCGGGGAGCACATACTCAACGCCATGAGCAGGTCCTGCTCAGCCAGGAACTCGATGCAATCCCCCGGAGCCGCCGGACACGGATTCATAAAGTACCTGCCCTGCTCGTCCAGTCCTGTCACCTGGAAGATGTTGATCACGTCGTGCACGTCGCGCTCGTCGAGTCCATACGGCAGCACCGCGCGCGTGAGGTTGGAGTGACAGTGGAAGTCGTACGAGGCCCCGGGCCCGGCTAGCACGGAGTTGATGTACGGATCGCAGCGCGTGCCGAGCAGGTCGTGCACGCGGCCGCCGTGCTGGTCGGCGCCGTACCACGCCAGGCTGTCGTGCAGGATGGTCGCGAGCGGGCGCATGTAGGGCAGCGTGGACCACAGGCGGTCGTGGGTGCTGACGTGCGAGGCGTGGAGCTGCTTGGTGCGGCTGGCCCAGAAGCGCTCGCGCGGATTGTGGCGGTTCCAGATGTTGAGGTCGCCTGTGAGGAGTTGAGTACGAGGGACGCGGTATACTGGTTGAAAGACGAGATGCCATGGTTGTGCACCTCGTATTGCAAGGCATCTAAGCCACGGCTCTGCACAGGCTCTACGTACCGACTTGAGGGCCTTCCGGAGTGCTAATGCTGACGATGGACCCGGCTGGTGCCTCCCACGCTCGTCCGGACCGGATAGGCAGCGTGAACTCTTCGACGAGGACACGCGGGGCGCTCTGGATGGCGGCATATGCGTTCTTGTTGACCGTGAGCGGAGACCCGGCCGTCGGGAGGTAGGCCGGCACGGGCTTCGGGATCTTGTCCCGGGCCTTGAGGCGCTCCTCTACAGTGGCGCCTTGCTGCGGTTGAGACATGCTGTTGTTTTGCGAGTTGAAGCAACTCTGGAGATTCGCATCCGAGATCGGCTGTGAGCCGTAGAGAGTCCGAGCTGGAGATGGGGGAGTTGAAGTCGTCCTTTTGTGCCTCTCTCACCGCGCTATGCTTGAGTCTCCCTTCGCCGGTCGGCTAGGCACGGGTCCGAGCCAAGAAAAGGCGTCAATTAGGGTCATGCAAAGAGGTCATCGGCCATGAAGCCCGTTGACCATTAGTCAGGGCTCAGGACGCATCGCATTGCTGGGCCGGGCCGTCAAACGTAGTAGCTCCGGAATGCGGGGCGAAGATTGTGGAGTTGGGATGTTGATACCCCAGAGTTGTCTTTCGGGGGGGGGGAGGGGGCTCAAAACCTTGAGCTCGCGTTGAGTTTTTCATGTTGTTGGTTACTCGGAAAAGCATTTAGATGGCGGAAATATTGAATTACTGGTTTTTATTTCCGGAAGTCCAGGTCTGGCATCTGGGTATTATTGGCTTGAGACCTTGACTCCAACATGAACCGTGTCAGTCTGTGCTGCGGTGGAGTCTTGGTTGATTGAACGAAGCGGCATCGGGGAGGGTCCCCTTGATGTGTGACGAGGCGCCTTAGCGGCTATCCAAACCTTGGGACATGCCACTTGGATATTTCTCCGTTTCTTGCATCAAGGAAACCTGACCACCGAGTAAGACTTCAATCCAGGCAGACTTGAGGTATAAGGAGATTTGGACAATTCCCGCCAGAGATAATTTCGATCTGGCAGGGTCATTTCCGCTGCAAGCCCTCTGTGTAAGCCTGGCGTTCTAGGCCGTCGCTCGCAACGTCTCTGCAGGATCATGACCACGGCGCAACCAGCTTCAAGGGTCTAGAAGCCCCAGACAGTTTGCGGCTGAGACGTACGCACATCTGTCAGCCAGGCCACACGTTGCTGGAGAAGGTGAGAAGCGACAGAGAAGCAGTGGATGGTGCGACATATGGCGAATGGGAAGCTCTGACCGGTGCCTGCACGACGCCGCATGCTCTCCGAGACCTTTTGGCGAACTTCAAGATACTGTAAAGGAAGACATACATGGAATCCGTCGGCGCAGCAGTCATGCATCATATGGTGGTGGTGCTACAAGAGCTGGATCGCTCACGCGGTGGTCCGGTGGCACCGCAGGATCGAATGCATTCAGCTCGACGATGGCTCATCCCGTGCCTTATGAAGCCTGGAAACCCTCGTGCTTGCTCGACAGGATTCTATCATGGACGGGTCGAGGCAAACAGGGTCGTCGGGGGATACCATGACAGCCCGTCATGAATGGGCTGGGTATTTATTGCAAGATGGGAGTTGACTGCCCGGCTGTTCATGATAACAGGGGCTGACATTGTCCAATGGCACGAGCGCGGGGCCTCAGATATCAAAACCGCCTCATTGAAGCGAATGCCCTGGAGCGGGAAGCCCCTGCCGAGGTAAGCCGCAAAGTATGTAAGCAAAAATGGTGGCTTGCAGTCCTCGGAAGTACCACCAGAGATGATGATGGACGCTGACTTGTCCTTGGTGACGTCGACGGGGACTAAGTTACTTGGCCGTGGACATTGCCAATGGAAGGCTACGTACTGTACGCTTTGGTGGAAAACGGACATGGCACCATGAAGCTGCAAGCCTTCAGAGCTAGATACGAGGCGCGTTGAGACCGTGGCCGCCACCGGATGCACTCAGGGTCCAGACTCTAGAATGAGTCCACAGATGCACTAGATTTGTCGATCTAGGTCTCAGGTGGTCTGCGGTGAAAGGGCAACCTTGACATTAATCACGCGTGGCGGTGGGGGGATCAGGCGTTCAAATCGAGCCCGCGCGCGCCACCGGGAGGAGGAACATCGCTGCAGATAGGCCTTGGCTGCTGAAAATAGCCGGTATCAATAGGTGACTGTGTCGACCACGCGAGTTGACCTGTCGAGAAAGAGCCACTACGATGCTGGCGCGAACATGGGGCCGGCAGCGGGAAGAAGGCCCACGAAGCGACGCTGTCATAAGTCGACAGCTTTGGCTACGACATTGAGCACACCACGTAACGAGCGCGAACGAACCCCCAGGGTTCAATGCAATGTCGTCACGTCCTCGTACTTTTGGTGTCCTCGGGAACTTTGAAGCTCAGGTGGAGAAGCGATCGACAACGCGAGCAGTTGGACCGTTCTAGACATCGAGAGCAGTCTTCTGCCGCTGCAGGGCGCGCTGCTGTGTAGAGCGTCGAGCAGCCAACGACAGGGCTCCGGCGCGCTACAGACTCGGGCGCGGACCCAAGAGCCGGCGCAGCGATGCATAAGGTGTAGCTCCGTGGCTGCGGTTGGTGGTGCAGAGCAATACGGGATGAGGACGGAGGTAACGGGGAGGTTGGGGAGGGGTGGCCAACAATTGGAGCGAGGAGCCGGAGTAATAGAGCGGATGAGATACTCCGTGCTCGTACTACGGGTGGTGTTCTTGGGCCAGAACTGGCCAGTTTGTCTTCTACTCGTATGCTCTGGGTGACCAGTTTGTCTGCTGGAGACACGCTTTCGCGGGAGGCGGTTCGGCGCGAATGGAGATGTTGTTTCAATGACTCGCTGCTTTGCAGCTTGCGAAGTTTCGCAGCAGGCAAGCAGCGATTTGGCGCAGCCTGACGTCATGCCGCGACAGGCACGACGCTACACAAGGAGCCGCGTTGTTTTGCTTGCTGCGAGCCCTATTTCAGTGTCGACGACCAAGACAGTGCTCACAAAGGGGTATCTCGGTGCACAGCTCAAAGAACGACCCAATCCATCGCAGTGAAGTCGATGGAGAACAAAGCTGCAATGCGCTATATCCATCAGGTGTATGCCGGGTCGCGCGATCCGCATCATCTACTAAAGGAGCTTAGCCAGCGGCTGGGAGACGCCTAGCCCCCCCGGCAGCGCCCTCGATGGGTGGTCTGAAAGAGAACAAGGAAAGAAAAAGCGGGAGGCAGGTGAGCCCTACCTATTTGCTTGGTAATTACCGTACCTTACCCTTCACAGGGCGCCGTCTCTTCTTTCACAAGCAAGACGCTCACCAGAGCGGGCTGCCCACTGCGGCTGCAACCCTCGACCATGCAGCCAAGTACGGCGACTCGGTAACAAGCATTGACAAGGCACAGCCCCGGCCCGACGCATGACACGGGACAGACAGTACGGAGTGCGAACAGTCAAGGCACTTCAGGCAAGACGCACCACCCGGCGGAGTTGGGAGCCTGCGCAAGCCGTCAAGGGTTCTGGACTCGATGCGCCAAGTGCTGTGACGTTTTGCTGGGGCGCCGCTGGCCCTGTGGTTGGCCGGCGCGCCAGGCGAGCCCCTCTGGTGGGGCCTCTAGCGGGGACCCCTGGCGCCTCAATGACGATGGCGGTGGGGCCCGACGCGGGTACATGTGCAGGCTGAGCGCCTCCAGGGGGGCTTACAGTAAGGTAAGGTGAGGTAGGTTCCTAAGGTACTCGTAGGGGTACGAGCACCTCGCTGGGCCTTGCAGCCGCGCTGGGCTTCAGTGACGCGACGATGCGAGCGCTCGCAGAGCAGAATCGAAGCTTCAGCCATGTTGTTGTCGCTCTATCCGGGGCCGTATTTTCAAGTCAAGTAGAGGAATCAATCACAAGCCTAAAGAAAAGGCAGTTCGATTGCGGCTTCCTTGTCCCAGAAGCGTCCCCGCAGCCCAGCGACGATCCCTGCCGCACGCGACCGCCCACCCGGGCCTTGCTTGCCTCACTCTCACCTTCTTCCAACACTGGCAGTGTGAAGGTTCCTCCGACTCCCCCCGTCGCGCCCTTGCACTGGACGCCCATTCTAGGCCCTGGTCGCCCCGCAGCGCTGCTCTCGGCGACATTCAGGTCATCATTGACAGGCACTCCAGTCGTCAGTCGATGTCGGGTGCGTGTACGAGCACGGCACCTCCACCGCGCGCACATTCGCCATCGCCATCGTCACCTCCTTCGGTTCGGGCCACACCACTCTCTGCCTCTCCCACAGAAATCACACCCTCCACCAGCCAGGCGGTCTCCTCTTGCGCTAATCTGGCGGCACAGTTGAGACAAGAGGCTCGTCGCCGCACCACCCAAACACGACTTCCGTGGGCCACCACGACGCTGGACCCTCCCCAGACCCCTAAACCCTCACTGCCCCCAGTCCTGACCGCTGTTGTCCACACCTCGCTCATTCTCCTCCCTGGCCGGTTCCAGACCAGCACCCTCCTCCTGCTTTCTTCTGCGGCCCCCTACCTTACCCTTCTTATTATCCTTCTCGACGCAAGAGCATCGAAAGATAGACGTCACCGTCCGTCCGCCTTGAAGAGAGTTTCCAGCTATTGCCCTTTCATCACGCCACCGCCGCCTGCCACCCGTGGAGCCGGATCCCCGTTGCCACCGACGTCGATTTGACCCCGATCCAGGGCCTCCCTTCTGCGCCACCTGACGTCTTTACTCAGCACCTCACCTCCGTCCGAGTTTATGCTCTCTGGATCCTTCCATACAACGCCCCCGAGTGCTCGGCGCAGCTTCTAATACTCCTCGAACCTGACATCTGCGCCTCGACGTCTAACCATGGCTTCTTGAGTCTGCTCGCCGGGTTCCGGTCTGATGGTCCCACGCTCACTCGCTCTCACCATCGTCACACCCAGGTCATGTACGAGTCTAGACCTCCTAGCGACCGAACGCCTGTCCATTACACCATGAAGGCTCCATCGAGACATTCCCCGTCGGCGGCGACCTCCTATTCTCACACAACCACGCAGCAGCCGCGCGTTGCGAAATCGAGCAAGTCCACAACGACGCCCTCGGAATCCCCTCGTATGGCCTATTCGGTCGGCCAGAGCCATGCCCCCGTGCTCTCGCCCAGCCGTCACCATGAGCCGCGAGCTCCGAGTCCCAACTATTTCGGCCTTGTAGTCGAGCCTTCCACTGACCCGCGCGAGTCTTCTGGCCCGGCCTGCGAGAACTGGAGCCCTGCTTCGTCTGTGAAGTCGTTTGCTGCTGCGCTCCCGAAACAGGTTTCCTTCGAAGCCAACTCCGAGTTTGAGGCTTTCAAAAGGCAGGCCGACCTGAACAAGGGCAAGTCTTTCGCATTGCCCACCTCGCACTATGTCCAGCCGACGTCACATCCCGCGCCGGTCCGTCCGCGACCACCTAGATGGCACACGCACGCGAGCGATACAGGTTCCGAGATGTCGTTCGTGCGTTCCGTAACGGCGAACCAGACCCCAAGCCAAACCCCGAGCCAAACCCCGATGAGTAAGATGGATATCGACCACGACAGCCTCCACGATTCAGCCTATGTTTCGTCAGACTCAAAGCGCAATTCTGCCGCCTCCGTGATTCCTCCACAAATCACCACAATGCCAAGGTTCGAGTCTCCACGGCCCATGGATTCCTCGCACCTCCGCGCGCCGTCGACCAGGGCTGAGGACCGGGACTCCCGGCTGTCGTTGATGCTGCCGCCCAAGGTTGAGCCCACGTCTCCAAAGCTGGCGGATATCAGCCGTTCGGCCACTTTACCGAGCAAGCTAGAAGCCGGGTCGCCAGCAATGATATCTGGCGCAGACTTGAAAGACTTGATGCAGAGAGTTGACGAAGACCGTCTGCTGTTGTTGGATATCAGGTCGTCCCAAAACTTTGCACAGTCTCGCGTCAAGGGGGCGCTCAATTTGTGCATCCCCACAACACTCTTGAAGCGTCCGACCTTTAACATCCAGAAGCTGCAGCAGACCTTTCAAGGCGGCATGGGGTCGAGCAAATTCTCCGAGTGGCGGGATATGCACTGGATCGTCGTGTACGACGCCCATGCATCGGACAAGCGCGATGCGGTGACGGCCCAGAACATGATCAAGAAGTTTACGAATGAGGGCTACTCCGGAAACACTGCCATACTCCGAGGCGGCTTCACCATGTTTCAGAAATCATTTCCGAAGCTCGTCGATGGCGGATCCGCGACTCAGGCGGCTGGACAAGACAATTGCTCCAGCGGTGGCCTTGCTCCTGTAATTGGAGGAGTCAATCTTCCGCAATCCACCAACGGGCTGAATCCCTTCTTCTCCAATATTCGGCAGAACATGGATCTCGCCGATGGCGTTGGTCAACTTGAAGTCAATCGTCCGAACGACCTGGATTCTCCGCTGCTACCGCACTGGTTGCGCGAAGCCGCATCGAAGCCTGACCATGGCAAGAAGGTTTCTGAAAAGTTTTTGCGCATCGAGCAGGACGAGCAGTCACGAATGAGAAGCGCATATGCAGCCTTCAACCCCAACGTGCAGCAAGGAAGCAAATTCCAAATCTCGGGCGTCGAGAAGGGTGTTAAAAATCGCTACAAAGACATCCTTCCCTTTGAACATGCCCGAGTGCGGCTGCATCACAAGCAGGAGGGATGCTGCGACTATGTTAATGCGAGCCACTTGTCAGCATCCAGAAGCAATAAGCGGTACATTGCCTCACAGGGACCGCTACCAGCCACGTTTGAGGTAAGGTTGCCGAAGTCTGGCGGTCATAGACGTTCGCTAACTGTCATAGGACTTTTGGTCCGTTATCTGGGAACAGGATGTCCGCGTTGTTGTCATGTTAACGGCCGAATCGGAGGGAGGACAACTCAAGTGCCATCCTTATTGGAAAGGCAGAGAGTTCGGAGCCATCAGACTGAAGCCTTTGTCGGAAAAGAAGATTTCATTGGATCTTGACAAGAGCCGATCACACTCGCTTTCCTCATCTTCAACGCCCAGCGCGGCCGAAGTTGGCAGGAAAAGGGCCAACACCACAACAACACTTGAATCATCGACGCTGGCGAGCCAGAATCCTGAGGGACAACCAGAATCTCCGTATGTCATCATTCGCAAGTTCGCACTCTCTCACGCGGCCTACCCCTTTGCGCCGATACGTGAGATCACGCACTTGCACTTTCCAGCGTGGCCCGACTTTGGGACGCCTGCGCAGCCATCCCATCTCCTGGCATTGGTTGAGCTGGCGAATGTGATGCAAAGGGCCGCGCTTCCGGTCGAGACTGCCTCGATTGTTAGTCCCAGGATGGCGTCGGTCGATGCGGTACCCCTCACGTGGTATGACGAGCCCGAAAGCGAAGCTCGTGCTCGACCGATGCTAGTGCATTGCTCCGCAGGCTGCGGTCGAACAGGAACGTTCTGCACAGTTGACAGCGTCATCGACATGATGAAGCGCCAGCGACAGGCGAAGCTGGGTGCTTTCCGGGCCAATGACTCGCAGGGTGACGTTTCCATGGCGGACTACGACGAGGGTGCCCCTCCGCCCGCCAGCATCGAAACGGGCTCACGGGGCTTCTTTGATCATAAGCCCACCGAAACCCTAGCCCTCAATACTACACGAGCATCACCCAAGGTAGACGAGATCTGGCTGCATGAGGACACAGTGGATCTCATTCAAAAGACAGTGGAGGATTTCCGAGAGCAGAGGCTCAGCATGGTTCAGAGTCTTCGGCAATACGTGCTGTGCTACGAGACCATACTGGAGTGGACCAACAGAATCCCCGAAAGAGCCGCCACTTCCTCTGGAGGACGAGCGCGAAGCGGCAGTCTCCAGCAGAGAGGCCCCACCTCTGAAAGAGTCGCAGAGTTATATGCGATGTGACGGCCGAGGGGGTTTGGCAAGTGGAGACGCATAGCAAGCACAGCGCATAGGGAGCGTTCCAACGGCAGCACGGGGCGAACGGCTCACACGAGAGATACACACGGCAAAGGCAAAGCCTCGTTACAGCAAGGCAAGGCGTTATGAGAGTCATTTGGCGAAGGGCCGCAGAGACGCCGTGCAGGCTTGAGGCGAAGCCTATACCGACAAAAAGCGAAGGAAAAAGGCTTGGCTCGTGGCGAATGGGTACGTTCGGCCGAGCTCGACGAGTTGCCTTCCGTCGGAGCTGGGATTGTACTATTAATGCCGAACATGAAGGGCACAGGGTCTCTGAGCCTCGAGAAACGCAGCTCTTCAAGCCAAATAGTCAAATCGAATAATAATGAATACTATGATCAAAGCTCGCTACAATAACGGAGCGAAGTGGAGGATATGCTGGCCTTGGGGCTTACCGTGTCATGTAGCAGCGGTGATGCCGGACTGTTGCCAAGGGGAGGGTGTAATGATAGCATGAGTACGGAGTAGTCATACAGAGTTGTCCAATGCAGACAAAGGAGCGGGCGGTTCTGCAGATGGCGCGCTGCGGGCGGCGTGGGTTGCATGCGGCCGCCATCACGCAGCGGCGATTCAAGCCTCCGCAGAAGCAAGCATGAGGTGCAGGTGCTGCGGGCCTATCGATAGTCGCACGCTGTGCGTCGATTGCGTTGTTGAATGACGATGACTGCTTTGTGAGCGCGCAGCGCCTTTCAACGGCACGGGAACTCCGTAACAGCTTGCGACTTACAGGCGTGTACCCTGTCGTGTGCGCCGGTAGCACCAAGTGAGGTTCCATTGCTAATCATTACCTTGCCGCGTGTGTAAGCATCAAGTTAACTTGGGGCTCATGCCTGTTGGGTCCCGCCGCGCGCGACGGACTGGAAGCTTCCCTACGCTTTGCGGCTGCCTTACCATTCCCTCCCCTCCTTGGGAAAGAGGGCCGGCGCGGCGCGCTTTCCCGCGATGAGACAAGCCCCTCCCAGCGTCAACTGTAGCGGGCGCGGGCCATTTCCAGCCTCCTTCTTCCGCAAACATCATCGCATCATCGCATTTATCGCACCGCAACCAGAGCTCGGATACGGGATACTCGGGACTGGGGATTCGTTCGTATTTCGTTTTGCGCCGCCCTCTAGGGCGCTTTCATCCCCCCTGCTTGCTCTGGTTCGAAGCGACGCCCGACGACGGGGCAACGACATTGGCCTGCCTCGTGTCGCAACTGCAGACTGACTCGCCGCCTCTGAGACTGCTCTTCTGCATTCGACTCTTGCAGCGACTCCTTCGGGCTACATCGCAGACCTCAGCGAGCCGCGCATTGCCACGTGCTGCTGTCGGATTGACTCGGCAGCTGCTTGACGGACCAAGACCCAAGTTTCAGGGCGAAACAGGCTACAGGTCCTGCTGACGACAGTCCTGGTTCTGACCCCGGGTCTATTACTCGTGCCGTTTTGCACCAGCGCGCATTCCTTGATTCCACGCACGCGACCCCAATCTGTTGTTGTCGTTTGTCGCAACTTGCCTTTATATACACAAGCCCGTGCGCTTGCCCGACACCGACATGATGCGCCGCCCATCTGCCGACTTGTCGGAGCCTTCGCGCAATATTGAAGAGTCCAACGGCCCAGCATCCGACGACACCACCGATATGGATTTGGACCTCACCATGCCTCCCACAGAGGACGATGTGCTGGACCGCGATAGCCGCATATACACGCCCCCGCCGCGCCTCGCCGCCCGCTTCTACCGACCTTCTCAGGCGCGCCGCAGGGACTCGGCGGCCTCGTCGCGTCGCAACTCCATGTCGTCGGCCCAGTCTCGATGCTCATCCATCCAGCACGCCAATCCGCGCACGGGCGACCAAAGCAAGTATGTCGCCCAACATTTGCGACGGGCCTCATTCCTCGAGGACCGCCGCGCTCGCTTGGCCGACCGGGCCGCGCATGCCGAAAAGGTTCGCCTGAGGGCCGCGCTGAACAAAGCCACACCGCGGGGCCCTTCGGCATCCGAAGAACGTGCGCTCGCTGCGCAGCAGGCAAGGGATCGTAACCTGGCTGAAATCGTGGCCAATTGTGCCGAGGAGGTGAGGAAGGCGAAGCACGTGGCGGAGCAGACCAAGGAAAAGCGCGAGCAAGAAGTAGCCAAGATGAAGGCCAAGATGGAGGAGCGCATGGCCGAAGCTGAGAGGCGCCGTGAAGAGCTCCTAAGCAAGAACGCGACGCAGCGCAGCCGGGCTCAGAGCGTCGTGGCTAGGAAACCCGTCGACGTTCTGCCGCAATTGAAGGAAAGTGAGAGGCCCAAATTAGAGGACGACGACGCCGCCGCTCGGATCCAGGGCTGGTGGCGTGGATGCGCTAGGAAGCGGGTCATCTCAGAGTTCAACGGCCTCGGCCTGTCTGTCGATGGTATTCGAGACACGTCGTTTGATACAGTCGTGGATCTGTTGGCGCAGGAGAATGTTCTACTTGTCACCGCCCGACTCCTCAGAATATGTGGTCTCCAGGAAGGGTCACCGGGATCGGTGGACGAAATGGCCGCAGTTCGCACCTTCTTGAGTGCGTTTTTAATCCTTGGACACCCCAACCAGGTTTTGAGAAACAAGGACGAAGCAGATGGTGAGCCTTCCGAGGACAGCGTCCTCAACGCCCACCGGCTACCCTCGACAGATCTCGACAATCCCCAGCTTCAGGACCTGATCGGCAAGGCCAAAGACTTGCTGATAACATTCGAGAACATTTTGGTGCGGCTAACGACTTCAAATCGGTATACCATGCCGCCGGCATTGAAGAAGACTCTTCCTGAGGCTTATGCGGTGTTTTACAACGCTTTTATTGCTTGGAAGTCGCGTGACTCGAACGCATTGATTGAGGTGATGCTCATGCAGTTTGTTGAGCTGGACGCAATCTTCCAAACGGTCAAGGATACGACGGACGACGCGGCCACGGCGCTGTACCGCCAAAGCATTCAGGACAGTCAGCTGATGCTCATTGTGAGGATCAAGAAGCTGGCAGGTGCGGAGAAGGGCAAGAAGATGATCTTCAAGGCCGTTAGCGAAGCGAGGAAGACTCGAAGTGCGAAGAAGCAGACAGGCGACACGAAGCCCCGTGTAGCCGATAACACTCCCGGAGATGCCTCTGCAACGGCGAGTAGCCTCGTGTCGGCCGAGTCACAGACACTTACGCCCCCAACGACTCCTGCCAGCAAGAGCGAAGCCAAGCGAACACCGATCAAGGCGGGCTTGAACGGGCTGCTCCCTGACAACCGCATTGTGGTCCATGAGCTCGCCATCAACAAGGAGTACCAAATCCCGTCGGAAGAATATGTCGAGCAGCAGGCCGTTTTAGCGCGTCCTCTGTACGTGCAAATGCGGGCTGCCATGGACCAAGATGATAGCGAGGCGAACTTCCGCTTCTTTATCCTCATGGCTGGCAATATCAAGGACAAGCTGCAACGGCTCCTCAAGCCAGGCAATTCTGTGTACAACCTCATTGGGGAGATACTCGATGCGGACATGGCAGAGCGCCAGTTTACGCTGGGCAATTTCTCGTACGAAAAGTTTTTCGCTGCGATGAGCTCGCTTCTGCCGAAGCTGTGTGCTCCCTTCCGGGACGACGAGGTCAAGGATCTGGTGCAGAACAAACTCGGCGACGGTAATCTGATTGACAGAGTGGAGGCTCTGAACGGTTTCATCGACGTGATGTTGTCAGATTACATCAACTATCTGCTGCGGATCGCTGCGCCGCAACTCATAGAGTCTGCCGCTCAGTACGAAGCAAAGAGATTTACTTCGGACATAGTGGATGGGGGCATGAGTCTGACCGTGGCAGAGACGGCGTGGAGGTCAGCCGCTTCCAAGGTCATGGCCGAGGTGCAGAAACGAGATCCCGAGGGCATCAACCATCCCAAGTTGCAGCCAACGGCCGCCCGATTTTATGCTCAACTGTTGGTCGATGTGTTTACACAGCCCACGCCCGTTGCTGCCGATCAGGTGCCTGAAATGCTGCACCTCGACATCTCTCGCATCAACAAGGTGTCGACCATGGTCCAGCGTATCATCACAGTAGGAGCAATCTTGCTTCAGTGCAAGAATCTGCTCAAGCGCGACGTCCGGACGCAATGGAAGATGGAGGCATCCCGCATCATGACGGTGCTTGAAGCGAACCACGCCTTGCTTGACACTACCGTAGAGGGTACCATGGCTGCCCTGGAAGCCGGTCGGTCCATGCCCGCCGTCACCAAGATGCACCTCCGCGCGCTCGTGACGAAGGTCTTGAGCGCCAGCCAGGACATGTCACGAAACTCTACCGAGCCTCGTGAGCCTGTCCTGCGTCTCCTGTTGACGCGACTTCGCGGCAATATCCTTACCCGACTAGCGCCAGGCTCTGCCAGCGACAAGGTTAAGGCGGCTAACACAGCGGGCGAAAAGCTGGCGAGCCTCGGACTATCAGAGTTTGTTGATCGGGTGAGGCAGATTGCCGACCTGCTCGACAAGGTCGGGGCGGTGGATAGAGCGGCGCACAGCCCTTGGTGGGATGCAGTCGCCACTAAGGTGCAACAAGAGGACCTGCCGGTGGCGCAGCCTTGAACGCGAATCGATCATGGGTTCCCCTCGAATGGGACGGCGCAAAGTTTGCATTGGCATGAACGAATGGGTACTACGGGTCTATGGATTATACTTCTGACGATATGGATCTTTGGAGAGCGTGGATGCTTTCTGGCGCACGGCGTTGGGGCGGGCTGAGAGCTCTATGCGTTTTCATGGGATGATGGCAGCGGCATGGCTGGTAAACCTAAGGTATTCTGACGGCTGGGATGAATTGCTCCGACATGACTTTGAATCAGCATGAATTACACCGGGCGGCCAGAGAAGCACGGCTGTTCAGAAACAGGCATACGCGTTATGGTGGACCAATTATGAGCAGCGTTTGCTCACCTTGATGCCATATAAGGCTATCTACTGCGATGTTCTTGAGGTGCGACCCTAGGCCCAAACTCTGCAGTGATGTCAGCGTAGAAGGCGCAATGTTTATGTGTTAAGCATAGACGAGCATGCAATTAGGCTTTCTGCTGCCTAAACGAATCGGCTGTCGCAGGAGAAAAAGACTAAGACGGGACCAGTGTGTGTTGTCCAGCCGCGACGGGATATATCAATACGAATGGTACTCTGTCAAACCCAACCCACTTTGTACAACTGTGCAAACACGATATAGTCAGCATGAAGGCGTGTTACCTTTTCGCGATCGTCGGCCTGCCCCTGGCCTTGTCCTGGGTCCTCCCAGACGGGCTCGAACACGGCTTTTACACCGTCACTCTCCCCGATCCGTCGCACAACGACAGCTCCAGCTCCCAGGCCGTCATCGTCAAGCGTCACTCCTTCGACGTTCCCATCGACCACGGGTACGACACGTACGACCCGAACCTCGAGCCCAAGAAAATCGTGCGGCTGCGAGACAAGAAGAGGGACCACGACTACGTGCCCGTGCCCGTGTCCCGGACCGTCTGCAGCTACCTCTCGCCGCGGAGCCACGCCAACGACTACCTGGCCGCGCGCGAGTCGCTGGCGCGTTACTGCAGCAATTACCTGGTGCGCCCGTACACGGTGCTCATCGCCATCTCGAAAAACGGCGGCGCCGGCGCCTTTGTATGCAACCTCAGCTGGAAAGACCAGGTGTGCTCGGGGCGCGAGTTCGACTGGGCGGCGCGCTACTACCTCGATCTCCAGTGCGGGCAGCTGCGGCACGGCCAGGTCCAGGTGCGGGATTGGAAGAAGTGGTACGGCAGGGGGTACGCGGGCATGGATCTCTGCCCGAGCCGTCATGAGCTTGATGAGATTGTATGGAGTTGGGATGAGGAGAAGGAGAAGATGGGCCACAAGGCAAAGTGGGAGCATGATGCGACAGAGGAGGCTACGCAGAGCCTGCGATGGGATTAGAGCATCCTTGCTCGCCGATGCTCGAGCTTGAGTTGCTCGCTGTTTCTCTCACACTGGTTTTCTTAGTCCTCAGAGCTAATACTTGGCCATTGCCCTATAATCTTTACTCTCGAGGGAATGCCACAACCGCTTTTTCACCTACTGCTCATCATCAAATCCATATCTAGACTCGACAATTTCCATCATTTTCCTTCATTTCAGCGTCGGCTCTCTGTGTTCTCACGATCATGGCATATAGTTGGCCTGCTCGTCGCGTCTGCATAATGGTATAATTCCTGCGTCAACCTAATACCCACTCAACTAGTTCCGGGTATGCTGCCGTCCAATGGAGAAACGACTGGTGTATATGATGGTAAGGACTGTTTGAATACCTTTTCGGGCTGCTACATGTGGCATAGTATCTCCGACGTAGTTCTGGTGAGTGAGTAAAGACAAGGTCATGGGCCTGTAAATAAAAGGCTTGACGTGGTCAAAGCGACCGTACTGATCAACAATAGCTGATGCGGCGTTTAGAGGACCCGACGAGACAACGATGTAGCACCGAGTCCAGTCGGCTGTTGCCGGATCACTAGCTTTCAATAGCGCAACTAGGTTGGTGGCCTTTTCCCCTGACCAGAGAAGGTATTGCGTCTCCATGTCACCGTATCTCTCGGCGCGCACGAGATTTAGTAGTGTCTGGGCATCGTCTTGCTCAAAGGGGTTTGCTCTTGTAGCTAACCGGAAACAACAACGCGGTGTCAGAACTGACAGGAAGGCGAGGCAAGGGCATGGTGGAAAAAGGAGGAAATTCGACGAGGCCATGGAGATGCTGCGGAGACTGCTTGACGTCGTCCGTGTAGTGAATGTTGGCAGTGTATTCATGTGACGAGCCGGACTTACACTAGGCCATCCATCCTCGAGGCATATTATCGATTGAACGAGTTGATTATGGAATCGCATACCCTCAAATAGCTACAGAGGGTCTGTCGGCTCTGCTTTGACCCTCGTGCCTGCGAATCTAATCATACTAAAACTATGCCCTTTTAGGTCCCCAATCCTTCGAATTCCCTTTGGAATGCCCCCTATGATAGCAGCCTTAAGCGCGGCTCTCTACTCTTTAGACCCTTTCGAGCTGTCGGGCTGCGATGGCTCTTCTTGTGCTGGGTCTAGCCAGATCTTAGGATCAATGGGGGCTTCCGTGTTACCATACTCATCCTTGTAATACTAGAGGTTCTTATTGCACTTCCTCTGCAAATTGACTAACTTAGTCCAAGTCGTCTTTCGTCGCTTCAATGCATTAACTTGCTCAGTCTTGTTAGCCTCCGTGAGAGGACGCTTAAGAGAAACACCTAAATCTCCTGACGGAGGATCTATGCTAAGGACGGCTACCGCTAGGTAGATCATCGAGCTCTCTGCAATGAGCTATGCGCATCGAGCAGTAGCGAGTTTCTCGACTCGCTTGCGCTCAGCGAGTAATATTTGTAGTTTCTTCTTCTCCTACTTCACCATCTCTGCTGCCCTGTCGCGGGCTTCTTTTTTCGGTGTCTAGTAGTCTGAATCACTATGTTTGTCATAGCGGTTAAAGTAGTTGTCGCTTACTGCCTAAATAGTTTCTTGTAATAAGGGGATGTCGGTGCGCAAGTGGCTGGGTATAAAGACAGGAATGTCGATGAAATCCGGAGCCAATGTATCTTTGAGGGCACGCTATTGCTTTTGCTCAACGAGACGCTCGATCAACGCGTGCACGAGGCTATTACGGTCGGCGTACATAGCGATGCTTTCCGAACCGCAATACAGTGCGTAACACAGTTTGTACTGCCATGACACACTGTAATACTCATCTCGGCTGTACCTGGTCAGCCGCCTCTCCAGGAACATGAGAGCCTCACTTGACGGCGACGACTTTTTCCTCCCTCGCACACCACATCCTCGCGGCGCTGCACCGCCGCCCTTTGCTCGCTGCCGTTTTGTACCATTACTGTATCACTACTTTTGCGATTTGCTATTTCTCCTCTCGTCCTGCCCGGTCCCTTGCCCTCGACAAACGCGGGCACCTCCTGGATACAAAAGTGCCGCGCTGTTTGTCACGCCCCAAAAACGCCCACGGGTACGGTAGCCACGACGCACGCAACGGCAGCACGACAGCGTCTTCTCGCCCTCGCCAAGCCGAGCACCACGGCGGCAGCAGCAGCACCGGGGCCCAGAACGGGGCGGCGCGGCCATGTCTGCTTCGAGATGCCTGATGCGGCAACTGGCTGGCCATTGTCGCGAGACGCGGTGGAGCCGAGTGTCGCATTTGGCCCGAAGCAATGCGGCCGCGGCGGGACGCGGCGGCACAGGGTCCTCTGTCGCTGGTGTTGACGGCATGCCGAGTGGCTTCACGTCGAGCATTGGCGGCTGGAGCCCGTTGCAGCGGCGAGGGTTGACGACGTCGACGACGACAACCACGACTGCTCCTCTGCCACTTGGCCCTGCCACCAGGAACCAGCAATTGGCTTTGGCAGCAGCCCGAGTGTCGTCTTGCACGCCGAGCAGGTCTCGCATTGGCTCCCGGAGGTATGTTTCAGCGCCTCAGACCCTGCACGTCCTTACCTAACAGCTCCCTGCCCCTCACTCCACTTCCTGCCACCATCTGCCCCGCTCGAGGTCCCGCCATCCCGAACGAGGGGCTCTTTTGCATTCGTCCCTCTCCTCAGGTCCATTCTGTCAAAACCCATACACCCAGCCAGGCTAGCTCGTATCCGAGCTGCCACCCGCTGCTACTGGCGTCAGGACTGCCCGCCCGAGGCCCCGCGAAGTGTTTAAAAGCTGCTTGTACTGACCCGTCCCCACCCAGCTTGCTTCCTCTGATACCCTCTCGATTCTGCTCAGCGCACGCCAGAGCACGAAATCCTAACAAGATGGCCGACCGCGAGATCCTCCCCGACAGCGTGAAGCCTGTCCACTACAATGTCTCCCTCAAGGACCTCGAGTTCAAGGACTGGACCTACAAGGGCACTGTGACGTAGGTTCCCCTCCTGGCCCCCGGACGGCACCTTCGGAGAGCATAGCTCACCCTCTGCCGCAGAATCGACGCCGAGATTTCCAAGCCCACCAAGCAGATTGTCATCAACGTCCTCGAGATCGAGCTTTCTCATGCCAAGGTCACTCTGGACCACACAAAGGCCTCCCAGTCCCTCGAGTCCACCAACTTCAGCTACGATGACAAGGCCCAGCGCGTAACCATTACCTTTGATGAGGAGCTCCCCGTCGCCAAGAAGGCCTCCGTCACCATCGACTTCAAGGGCATCATAAACAACCAAATGGCTGGCTTCTACCGCAGCAAGTACAAGCCCGTCGCCACGCCGGCCAAGTCGGTTCCTCAGGACGGTGAATTCCACTGCATGTTCAGCACCCAGTTCGAGTCGTCCGATGCGCGCCGCGCCTTCCCCTGCTTCGACGAGCCCAACCTCAAGGCCACCTTTGACTTTGAGATTGAGGTGCCCGCCGACCAGGTCGCTCTGAGCAACATGCCCGTCAAGGACACCAAACCCTCCAAGGACGGATGGAATGTTGTCTCCTTCGAGACCACGCCCGTCATGAGCACCTACCTGCTGGCGTGGGCTGTTGGCGACTTTGAGTACATTGAGGCTCAGACTGACCGACGTTACAATGGCAAGCAGCTGCCAGTCCGTGTCTACACCACCCGTGGTCTCAAGGAGCAGGGTCGCTGGGCACTCGAGCACGCCCCCAAGATCATCGACTTCTTCTCCGACATCTTCGACATTGATTACCCGCTCCCCAAGTCCGATCTTCTCGCCGTCCACGAGTTCACCCACGGAGCCATGGAGAACTGGGGCCTGGTCACGTACCGCACTACCCAGGTCCTCTTCGATGAGAAGACCTCGGATGCGCGCTTCAAGAACGCCGTCGCCTACGTTGTCGCCCACGAGCTGGCTCACCAGTGGTTCGGCAACCTCGTCACCATGGACTGGTGGGATGAGCTGTGGCTGAACGAAGGCTTTGCTACCTGGGTTGGATGGTACGCTGTCGACCACCTGCACCCCGATTGGCAGGTCTGGGCACAGTTTGTCAACGAGGGCATGGAGGCCGCCTTCCGTCTGGATGGCATTCGCGCCAGCCACCCCATCCACGTCCCCGTCCGCGATGCCCTCGATGTGAACCAGATCTTCGACTCCATTAGCTACCTCAAGGGCTGCTCTGCCATTCGCATGCTGGCCAATCACCTCGGCGTCAAGACTTTCCTCAAGGGTGTCTCCAACTACCTCAAGGCTCACAAGTACGGCAATGCCAAGACCAAGGCTCTGTGGGATGCCCTGAGCGAAGCCTCTGGCAAGGACGTCAATGCGCTCATGGGTCCCTGGATCTCCAAGATCGGCCATCCCGTCCTGACCGTTGCCGAGGAGCCCGGCCAGATCTCCATCAAGCAGTCTCGCTTCCTGTCCACCGGAGATGTCAAGCCCGAGGACGACACCACTACCTGGTGGGTGCCGCTCGGTCTCGAGGGCAAGAAGGGCCAGTCCGGCGTCACCGATCTGTCCTTGACGGACAAGAATGAGACCATCCGCGACATTGATGATGACTTTTACAAGCTCAACAGCGGGGCTACTGGCTTCTACCGTGTCAACTACCCTCCCGCGAGACTGGCGAAGCTGAGCACTCAGCTTGACAGGCTCAGCACCGAGGACAAGATTGCGATCATCGGCTCGACTGCTGACCTCGCCTTTGCGGGTAACGGCACGACGGCGTCGCTGCTCACCTTCCTCCAGGGATTCAGCAAGGAGACACACCCTCTGGTTTGGACCCAGGTTCTCGACTCCATCAGCTCCGTCAAGTCCGTCTTCGCCGAGGACAAGGAGATCAAGAAGGGCATTGAGAACTTTGCCCTGAAGCTCATCAGCAACAAGGTCAAGGAGGTTGGATGGGAATTTGCCGACGGCGAGGACTACCTGACCGGCATCTTGCGCAAGCAGCTCATTGGCGTCGCTGCCGCCAGTGGCCACACCGAGTAAGTCATGGCTGCCTCTTTGCGGTTGAAAAGTAAGCGCTGTGCGAGAGCAAGTCTGCTAACATTTCGCAGGGTTGCGGACGAAGCCCTCAAGCGCTTCAATGCCTGGGTTGAGAGCCCCGAGGGCAGCCCAATCCACCCTTCGCTGCGAGCGCCAGTCTGGCGCGCCGCTGTCCGCAAGGAGTCGGCACGTGCGGTTGAAATCCTCAAGAAGGAGTGGTTCAACACCAAGTCGATTGACGGCAAGCTCATCTGCCTCGGATCTCTTTCCGTCACCGAGGACGAGGAGCTCTTGCGCAAGTCGATTATCCCTTTCAACTTCAACGAATCTCCCCCTAGCGACGCGGTGCCTTCAGCTGACATGCACGCCCTCGGTATGGGATTGGCCAGCAACCCCGTCGGCCGTGTTGTGCAGTGGGACTTCATGAAGAACAACTGGGACGCGTGTGTTGCGAAACTCGGCAACCCCATTGTTGTGGACCGATTCGTTCGCGTCAGCTTGGGTGGATTCACGGATGCGGCGGTTGTTGACGATATTGACCAGTTCTTCAAGGACAAGGATACTAGCAGCTTCAACCGAACCCTGAGCACCGTCAAGGACAAGATCAGGGGTCGCGCGGCGTACAAGAAGCGGGATTCTGCGGCTCTCAAGGAGTGGCTGGGCGCGAACGGCTATCTGTGACTGACGCGCGAGGGGTGTAAATTATGAGACATGGCGAAGTTGAGATGAATCCACTATTACGACGCATCTGAGGATATAGGCGGCTAAAAGCAAACAAAAGAACGAAACAAATTTCTATTGACTCTGCATGTGGTGGAAGACGTGAGAAAGTGACTTGTAGGGACTGAGCGTCATGAGTGAGGGACCCCTGGCAGTTGTGGAAGATGCCGACGAACACCCAGCCTGGACATGACGTGAGCCATGTGTATGTGGTGGTCGAATATATGGGGCACAGCATCCCCTTGCAGCATCAACAGCTGTCGCCCGAATTCTTCAGCTATAATTAGGAGCCACGACAGGGGAGCAGTGACGATGGCAGCGTCGAAGGCTGGCATCTCATCCTCGACCCGATGTTCCCCACGATAAAGCCGATCCTCACAAGTTAGACATGCACGTTTGGCGGCCACGTCCAACCGCCTTTCAGCTTCAGTACAGTAACGAGTTCACAGAGGTGGCTGTATTAACTCTGTACAGCCCTGCGGAGACAGCTTCCAGCCCTGCCGGGCCAGCTTCCAGCCATTGACGTGCCTCGGGAGTGTAACTCTGCACACCAGCAGCCTGGGCCAAAGCCCGCTGCAAAAGTGACGGAAGTTGGCTCGTGGCGCTCGATGGCATTCTGTCTAGCATCTCGCTGCTTTTGCCCACATGGTAGTAGGGCGTGTTCAATATCAGCAAGGCTGGGAGGAGAATGCAGAGTCGGCCTTCAACCAGAGATGGCTGCCAAGAAAATGTCGCTTTTCCAGCACTCGACTGGAAAAAAGCTTGATCCATATCAAGCTTCTAGGGCCTGTCTGAAGTTGCCTCGAGCTGAGTTGAGTTGAGAGTGAGTCAACTGGGTTGCTAGGTTTTCGCCATCTGCAACAGCCAGAGGGCACTTGCTGACAGTACTTTACTCAATCGTACTGCCTTGACAGGAAATCCAACTCGGATGCAGACGTCGGCAGTTGAGCCGGGTCGGGCCCAGAAACACAAGGACGCCCAGCCCGACGGCCACGCCTCGCGGTCGCCGGCCGAGCGAGTTCCGGGGTTGGTTTCATCTGGGCTTCTCGAGCAACCCCGGTTGCCAGTGTCAGCCCTACGGCGCCCGCTTGGTTACCACTAGCTGCGTGTGACGTCCCTCAGCCTTATAGCCACTCCGCGGACTCGGGGCGGCGACGGCTACGGCGTTGGCCTGCCGGCCCCATCCGTCATGCAGCCACGCCGACTGGCGCTTATGCTAATTTCAGAGTCTGATTCCAGGACTCAAGCGGCTGACATCTTATACCTGCCATGGCACGACTCGGGGAGTCGCGGACATGAACAAGGCTGCTACTAGAGCATGTAACTTGGAACTTGCTCGATGCGCCGTATAAAAGTCCGCGTGATCGATATACAAGCATTCGAATGGATGTCCTCAGTACGCTCATAAAGGACGGATCCTCGGCAGGTGCTCCTTGAGATTCCCCATCTCGCATCACATCTCTCTCTAGCCTCGACCGTCGCCAAGGCTAAACCTCAATTCTTCTCTACCGCCATCTCGCCGAAATGCAGACCAAGGCTCTACTCCTCGCCGCCATGGGTGCCCAGGCCGTCGTCGCGAGCACTACCGCCACTCTCGCCATCAGTCAAGCCAGCGACTGCCTCACGGCCATCGCCACCGTCATCAACGCCATCGGCGCGATCCTCACGCCCACTGGTGATCTGGCTAGCTACATCAACTCTGCGCAGGACAAAGACACCGACCCCTGCAAATGGGTCGCCTCGGCGCCGTCGTCGCTCAGCAGTGGCATGAGCTCCTACTCGTCGGCCCTGTCCGCCGCCGTCAGCTCCAATAGCGCTCCTTTCAGCCAGGTCATCAGTTGCGCCACGGCCGCGGGCGGCAACACCCAAGCCGCCTCGTTGGCTTCCTTCACGCACATCACCGACTGCAAGGCCACCGCGACTGGCGCAACCTCGCAGATCAAGAACGCCGCCCCTGCGCCGACTGGCGTTGCTGCCGTGGCTGGTGTGGCTGCCGCCGCGTTGGTTGGCGTTGCTGGCCTGATCTGAAGTTGAGAAGATTCGGAGACAAGGGAAGAGACACTATGGGATAATGAAGGAGAGGAATGGGCGGGGTCCGTGTCGGCACGGAAGACATGCCTGATATGTACAGAATGTATAAAATCATCTAGCGTTTGCCCATGTGCGAGCCACTGCCGGATTACTTGGGGTTTGCAACACATAGCCTCACAGTCACATCGCCGCATGATTAATATGAATCACAGTTCTGAAGGTGCTTTGTAGGCAGCGTCATCCTCATGAGCCGTGCAAAATGCGCCATATAACGTTATATGTCGAGCAAACAAAATCAAACGTAGAGGCTTCAGGTAGCACTCAGATGTACAGGAGGCCCTTGTTCTTCTCGATCCATTCCCCCGCCCCGCTTCGGAAGTCGTCCTTGAGAATGTCATTTGACCAACCCCAGCGGAACCACATGAGGTCCTGATTTTCCTTCCACTCTGGCCACCGAGCATAGCCTCCCACGCCCTCGTTGGGGTCCAGGTTGTAGAGGAAATTGAAGTAGTACGTCCGACAGCTCGTCATGGCGTTGTTGGGCAGGATGCCGTAGAAGACCTGCAGGATGTCTGAGGCGTGAAAGGTGCCCACGAAAGGGGTACCAAAGTCATACGAAGACAGATAGGACCAGACAGGTAAATTTGGCTTGACACTGGTGGCAATGTTCAGCGTTACGCGGCGGGTCAGCGTAAAGGTCAGGTCGCCCAGGATGGCAGCCATGCGCTTGAAGCCTGGGTACAGCTCGTTCAGGAAACCCGTGCGGAACGGGCTACCCTGCAGTACGGCAGGCTCGTATATGTCGACGAGCTCCTTCAGCTTGTCCCTTGGGGCGTTGTGGAAGAAGAGGTCGGACAAATAGTCGGCCATGGCATCAGGGGAGGTTATGTTCGACTGAAAGATGGAAAAGATCGTGCCCTCGTCTTCCTGATCGCCAATGATGAACGGTACAGCGTAAAAGCGGCCGCTCTCGCCGAGCTTGTCAGGACTGTCAGGGATGACTACACCGTCAGGCCGAGGAAGGTAGGAAAGGGCAACCGAGTTGTACGATAGGATCGAGGGAACCGAGTTGACAGCCTTGAGGAAGGTATCGTAGTCCGTCTCCCTGAGGCAGTTCAAAGTGTCCTGGGCACCAGAGCATCCTGCCTCCTTGACGACCGCATCGTAGACGGCCTGGCCCTTGGGACAGTCTACAGGGTCGGCCGGGACGACGCTGCCCGAGTTCATAATGGCACCGCGGAACAGTGGCTTGTCCTTGTAGGTCGCGTTGCCTCCGTACAGGAGCATCTGGTCAAACACGGAGATAGATCCGGCCGACTCGCCCCAGATAGTCACCTTGGAAGGGTCTCCGCCAAAAGCCTCGATGTTATCGGCAACCCACTCAAGTCCCATGCGCTGGTCGAGAAGGCCAAGATTGGCGCTGCCATCCCCGAGGATCTCCTTGCCGGGCATGAAGCCAAAGCCGGCGACTCGGTAGTTGACGGCGACAAAGATAAAGGGCTGATTCTGTGCAACAGCGGTGGCGAGCAGGCTTGTGGCATCGTATGTGTTTGTGCTTCCAAACTCAAAACCTCCTCCGTAGATCCAGAAGAGAACGGGGAGCTTGGCGTTGGCCTTGATGCCCGCGGGCCGTTGAACGTTGACTGTCAGGCAGTCTTCCTGGCCCGTGATCTCCTTGAGAAAGGGCAAGTCCAGGAGCGTGCTCAGAATGTTGCCCAGCGCGTCCTTGCTTGCTGACGAGACGAACATCTGCGGGCATCCTGGGGCGATGCCAGTGCCGTCGACGGTGCCCAGCTGTGATGAGAGTCTCCTGGGCGGCTTGAGACGCAGCCCGCCAACCGGGGGGTCGGCGTAGGGGATGGCGTTGAAGGACTCGACGTTCAGCAACGACCGGCCAGTGACCTGGCCTCCTGTGGGAATGTCGACCGAAACGGTGGCGAACCGCTCTTCGAGGGGCGGGTTGGAGGGGTCTGGCATGCGAACAGGAAGCGGCATTGGGGCCGTCTCAGGAGCGGCGGCTGGAATCGAGGCCGGAGCCGGTACAGCCAGCGCAGCGGACATGAATAAGCCGGCTAGGGCCGACTGAACCTTTAGGAACTTCATCACGGAGCTTCGGATGCCGGAAGGCCACAACGAGCTGGCACGGACAGTGGCAAGCACTGCTCAAGGTCTCCGAGGGCGTGATGTCTCAGTCAGACAGACTTCACGCGTGGTCAGAGACGCCCAAGGGCAAGGCAGTGTGGTCGAGGGCCCAGGCGGCGGTTATCCGAACTTCCTCTCGGCATCTCAGTAAGTACCAAGGTGGAGGAGGGAGGATGCGCTGTTCTTATAGTCGAGCATGGCGGCCGGCCCTTCACAGTCTCTGGTCAACAAAGTAGCTTATTCTATGGAACGGCCCATAGTTACCTTGCTAATGCCACATGCTCATCGATAACACCAGGAACGGCCTGGGTGTGCCACTCCACACCATAAGCCTCTTGATGGATGCTTGACATTGCTAATGGGCCACGCCAGGAGAAAGTCGCAAGTTAGCAGGGGGCCCCGCCGCACTCGAGCAGCGCACGGGCATCATGAGAATAGAGAATTTTTGCGTAGTGTGGCGTGGAGAGCATATGCCGGCACGATCATCACCAGACGGTTGCCCAGAGAGATGTGACATGGATTTGTACGTGCCAAGGCCTCGATCGACTGCATGCAGACGCCGCATCTCGACATCGGGCTCGTGCTAGTGGCTGCCCGCGTCGTCCATCGAGGGATACAACCTTCATCTCCCTTTGGGAACTCGGAGGGTCTCGGTCCTCGTCGTGGAGATTTGCAGGATCCACCGCCAGAGCTAATCCCCCACGCCTTTGCAAAATAGCGCGGGGCAGAAATCTAGACGACGTGGGACGACGAGAAGCGCCGAAAGCACATGAAAGTCAAGAGAGGTTTGCACCCGTTTAGGTAAATCCACGGCATTGCGGTGGCCAGGCGAGACGGAGCCGAGGCATGGAGCCTGCATCGGCTCGCCTCTCCCCCCGCGCGTGGGGATATGCAACGCCGGGAACGAGGATGCGGGGGGCGAGCGCGACCTTGCCGCTTCAGTGCAAGCTATAAGGCCAGAAAGGTGTGGTGACGATGAGAGACTGCGAGGCACGGCCCTCTTGGCCGCCCTTGGCTCGCGAACCCTTGTCGGGCTGGGCTGGCGGAGTAGCCTAGCCCTGCGCGATGCGAGTGGTTGGCTGGTGGCTGTGGCGCGTGGGTTGGGTGCCCAGGCTGGCATGCATTCGTCTGGTCGGCATCGGACTGTATGCGTCCATGCATGGTCACCCGACAGGTTGGATGTGACAGCGACGAGGCAAGGGATGGATGCAGGATGCTGTCTGGAGAAGGGACGAAGCCAATTCGAACGGTGCCTGCCATTGACAAAGGAGAGCGTCTTAGTCAGAGTCAATGTCTCATGACCCGGCACGATCATCGGCCGATGCGTTTTTGGAATTGTTTTGCGTCCCGAAATAACCAAGCCAAGGTAGGTTGGCTTCCACGCCGTCGCCGGCCCGAACCCGAACCCATCCCACGCGCAACAAGCGATGCTCTAGCCTGGGTTGGCAGCGTATACGGACGGGTACGCCTTTCGCGACCGACCGCCGAGGGCGCTTGGTTCGGAGCATTGCCGTTTTCGACCCTGTTTCCGTCCCCGTGTCCACCACCGGCGCTCAACTCGGCACTGCGGGCAGAAACGGACGGCAATGGACAACTTCGGGGCATTGGTGGGCGAGCTGCTGTCCAGATTCAATAGTCACCGCCGGGCAGATGCAGAAGATTGAACGTTGCTGGTGAGCTTCAAGCAGAGACGGAGGAGCATTCCGGTTCGGGAACCGGCGCCACGTCCATCGGGCGCTGTGACTCTGGGGGACCGGCCCCAAATCCCGCTCCGTGGTGTTGTGGCATTGGCCATTTCCATCGTGGTGGTGTTGGGGGACCTCTTGTGACTCGTTCAGATGCAAACATCTCCCCTCATTTTCGACGCCATCGGCATCACAAGCTTTGGAGTAGAAGCTTTGTCGGCCTCTCTCAGGGAGGGAGATCCCGAGGCTTCTCCCACTAGGGCCATTCTCCTCATCGTGCTATACTTGGAAGCTCCATCTCGGAGTTCGGCGCAGGATTTCACCCGCCGTTGCGTGCGGAGAGCCGTTCCTCGTGCGTCGTGTTCCATGCGTGTAGTCACTAAGCTCAAGAGGAAGGTCATCGGTGACCGTATTTTGCGGCTACTCCCCAGTGTTGCGAGCAGTTGCGGGCCTGTCGGGGCATTATGCCGCGGCTGAATGCTGCAGTGGTGTGGAATGCGCGGCCAAGTTGGAGACCAGTCTTTATACCTCGGGGCGTCAATAGTCGTAACACCTTTGTGAATTTCGCGGATACTCATGCCCCCTCGACTCCTTCCTGACGACGTCTGATACTGAGTTTCCGCAAATGCCGCAAATGCAGGCATAACGCATGTATGGTTCCGGCATGGGTGTCAGCGTATATCGACTTCGCATACCGACCCGAGGTTCTTTGAATACAAACTAGCCTGGGACAATTCAGACGCTTCACATAAGCTGTTAGATCACATGCGTGCCGCCGACGTTGGGCACGAGTCTGATAGTCATGATGCAGCCCTGGCTCTCTACCCATTCCGGCCGGTGAGGGAAGTCGATAGAACGGAGAGGACTACTTGACTGATAGCCTTGCAGCCTGTGGGAAACAATCAATTGAGATTGCAGTTAACTTTTCCATTTGAACATGTCTTTCCTTCATCTATGGCAATACCAATGCGGTGTTTCATTACCCTGCAATATCACTTACCCATCGCGGCAGTCGAATTGTTTGTCGCACGCATGCCAGAGGCCGATTGCGCGCAAGCCCTAACCCTGCGAGTGAGCAGGACTTGGTGCAGAAGTGGCAGAGTCCATGGCCTTTACGTATCTATAATTGGCATGCATCACGAGTCCAAGTGGAGTCTTCTCAAGGCTATTAGCAGGGGCGGATTGTCAACGAAGAAGACGGCATTGCGAGGGTCGTATACGACACAACATCAAAACCTCCAGGTGAGTGTTCCTTCTATGCCCTTTTCTTTTCTTTTACGCAATACTAACGGACGACAGTAGGCACAATCGAACTGGAGGAATAAATTGACTAATTGGGTTTAAAGACTATTTTCTAAGCTGATTTTATAGCATAGACTTGATTTAATATTTAGACAGATAATTTGTAGAGGGCGAGAGAACACACCAAAGCCGAGCGCAGGGGCCCGCCTTGCAAGTCGTAGAATCAAGGCCTGCTCACGCAGACTTCAACAAATACAGACGCAACAGGCATCTGTGTAAACCGTAGCACAGACCTGTTGAAAGAGGCACAGTCACATCGTGTAAGTCAGTAACATAGGCAACAGGAGACTGCAACCGTCTCTCAAGAAGGGTGGAGGGAAACCAGCATCTCCATTGTCAGTCTAAAGAGGGCTTCTGTCAGTAAGCTCGAAAACACGATGCACGTCCATTGTACATAAAAAGATGATGACGGACCATTTGATCATCCACTTTGGTGACCACCTTTCTATGTCTCTTGGCCTCTAGGCTTGCTGGTCTCCCTTATGATTTTCTGAACCCCCAATGTCTGACCTGTGGTCTGCACCAATACCCTACCAAAATAGATGAAATATGCCAGATAAAGGGATAAACTAATAGACTTAGCTCTTTATAACGATCTTGAAATAATAGCGATATTGCTATATGGGTATTTTGTGGGGGCGACCATACAGATCCCGAAGCCACGTTTGAAGGGTCATACCAACGGTTCTTTTTTGCGAGGAAGGGACTTGAAAGGGTCATTGTAGCCACTATGATCAGATAGTAGGTTATGCGCTTTATACTTTTTCATGGGCTTTCCATAGATTATGTGAGGAAATTGCATCTTGCTCCGTGCATGCCAGTCAAAGGCGTTGGGTACTTTTTCATTGAACACAGAGTGTTTGTGCAAGCACCAGAGCTTGTGAAATGTGTTTGAACGGCAAGACTTCTTTGATCTCCTCCCACCTGTTCAGCGACTATTTTCATTCAGCCCTGGCGCCGTGCGTCGTGGCCCCGCCCATCTTTGTGGTGTGAAGAACGTTGGTGGCTTCTTTTGTTTACTTCACGGAAGTTCGCCATGACTTATTACCTCTACACCCTAAGAAAACTGTGATTCAACTTACAATCCTATCTCACACCTCAATCGCACTCGGGGAATCGTCGCAATGGCTAAACAACAGCACCCAAATGCACCGTCGAGCAATAGGAGCTACTACATTGCCGTGAAATTTAAAACTGACCTCGTGGCTGGTAATGAGGCAGACCTGGAGTGGCCAATTACCTTGCTAACGGATATTTTTCATCGGACACATCACTGGCGTCGGGGGCTCATGCGGCATGATGACGGCTTCTGGTGGATTGATTACCAGTCCATTGAAGATTGCCGAACTGCCTGGGCCGAGCGTACGCGCGACACGCCACAATGGGAGTTTGAGCGGTGAGTCTCCCTTGCTCGGGCTACTTCTCGAGCGCCTGAGCTGACATTTGTTTGCAGGGCGATGATTGTCGATGGAGACGGTCATATCATTGAGGAGCTGTTGCCAAGAGGGCGATGATCGTATTCACTCGGTCGACACAGGGCGAAGGTTTTAGACAGATACCCGACATGGAATGTTTTGCTGTCCGAATCGTCTACTTATGGAAATGCCTTCGTCTCTTGTTTCGTACGACATACCTGACTGCTTACATGTACTGCTGGCATTATCTGTATCATTTGAAGTGCTCTCTCTAAAAAGTCCCCGAGAATCCGTGACGCCTTCTTGTGTCCAAGCGGCAAACTTTGATAAGTTACAGCTCGAACACTTCCTCTTCGACGTAAAATAGACCCTTCTCTGAGCTCGCCGCCCCCGCTGCTTTTCTAGTCTCGTTTATCAACGCCCGGGGACCACAGACGTTTATCGCAGCATCCATCCCCATATGTGCTCCCTTCACTTGATTGAGCCAAGCCGCGATGTTTGGTCGGGCCATGTTGATTGTCCATGGGCCGTCGGCAGGCTTGGCGGCTTGCATCTCGTATGACTCCTCTCGACCAAGCGAGTCAGGTGCCGATACGGACCTTGCTGTCACGTGGATGGTGATGTGCAAAGTGGCGGGCACATCGTCGTGCAGGGACCTTGCGTGAAGCTCCTGTAGCTCTTCATGGAACCAGTCTATGTGACTTGCGTCTTTGACGATCCAGAGGAGGTGTATATGGGACACTGCTCCGTCTCTGGATGGACAAGGTGCGGCGTTCTTGACGAGATGCGACGCGATGCTCATCCCCGGAGTGATTCCAATACCGCCAGCAATGAGGACTGTGACTGGCAGTTGACCCCATTGTATCCCACCGACACCGTAGGGGCCATCCAAGCGCATCGTTATTTGGCTCTCGGAGCAGACTGCACTCTGAACGTCTCCGTTGCTATCATCGTGCGCGCGTTGCACGCCTTTTGTATAGCCTCCCAAGCCCCTGATTGCAATCGTAGCAAGCCCATCACGCTGCCTCGGCTCACTGGCGACAGTAAAGGGGTGCCAGTTCAAAAAGGACACGCTTGGAATTTGCACCCAGACGACCTGACCAGGGTGGCTCGTCTTGATACCTTTGACCTTGAACTTGGTGACGCCGCCGTCGTAGTGCGTCACGCTCTCGACTTGGATACGGCGGAAGTTGTACGCAAAGCGAATGGCGCGATCAACAACCCAAAGCGAGAAGCCCGGCAGCAGAAATTCTGGGCCGTTGGTTGTGTGTATCAGGGCCCCAACCATAAAGACAAAAAACAGTGCGTGCGCGTAGTAGAAGACCTCAAAGCCGCGGCGGCGAACGATCGGCAGCGCCGTGAGGAAGATGAGCGCCAGGCTCACCCACGCCATGGCGCCGACGCGGATACGTATGTTAACGAAGCTGCTGGCGATCTGGTCCGTCTCGATGTAGTGCATGATGTTGTACACAAAGTGCACGGTGCCGTGCACAATGGTCGCGAGACCGGCCCAGCGGTGGTACTGCAGCACAACAGGGCTGGGGATGCGCAGCACGAGAGAAAAGAGGTTTGTGCGGGCGCCAAAGAGGAGCGCGAGGCCGCCATTGGCAATGCACAGCCAGCCGTAGAGCTTGTAATCGGTAGTGAACTCGTTGTCGTTGAGGCCGAAGATGATGTTGAGCGCGGCAAAGGCAAGAAAGCGCCAAAGGTCGGTGGCGTGATAGCTGGCAGCGAAAGGGATGGGCGACGGTATGTTAAAGAGCTTATGAACAAGCACCGTGAGTTTCCAGTGCGATGCGTACTTTCGAGGTTGCGTTTGACCTGAATATATGTGAGTGGCTATTTGCATGTCGACATCGCGAAGTGGTGGGAATTTACCGCGGTAGTACTTGTGACTGAGGTACGCCGGAAGTCGCAGCAAGCTCTCTACAAAAAGCAAACCAATGACCGAGGCGAAAAACGTCCGCGTGGCGGTGTATTGATCCTGGATAACAGGTTGGACGACCATGTTGCCAGTACCCTTATGTAAAGAACGTGTTGAAAGGCGATAGCGATAATTTCAAGCAGTCGTCCTCCTGTGGTGACGCAGAAATGAAGCACTTGTAGTTGAGCATCTGGTCTTTGCTTTCGACTCTAGATACGGCCATTGCGCCCCAGTCCTTTAATAGTCTCTGGCTGCTCGCGCGAATGATCAATTGAGGCCTCGCGGGGGATCTGGCCCTTGGCGGTTATGCGCTGATTTCAAACAGACGCAACGATATTGGCTCCTGTTTCGTCACGTTGATGGAGAAACAATTCCTTCGACTTGGAATCGAACGCATCGCCAGCGGTGTTGGGATCGCCAAGCAGTTAGTGTAGCTTCAGGGGCTCATGAAATTTGATTCCAAATGGCTTCGCCCGTGGGCCGACATACGAACGCGGCCCGCACTCAGCCTGCCGCTACTCGCATCTACCACTCGGCAATCGTCTGCGCCACAAATGCACCGTTCATGGAATCCAGACCTCATTGAGCGTTTATTGCTTGGCCAGGGGAAATCCGACGACACGGGCGCGGGAGGGAGGAGACTGGGGAAGCACACTGCCCGATGAAGACATGCAGTCTTCCCCGTAGCCAATCACCATCTTGGGCCCGGCCCTACGCCAAGAATGATTCCAAACAAGCTGAGAATCCTCGCGAGCCAAACCAATGGCGCACGACCACACAGTACCCACGCAGGCTTCGCGAACCCTTAGTGCAACCTGCGAAACAACAGTGAGAACAAACGATGAGGCTTGTGTTTGTCTTCGACTCCGCCTGCGCCCTGACGCCATCGCCAGATGTCTCAGGGCCTATGAGGAATCAACTCCAATTGAGCTCAAGGAGTCAGTATCTTGACAAGCTGTACGGATGAGAGGCACATCTGGCGCTGGCAGCTTAGTATATAAGGCAATATGGCAGCCACCTTGGACGGCCCCTGAATCGATAGCTTCACTACACTCACCTCGAATTCGATTTATTCCTCAAAGCTGAGCTTGATCTTGTGTGGCGCCGTCTACCCGTTGCAACCACTTCAATTATACCACCTCACCACGAGCCTACTATCACCAGACATTCATCAACCACTTACAACTCCAACATGCTCTTCAACTCGGTCGTCGCCCTCGTCGCCCTTCCCTGCGCCGCCTTGGCCGCAAGCACCGGCGACTCGGGCACCCTCTCCTCGCTCGACGGCGGCCTAGGTGGCACCGTCACCGTCGTCAACGACACGGCCATTACGATCTCCAATTACAAGCTCAAGGATGCTTCCGCGCCGGCGCTCTATTGGTGGGGCGCGACCGACAGCAATTTGCCCAAGGGCTTCCGCATCAACAATGAGCGCGTGACCAAGCCCGCATCGACCGACTCCGTCACCATCCTGCTCGACGCCGGCAAGAAAGCTTCCGACTTCTCCGTCGTCGGCCTGTGGTGCGAGAAGCTCAATGCCAACTTTGGCCAGGCCACGCTTGCTGCCAAGGGCGGCAGCGGAAGCGGCAGCGGGAGCGCGGCTCCCTCTAGCACCAGCTCCAGCTCCTCTGGCAAGACGAGCGCCGCGACCGGCAGAGTCAATGGATACCCGGCTGCTGCAGCGGCGCTGTTGGGCGCCGCGGCGTTCACGGTGTATCTTGCTTAGGGCATAGACGTTTCGATAGATCCGATCAGCACTTAGATGCAGCTAAGGTGCCGGCATTATGTTGGATATATGGACATATAGATGCATGTAGCGGAAGCACAATTGACTTTGCCAGGGCGGGGGCTATTTCCTGTGCGCGAAGTAGTATGACTATTAGATAGATGAAGCATATATATGCTCTTTAATCTCGAGAACCACGCTTTTAGCACAGCATTCATAGGGACTTACTCAAGACTAACGATGTCATGGACGCAACGATAAAACTGTCTTGGTTGTGACATATCTTAAGCATTCAGCGCCCAGTCCTTCTCAATACACTATACATGTACGTCAGCTATATCAAAGCAAGAATGTGTGAACCCAGTGGTTCCTCTGCCTGGGAATCTTGATCCGGCTATAACAAGATGATCCGGTCGCCGCAATTGCCACAAGCACAAAAGTAGGCTTCTCGCCCCATGTAGTGTCGCATCAGTCCTGGCAACAGATCCTGTCGCCGTCTCCTTTGCCGTCTCTGTCTTCGCAACTAGGCTCTGCAATAAGTTTCCATGACGGCGCAAGAATACATGAAGCGAAACCGTTCAATTGCTAGTCGCGCTGGATCCGGCGACGGGATGGCGAACTCCTTCAGGCCAAATCCCACATGGACAACGACGACGGAGGTGAGAGTGGAATCCGGCGGTACCCAATATCGCATCACGATTGAGTCTACTCCGTACACGAATTCCGATCTTCTCGCGGAGACATCTATAGTAGTGAGCCTCACCCTGGAGTTGGGGTATCGCCAAACCCGCGACGCAATTGGACGCGACCCCCAAAACATGGCCTGTATGCTCCTTTCTAACTGCTACAAAAGGCATCGAGCTGCCAAAACAGGATGTTGCATGCTCTGCACACGTGATGTGCTGAGCTGTGTGCAGAATGGCACCCTCGGCGCAATGTCTCATCTGATGAGGCCACGCAAACATGTTGTGCCAATCCCTTATTTAGTCTGGTCGAGCCCGTTCCTAAGTATTACTACCATGCCACCCCAACGTCCGCGACGTAGCAGGAGGTCGATCTTTGTTCCGAGACACTGATCCTGGCGATGGCTTCGCCCGCTATGCTCTTGGCGTGAGCTTCGTCTCACCAAATCGGCAAAACAAAAGCTCCGTCTCGTCGCCGACAGCACTTGCGGCCTTGTCCGTGCAACCCGAAATGCCTAAGTCCAACTTCAGCGTCGTGACCGGCTCCCGGCACACTCGGCGGGCGCGCATATTCGCCGTTACCGCCGTCCTACTCCTGCTTATTCTCTTCCTAGACAGCTCCAGGTTGCCCACCGGGCCCAAACAGGTCTTCAGAACATCCACGGAGAAAGCAGACAAGAACTTGTCATCATTGACTCCAGCTGGCTCGCTGGCAGGGCCAGGCTTCGGGACTACGGATTCGGGACCTACCAATTTAGATGCGTCCGCATCGCCAATTGAGATCAACATACCGAAGGCTCCACATGATGGGTGCGTGCCCTTCGAGCAATGGATGAAATCGCGGCCGGGGCCACAATCGGCGGGGAAGCGTCAGTTTCCAGACGTACGCCCTCCGCCCGAGTGTCGCACTTTCAACCTCCCGACCATGGAGACTCTGATCAACGAGATGAAAGATGTCATCAAGGACCCTGATCTCTTCCGCCTCTTCGAGAATGCCTACCCGATGACGCTCGATACCATGGTGAAATGGCGCGGGTATGCCAACGAGTCCGACCAAGAGACTGGAGAGTCCACCGTCACCGACCAAGAACTGGCCTATGTTATCACGGCGACATCGATGCCATGTGGCTACGGGACTCTGCGTCACAGATATACTCATATTTGCTCTTACTGGAAGCGTCGTCAGACCCGAACTCTCTGGCCAGTCTCTGGCGTGGCTTAATCAATGCACATGCGCGGTATATCATAATATCGCCGTACTGTCACAGTTTCCAACCGCCTCCAGAGTCTGGCATTCCCCCGACAATAAACGGCGCCTACTCGCAAAATCACCCCATGCCACCTTACGATCCCTCAAAGGTCTTTGACTGTAATTGGGAGCTTGACTCGCTGGCATCTTTCCTCCGAGTGTCCGTCGGCTACTTCCAGAAGACGGGTGACTACCGCTTCTTCCAAAAATACAATTGGGTCGCTGCTGTTGATGCTGCCGTGAAAGCTGCCGGTGCTATGCGCCCCGGGACTTATGCCGCTGACGGTAAAGTCGAAAAGTCTGCCTGGACCTTCACTGGCTGGACCAACCGTGGGAGCGGAACACTGACTAACGACGGCCTTGGCAATCCCAGCAAGGAGAATGGCATGGTGCGCACTGCTTTCCGACCTTCGGACGATGCCACCATCTTCCAGTTCCTTGTCCCCGCCAACATGATGTTTGCGGTATACCTTGAATCGGCATCTGAGATCATGGAAAAGCTAGAGGGTGCACTTGCTGCCTCTCTTGCGAAGGAGATGCGCGAGTTTGCCAAAGGAATCCGCCGTGGCATCAACAAGGACGCCATCGTTGACCGTCCCGGCTTTGGCAAGATCTTTGCTTACGAAGTCGATGGCTTCGGTGGCGCCAATCTCATGAACGACGCAAACATTCCTTCTCTGCTTGCGATGCCCCTCTGGAACTTCACACGGCCTGCGTACGACCTGCCTGAACTGTCATCGGTGCACGGCTACGAGGAAGTTTACCGCACTACTCGGCGCTTCGTACTCAGTGAGTACAATTGATACTTCATACGAGGCTCAGTCATCTCCGCAGTCGGCGGGCCGCACGTAGGCCCAGGCAAGGCGTGGCCGATGGCTGCTGTCGTCGCGGGTCTGACGGCGTACGACCCCGTTTCGGGGCTGGACGATGCCCAGGCAGAAGTGGAGAAACAGGTGAGAATGGTCCTCGACTCAACAGCGGGTTCCGGGGTTCTGCATGAGAGCGTCAACAGTTCGAACGAGGAGGACTATACGCGGGCTTGGTTCGGATGGGCAAATGGACTCTTTGGAGAGTTGGTGTTGAAAATGTACGAATACGATAAGCGGCGGGGTGGTTCCGGCGCACTGGGGAAGAGCTGGCAATGAATTCACAACAGTGAGAGTATGACCTGCGCAAATTACAGCCATTTATACACGCACTCCGAATCGGTTGGCCCCATGTGCGGCCATCGTCTGTGCTTTCAGATTGGAATTATTCGTGATAGTGGGGAATGCGAACCAAGGCTCTGCGACGTAGGCCAACAATTCTCGATGTTAGCCATGACTGGCGATTGTGGCTCCTATGTATTGCCTTACCATGTGCTGCCCCCGAACTGAATGTTCGAGACAGCCGAAATACAATCGCTTGTTGCAGTTGGGATAGCCGATTGTCTATTCTGAAATTCGTGGCATTCGGAATGCCTTCAATAGATGGAAGCACCGCAGGCCGGAGACGCCACTTCAGTAACTCGTCAAAGGACTTTGCAACGTTTCGTCATATGAAGCAATCTCCGAAGAAGCTCAGGCTGCTAGGTTCCCAGATGCACTACAATATATGCTCATTTTTCAGAGATTGTGTAGAGCCCACACATCCGTTTCAACATAACAGCCCAACTTTCTCACAGAATCCCATCGTACCCATCTACCGTCTACCGGAAACCCGTCGAGTTTCTCCCCTGCAACTTGCTCTTGTCCATTTTCGTCCACGAATGTATCTAAATTGATTTGATCCCCCAGCCATTTTTGCCACACGGCAGGTGTTGCCTCGGCTGTGGAGCTACTTGGTGCAAGCTTCACGATCCTTGCTCCCATGCGGACGTGCTTGCGCAACCATGGGTCGAAAGGGAGCGGTTGGCCTTTGTTATCCGCTGCCCATTTGAAGCCCGACTGATAAGGCTTCCCCTGAGCCCAAGACAAGTACTTCTCCATCGAGACGCTGGGATAGTCTTGCTTGTGTGTGGGCCGCAGCGGTGCCACAACTGCCCGCAAACCGTGCTCTCTGGCTAGAGTTTTGAAGTTCATGATCAAGCAATCGGCGATCTTGTGGCCTTTATATTTGCCTGCAACATTGACACACAGCCCCGAAAGAGCATTTGGAACGTTTTTAGCCCAGGCAGTGGCTTCATCGCGTTGCTGATCTTCGGTGAGCGGGTATGTTTCGGGACTTGGGCTTTCGCCTCGTCGGGCCCTTGCTTGAAGGACGCCCCGGGCCATTATTGTTTCCCATCCACCATCTGGCAAACTCCGGGCCCATTCAAGCGGGCCTGCCGGGTCAACTTGAGGGTCAGCCAGCTCAGGCCAGTAGAACGGCACACATTGGGCAACCGCCACCACCTCATTGTCTGTCTCCCTGACGACCATGGTCTGAAACGAGGCCAGTTCTTCTATTTCGCCCAGCTGCTTCCAATACCGCAAGAAAGTATGGCTGAACCACGGCCGCCAAATCCATAAAACGTGTGTAGGGTCGTTGTGAGCCGACTCCCAAAGGTCCGGTCGCGATGCCGCTGATACGAGACGAAGTCCCGGCAAGAGCGGAGCGAGCTCGGTATTCGTAATGAAAGATGGCATTGTCGAGTGGCGTTTCTTCTTGAGGAAGAGGAACAAAGCGTTGACAAAATGTCCAAAGAAATCGTTAGTAGGTCGGCATCTAGCAAAAGTAAGATGAGGGACGGAGAGTCTCCTAGCTCCAGGTGGTCGCAAGTAGTTTACTTAAAGCAGCGAATTCACGCACGATAAGCTCGCCCCATCCGTGGCTATAAGCCCTGCGTCGGGCTCCATCTGTGCCACGTCTTTCCCTATGTGACACGTCAGAAGCTGAAAGACTGAATCAGGGATAGTTTGTGACACGCAATCTTGACCGGTGGCTGAAAATGAGTCTTTTGCTACATGGCATTCGGGCGATCTTAGTTGGCGTTGGTGTTGGTACTGAACATTACATCTTTGTTGCTTCTCATGACATCTGCGATCCCCACTGAACGCAAAATCTTCACTGGAAGCAAAATCATCATGGAAGTTCGGATTCGGTGGCTTTAGAAGGGTTTTAGTTGGCAAAATTTGGCGCCAGCTGGTTTCAATCAATGGCTCTGATTCTTCTTGATTTCAATCCAAGGCTCTTGTGGGCTGGGCTCGGCTCTAGCAGTGTCGTTCCGAGCTAATAACTTTCAACTTGATCCCGCAATTGCAAGATGACGAATCGTCTCTTTCTTTTTATTTTCCCTCGTGTTACTCGGGCAATATGAAGACAGCAGCTCGTTGCCTGAGGCTCGGTCCAGCCTCTTATACTAGTCTATTATATTCTCCAAACTCGCCCGCAAAGGTCTTCCACTAAACAACATGGAGAAACATTGGTTCAATTCAAAGTCTTCGATGCTGTTAAATCTTGTCAATACGTACTCGGCCAAGAACAGTACACTACTCACGTGGTTTCGTATGGAGTCACCCGGTATCGGCGGAAAACAGTGGCAAACGTCGCAAACATCTCGATATGAGAAACGCTAGGAGATTGCCGCTGAGGTCAGTGATGGAAAACACATCGGAACCGCCGGTAAATGACTCACTGAGCAGCAGGACACATGCGCCGTCCGTTGGAAAAAACCACGATGGAACCAGCATGGTCATCGTTTTCCCATCTGCCAGGATCGAATTTCTCTGGGCTGGGAAACACTGTCGCATCCATATGTACAAAGTATGACGGCGCAACGACGACAGCCTGCCAGGTAATGTTAGCAAGCACTGTTGTTTTCAATTCAAAATGAGTTTGAGCTCTTGCCTTGGCAGGGACGTGATAGCCGTCAACCATGGTACCGGCTGGGCCAACTAGACGGGCAGGTCCAGTCGCCACTCCATGCGTCAGACGCATACTCTCTTTAACAACCCCGCCCTATGATCGTAATACTTCATTAGCACAGATCGTTCACCAGCGTCGCCGAGGAGAGAGTACGCACAAGAATCGGGAGGTGGCGCAAGACTTCATAAGGGGGAACAGGGGCGTGCAAATCTGGCCATGCAGACTTCAATTCATCATACAGTCGCTGCTGCATTTTCGAATCTTGGGACACCATGAACGTGCCAAACGGCAGAATGTTCGATAGATCAATAATACCACCCCACATTGTGACTTCGGCTTCAGACTGTAGGACTGCATCGGAAAGGGGCGTCGAACTCTCCGCCTTGCTTTGCAGGTGGGCTTTCGTGAGTTGTTGGATCATGCAATCCACGTTTTTGGAGACATTATGAGCCTTCTCGTGCCGTATAAGAGCCGCCATGTGCTATTTGCGGTATCAGAATGGAATTGGTTCTAATGGGGGGACCTTGCACAGAGAACGTGCCATTGTGTATACTCACATCTGATACCTGGTACGTGCCCTCAAAATCATTTGTTATCAGGGAAAGCAAGCGACGTGGGAGCTGATATGCGAGAGCATTCAACCTCGGAAAGTTCCTTGCCAACCATACTGTCCAGTTGATTCCGCTGGCAGTTGCCAGTGTGAGCGGATCATCAAAGTTCTCACTGGCCAGAGATCTTAGGTGGTCAGAAACATCACTGAACATGAAGTCGTTGACAAAATTTAGAAACAGTGACCGGTAACCCATGGCCAGGTTGCAAGGCTGGCGACGTTTTGCATGCAACGATAGGAGGCTATCGAAACGCTCCACCTGCTCCAAAGTCAGCCATCTCGAATCATCATGCTGCTAGCCGGAAAGACTTGCACTCTTTTGAATATTCGGTTCACAGCGATCGTAGTGCCTTTTTGCAAACAGTGACGCCACGGGCCGAAAGCGTGCTCTGTACCGTTCCGGATCGCCCATGGTGAAGAAGCTCTCGGCCTCCCCACCAAGGTGCTCGTAGAAGTTTGGGTCCTTGATTCCATTGAAGTTCTTAGAATGGTTGTCATGGTACGCGGACGGCTTGCAGAAGTCTAGCTGCCATGAGAGTCAGGACCATCTTTTCACGATGTGGCGCTGCGTCATGGCGCCGTGGAATGAATGCCAATTACTTCGTTTGGAGATATGCGAATGACCGGTCCTGCACGATGATTAGATTTGCGCGACCTGGGTAGTGTACTTGGGGAAACTACCATATACTTTGTGTAATTGAATAGTCTTGTGCAGCAGCTTGCCGTCCTACCAGCATTGGTAGTATGCCCGATACAACGTTGAGGCGGCGGCCAGTCTCGGGCCCGGGAAGTGAGCGAGGGGGTGAAAATAGAGCCTATAGATTATGATGGAGATTCTGTAGACAAAGAGCAGCAAGGCGCCAACCAGTGCCGCGGAGAAAATGACCATTTTGCAGCGCAATTATCGGCAACAATGCTCTATTCAATCGGCGTCGGAGACCCCAAAAGTCATTCCAATGATGACGGTCTGAAGTAACCAAAGGACTACATCATTATCCATCGCTTTTGGCGAGATGGCGAGTTGCATGGTTCTACGGATCGCTGCCGCGGGCTTGCTTCGTAGCATTGCATTCACAAGCATCCTTGGCATCAGCTGGAACTTTCACCGCTGATCTTTCCACCCATGCACTTTAGGCTGTTGAGCTGAAACATGCATTTGCAACAGACAGATATTGGACATGATGCAAGAACCCGTTCCGTGTCCCCCGTTCTGGAGTTCCGCCAACACGGGGTCTCAGTTTGGAATTAACATTAGCGGGCATGCGGTGGAAAGAAAAACCGCCCCCCTGCTACCAACCTTGCCCGTACTGAAGTCAACTTTTGGTGGAAGGGGGGGCGTTTATTTTTTCCCCAACCGGGCGGGTTCGCGGCTCAGACCTCTGCTGACAATTCCGACTTTCGGGTTTTCTTTTGTTTCGCTACCCTTGTCTTCCTTCAGGTCACTTCGGTGACCGAGATGACGAAGCCAGGTGGGGTACGAGTACGGAGTACTGCGCAATCCTTTCACTATAGCTGCTCCAGCGGTCATCTGTGTGCCTTTTGTTGATTGCAGAATGTAAGCCTTCAAGTCAAGCCGTCTTTCGGACCTTCTCATCCAACTCTTTTGCATCGACATCTCGCCGTTGTCGGCATCATGGCGGACCGCCGGCCTTGGGGACTTCATTGGCGCTCTAAGTCATCTTTCATCCTATCGGCGGTGGCACTAGGCCTATTTACCGACCTCTTTCTCTATGGCATCGTCGTCCCAGTTCTTCCTTTCATGCTGAGAGACCGCCTCTCGATTCCCGAATCTCGGATCCAATCGCTTGCGCCAGGACTGCTTGCGGCTTATGCCGGAGCTGCGGTCCTATTTGCCGTTCCAGCAGGATGAATTGCAGATAAGATTGGATCTCGCCAACCGCCGTATCTTGCCGGCCTAGTGTTGCTATTTCTCGAGATATGAATAACAAGCAGCTGATATATTCAGATCTTCTCCATCATATCCGTTGGTGAACTTGTTGCACCGACCTTGGGAGGTGTTGTCTATGACAGGGCTGGCATCATAGCGGTGTTTGCGATTGCGACCGGACTTTTGGTCGTTGACCTCATCATGCGCCTTCTCGTCATCGACCATATAACTCTTGGGAACTACCTCAGCTCTTGTACAGATGAATGCTCGAATGCAACGCCATTGCTAACAGGAGCGGGACCGGCAGAAGCAGAGACCGGGGCAAGCGATCCTTTGCTTCCCAAAACCAACAGCGAATCCTATAAATTTTCCGGAGAGCTTGGCAAGCTGTCACAGGTTGTTCCCGTCTTGTACTGTCTTGGCGACCCCAAGCTTCTCGTAGCTCTGTGGTTGTCTTTTGTGCAGGCATTGTTGGTGGGAGTGTTTGATGCAACTACCCCAACCGAAGCTGAGTCCTTGTTCCAATTTCCCCCCCTTCAAGTTGGACTGCTTTTCCTGGCGTTTTTTATTCCCTACATGGCCTTTGGTCCGATCGCCGGATTGGCAGTCGATAGGCACGGCACGAGAGGCGTCGCAACGGGTGGCTACGCCTTCCTAGTTCCGTGTCTCCTTCTCCTGAGTTTACCCTCACGGGGCTTCGTTTCCGCACATGGCAACGTGGCACTGTTCTGCTGCGCTCTGGCACTGAACGGCCTTGGCTTGACAATCGTCGGGGCACCGGGCTTCGTGGAGGTAAGCGATATCGCGCAAAAGTATGAAGCGGCCAATCCAGGTTTCTTCGGAGAGAATGGTCCTTACGGTCAGCTGTATGGTTTCAATACCCTATCCTTCTTTAGTGGGCTCACGGTCGGTCCTCTTCTCGGTGGCGTTTTGAGGGATCGTTTTGGTTATCCAGTCATGGCTGCCGCCGCCGCCGCTCTCTCAGGTGCGACGGCAGTACTGTCCTTTTGTGTACTCTAGGAAGGAGACGATAAGTGATCGAGACTTGAGGAACAGTTCTATCACTCAATGGGTAATTCCACAACTCTAAACATGACAAATACTTCGTTCACATACTCCTGGTGTTGAAAGGGCGCGGGTCGAGAAGTAGCACGTGTTGATAGTGTGCATCTACAATGCATGGAGAAGCTCGATCCTGCTTAGTCCTGAGCTTAAAGACTCATGAGCCCCGAATCGTCGACAGCTCGCACCCACTGACCTCGGAAATGGAGTGTTAAGTTCGAGGGACCCGTCACGTCTCAAAGCTAGACATATTCTACGAGTAGACATGCTACAATATGCTTGTTTCAGCCGCTGCTTGTTGCACATGTCTGGTTTCATCGGGCTCTTGCAGTGCGTCGTGCATTATGGTCTTGCGTCATAGCACGGCGTGTTGAGACTCCGCCGAGATCGCAATGAACTACAACTGCGAAGCGGCACAAGCTTGAGCTAGGGCAGACTATTGGCCGCCTTACGCACTTCAGCTTGCTAAGGGGCAGCTCCGAGCCGCTTTTGTTCTTTGAAAAGTCTCATTCGTCATTTATGTTTCAAATTGCGGCTAGCTGGCCCTCCCCTTTTCGGCAACAATAGTGGATTGAATGAGACACCGGCGGGCCGGCCATCCGTCAGCGTGTCATCGTGCTCTGCGTGTTCGTCAGGCTAAAAGTTGCCGCGTTGTTCCTAAACGGGATCTGCGCAGGTGTCCGATTGACATGCCCATGCAGGTCCCTGCTTCAGCTGTGATGCAGCAATCTACTTTTGGGATAGTACAGGTAAGCCCTCGAGCTGGGCTTCGCCCCGCAGCATGCAGAAGATTTCCGACGTTGCAACATTGACTGGGCTTGGGCCGGCCTGCCTTGTCCCATTTGATTTGCGTGACGTCCTGCAAAGCCATGCTTGAAGATCCGCTAGCGGTCAAAGTTGCCATGTTTCGGCATTCCCCGCTCCCAGCCATCCGAGTTTACGAGTTCAACGATGCCTGGTTCAACTGAATGTCGTGAGGAAGCCAGCTGACCCAGAGTATCCATGTACCGAGTACATGCCATAACAAAAAGCATCGAACGAGTGGCAGGTATTGCGAGACAGAGCTGCAGGCACGACTAGGATCCTAATAGGAGTGAACGACAGGCCTGATGTAATCGAGTGGCTATGGTCGAAGACTTCCACAATGGGTTTCTCCATTTAAAAGACCGAGTTGCAGCAGTCACCCAGCTTCGGCTAGATGTTTTTTGTTCACACGGCCCAATTGCCCGTACGGACCTGTCTTTTCTCAGACGTTGACGATGGCCTTCCATAGACTTTCCATAGACAGATCCTTTTCGTCATTCTTAATCCTACCACGACGTCCATCATGTTCTCCTTCATCGAATCCATGCTGTCTTCCATGACGCTTTCCAATATGCCGTCCACTTTAAGCAGCTTGCTGTACTCATTCGCGAGGCTCAGTAAAGAACATGGTTGGACAAAGGATATGTCGCCGGAAGAAGCCGAGCCATCGGAGCCACAACAGATTTACCCCAAACAATATCGAGACACAGGAAGTGTAGTGTCAATAATTCATCAAGTTCAAACTGGACCACAAATAGTCGTCAACCACACTCTCATCGATGGGGCAGAACAGCCCCAAATTCTCCCCGGAGCTGCAGGTTACGAATTCCTCAGTACCTCGAGCCCACTTGTTAAAGACGACCAACGACTTGGCAAACTCGTGAAAAGGAGCGCATCATCTTTGGAGAAATTGTATTATCTTCTCCAAGGTCAGGTCCAGAGCGCGCCATTGCAACCTACGCATAATTTTCAACACAATATCCCGGAACGGTCGCCAAAGGTGATAATTGGGGAAAGTGCCCTCATCTCAAGACCGCCATCGTCTGAAAGCTTCGATATGACTGAAATCTTTACAAAGATTCGGTTGCAATACAGCAATGGCGTTACGGCAACGCAGACTTCAACCCTCACTGTTCGACAATCAAGCCTGCCTTCTTGAAGGAACCTCTCTCAACATTCAAAGAGGTCAACATTAACACCGGCATATGTTTGTTCTCCAAGTCTGTGCTCTCTTCCTCGCCTGGTCACGGCTCATTTGTCACCGACGATGAAGTACCTGTCATTCCCACGCTGCCATGCAAAGTCAAGGTCACGCTATATGAGCTGGAGATCATCACGAGGCTCTCTTCTGCTATTGCAGATTCTGTTGGTCTTGTCGGATGTATGCACGCAAGTAGTGATGCACCAATCAACGTAAATATTGATATTCCCGACTTCCAGTATTACTGAACCGCCTGCGAGCTTCTGCAGCGACAATTGGTCCCGATCAGCTACGCACGAAGCTGGATCGCGGCGATTGACGAGAGAAGATACCAGCTCCAAGCCGTCATGACGACGGTCATATATAAGATGTTGAGGGACCGCCATCTCTCCGGCGTAAAAATCAACATCACATTCGGAACTGAATCCGCCGGGGCTCTTGTGAAAAGACTGCGTTTGGAACTGTGCCATCCCTGGAAACGATCATCAATGCCTTGAGAAGCCATGGAAAAGATGCGGCACAATGGAGGGAGCTTTTCGACCATCTGGAGCCGCGCTATCAACCCCTCAGTGTGGGTGATCTCAGCGGGCTGATGTACGTTTTCAAAACCGTGAAGCCTGCCCTTCTTGACAGTAGCCTCTCTGTCGCAAACGAGGGGATCCAGAGTAGGCAGGGCCGGAAGCTAATTATTCAAGTTGACGACGTCAACGAATGGACAATTCTCGACCGGGCAAAGACATTCCTCAAAAAGTACTCGAGACTGCGGTACGACAGTGCGGAAGAGCCACTAATGCGGGCTTGTTTGCCATGCAGAGGATATTCGTTGCCGGTCCAGGTCGCTCGGATCTTTACCTTAAGGATGCGGGCTCGCAACTCTGCCTGAATTCCGAAAAGACAATTATTCAGCCTCTGGACATCATTGGTGCAACGTACGGGCTGCACATCAAGGAGCAATTGCGGCTTTCATGCCTCCGGGCAGGTTTGAATTGAAAGATTTGTATTATGGGTGAGAGAATTGCACATTTAAAAGTACCTTTGCATGCTCTTTCCGCTCAATAGCAACATTTTAGTAGCTGGACTCCTCACCTTGACACTTTTAGTTCTGCGCGCTCGCGGACCAGCTCGGCCATGCTGTGCCCATTCTCCGTTCCCAGCCTCTCAAAGCCCTGGATGACACCGTCGCGATCCCCCGGCTGCAGCTCCTGGCTCATCTTGAACTTGCCCTCGAGGCGATCAATCGTGATCTCCATGCCAATAATATTCTTTTGCATCAGCTGGATATACTGTGGCGGCGCATCGGCCACCTTCCACGCCTCGGGCCTGTCTCCCGTACCGTTGTACCCCATAATGGACCGCTCCGCGTATCGCGACAGGTCGTCTATCTGCCGCGACAGGAACGCCGCACTCTCTTCGGCTTTGGCGTCGTAAAAGATCCTGGCGCGGCCGTAAGCCTGGGCGGCGGCGTAGTTCCACGTGGGGACCACCTTGCCGCTGCTGGGCTTGGTCTCGGTGTAGAACTTTGGTGTGACGTAGTGGTGGACAGGAGAGGTGAAGAGCACCATGACTTCTTGCTCGAGGACGCGACTGCTAGTGGAGGAGTCTGGTTGCGCCTGCAGGGCCTCGATCATGGCCTTGCTATGTGGGTTTTGGCGCGCGAGGTGGCAGCGCAGGACGCCGAGTTCTGTCTCGCTGTCTTCATCGTCGACGTCGAGCAGGAAAGGGATGTGAGTGGACTGCATCAGGGGATACGTCTTGGACGGGATTGCCGTCGTTAGGACGCCGAGAGGGTTGTCTCGGATCAACTGCCGCAGCATGGGCGTCGTTGCGTCTGCGTGTATGGCGCGAAGATACAAGGCGCTTTGTGTTGCAGAGGCTCTATGTAGAGACACGAAAAGGAAAGCTGCTGTGTGTTGACTGGCGTTGCTAGAGTCTATGAAGTTGGACTGGGCCTCATCACTTTTGGGGGTGCGAATGCTCATGGCAAATCCTCGTTGAAGCTCCGATTGACGGGTGGCTTGCCTAGCGCGCGCGTTCACTCGCTTCTGCTCGTGGAGTCTGCGGTGCTACAACGCCGCCAGCCATTTAAGATCCGCAAGTTGCTGCGTAAGGACCATGCCGCCGTTGGATCATCTTCACGACTTCCTCCGCCTCGCGGCGCACCCTTGTCATGACAGGTTCGCCGTTGGGCTCCTGAGAGCCGCTTGTTGTTTTTGACATTTTTCTTTCTTCGATTCGGGACATTTGACTCTCAGTACGGAGTACGAATATGACAATGTGGCAGACGATCCGGGCGCGAGGCTGCGAGTCAAGCAAGCCAACGCCGACCGAATCATGGGTTGCGCCCATCTCGGAGACTGGTATCGAGCACAAGGGCGCGCCCGATGACATACTCGTATCGGTATCCATCCACAGCGAGATCCCAAAGGCGATCGCTGTGCGTTGCCGTTCACTGCATAGTCGAAGCTGACGTGAGCATACATCATTTGTTCAATCATATGTATATCTTCCCCATTATACCCAGCATCTTCTTAATCTGTACCTCCATCTTCATTTGACATGAGAATGACCACTCCGCCCCGCGTTAGCCTCCGCAGGGCCACCTCCAGCGACATCCCCTCCATCACCACCCTTGGGGCCCACGTCTTCAGCATCTCCTTTGGCCACTCCGTCACAGCAGAGCAACTCCAGACATATCTCGACGAAGCTTACAGCATACCCGCCATCACAGCCGACGTCGCCAACCCTCTCAAAGACACCATCGTCGCGACGGACCCCGCTGGCAAGCTCGTGGGCTTCGCGGTCCTCACGCGCGGCTCCAGCGACCCGTGCATCGCCCACCTCGAGCGCACCATCGAGCTGCAGCGCATCTACGTCGACCCGGAATACCACGGCAACGGCGTCGGCAAGCTGCTCGCCTTGGATGTCGAGGGTATCGCCCGGAAGCGCGGTTACGGGAATATCTGGCTGGGGGTCTGGGAAGAGAACTTCAAGGCACAGAAGGTGTATGAGTGCCTGGGGTACAAAGTGGTCGGCGAACACGACTTTGACGTGGGAGGTGTGGTGCAGACGGACCACATAATGCTGAAGGCACTTTGAATCAGGCTTTTGAACGTTAGGCCTTTGAAGCCTTTCAAGGTCACGAGTTCAGCGCTCAATTCATTCTTAAAGAGTCTGAGCCGCATCGCATCGAAGCCGGGCTCCTATTTGCGCGTCTCATACCCTGCATGGCAATGGACTGCGCAATGAAGTCATGGCTTTTTGAGCCGTGAGAGCTTCATTAACTAGGTCAGGCGATGGAGTCCGAGGGGTCTTTTACTGTGGTACAGTGCCCGGCAAAATAGATGCAGGGTGTCGCTGTTCGTTTCGAACCATCAGGGAGCGTCTATACGCATGCCGCACTTTGAAGCATATCTTGCAGCCGCCAATTGATGTAGTAGACTACCTTCGTCTCCTACTCACTCCTGTATCCAGTCATATCGTCATGCCGATTCCAGCTTGTTCATGAGTAAAGGCTGCGTCATGTAGTTTAGTCCATGAAAAACTCCTGTGTAGTCACCCACGACCCCAACGCCGTGCGCCGTCCTTCAGACAGTCGCCAACAATGCAATGCATCCAGAGATCATATTCGCTTATCCCACCACGCCGACCGGCGACCCCTCGCCCAGGCATGGTTTCTTTGCATTGGGATGTTCGGCTTCTTCCTCGACTTCATTGTCTTCATCGAAGCTCCCATTGTATACTTCCGATAAGGCCGCCCGTTTCCTCTTGGCGCCATTCTGCGCTTCTCTTCGATCTGTACCGTCATTCTCCCAAGTTTCCATATCCGTTGGATCAAATTGGCCGACGATATCCTCGCCGATTGCTTGACCCAGACGCTCTCGCAGGCCCAAGATGGGCCAAATGGGCACTCTGGTATATTCTATTTTGATGCCGGGGATTTTCCCGTCCTCGCCACAGGGAGTCTTCAAGGGTTCGTGAAACCTCTCGAGAAATTTGGCCGTCACATGTCCAGTATACACGATGAACTCTGCCGTCTCGTTGTCATGTGTTAATATTCTCAGTTTGAGGTCCTGAAACTCTGGACGTGGCAGCCGGCCCTTGAAGGGAGACCACTGTGAATCTCTTCTCGAAGAAGGTGGGGGTATGGTATAGAAGTGCCGCTGCGCCATGGCTAAGAAGATGGCCACAAATTGTACATCGTGGTCCGTATTGGCAGGCATGAGACCCCTTGATCGGGCCTGTTGTAGGCGCATGACGGGCTCGTTCCAGCCTCTGCCCGGGGCGGGCGCAATGCGAAATGTGTTTCTTCGCATCGCGATCAGCTGGTTTTTGCCGATGTAGCACATCATGGGCAAGTTCGCGGGATTGTGGCCTGCCGGGGTCGAAAGGCCGTACGAGTCAGCAGGACGGGTGGAAATCGACACAAAGGAACTCTGCGACGATCTGCAGCTATCCGAAGGGTGGTTCCATAGGACTTGAGTGCGCACTGCGTCGCGGTATACACGGTCCCCGAAGTAGAGATGAAGCTCGGGTAGGAGCTGCGGCCTATCGAATGGCATGGGCCATAGCGTCGAGAGGATTGTCTTTATGGCAGTTGCACTCAAGACTGGATGCAGTGCCGTCGGAAGAAGTATTTCCGTCAACGCCTCACTTAGCGTGGTAATGCTCTGCGATGGACGCATGTGTCCCCTGGACGGTGGCGACCCGGCGATGCTTGTCGGCTGTGGAGTGTCGCAAGGGGGGAGCTCATGGAAGCGCGCATCAAGAAGCTCGGCGTGCAGGTCTGTCCAGCAGACTGGACGCACAAATAGGGACGTTCCCGCGTGCTCATGGAGGGTGTCGTAGATCGAGCCTTTGGTCGGCCGTGATATGCGAGTGTTGCGGCGACGCCTGCAGCGCTGCTTGGGTCGTGGATGCGTGGCTTGTGGTTGTGTCGTCATGTGCTTCGAACAAGATATCGCTACCACTGTGGTCTTCGTTGTTGTTGCCGTCGCCATCTCGGGCACCTGCGTCTTAGGAGGCGTAGCATCAGGCGATGAAGATTCCTCCGGCGACGAGTAATAGAGAAACGATGACCCGCCGACCATGGCGCGCAGGTGTGCGACAAAGGCACTCTGTTGAAACAGGGATCTGGCGAAGTTGTTAGGGGGGGCAAGTTGACGGCGCGTAAAGAGCTCCCGGACAGAAAGGATTCGCCAACAGCACGGTGTTAAACAGAGCAATCTGATGGAGGAGGCAGGAGAGTTGGAGCAGGACAAACTGACTCTAGTGCAAGCATTGAAAAGGGCGGCGAGTGCTCATAAGTCGCTTTGATGAACAATGACTGAATACTCGCCAAGAGGAGAGACTCACACCCCGCGAACAGCGCGTTGGGTATCCCTGTGCGACAACAAAGGGCCGCCACCAAGCGACCCGCTAGCAAACCAGGCGCACGGAGCGCCACAAGGGAGGACTGAAAATCCCACAGACGCTGCCGGCGATGCAGGGCGGCGCGCTTTCAAGAGCGAGGGCGGAGTTGCTGCCAATAGATGAAATTACGACGGGGTCTGGTGGTGTGAGACGGGCGTCGCGCGCGACCTGGACGGCGAGGGCGAGCATCTTTGTACTTGGTGACTGCGCTGTTGGGTGCGCTGTAACACCAGGCGCTACAGGAGCCTAGCGCTGGAGCCTGGTTGGTGGAAGCGTGTCACAAGGGCGCACGCGTCCAATTGTTCCGCTTGGGGGCGGCGCGATCGATGAGCGACTTCACGTGATCTAGGCAGCCAGGATCAAATGTTTTAGCTGCAGAGCTGCTGTGGCAGAAGCTCGTCAAGCCACAGCAGACTTTTTGATGCCTGACCCTGTCTCCGCTTCCCCAGGCATCAACCTGCCTGCAATTGCGTCTGACTGCCCCACACCACTGACGACGGCAGCGTTGCGGACAACACCCCGCCAAACCACTTGGGCACACGAGACGACGACGACGCATCGCAGCAGCTTCATTGCAGCTCCCCAGTCGCTCTTCAAGATGCCGGTACGTACCAGGACCTCCAATTCTTACATCTGTCAAGCTTTGCCCTTCTTCTCATGCTGCGTTGCCGGCAGCGCGTCATGCGAGACTCTTCCCTTGCAAGCCGCGCATCGGTCACTCGTCATCGCGACAAGCACAGCTGACCTTTCCCCAGGCCTACAACTCCGTCTTCAACCAGGACCCTAATCCTCCGCGCCTCATCGGCAACTTCCCCCTCCTCCCCCTCCGCACCAAGACTCGCGGTCCGGCCTATACACTGCCCATCCCCTCGCCGCCCGTGCCCGCCGCCGAGTCCCCAGACCCGGACAGCGAGAGCTACGACATCCTGGATGAGGTTCTTGCCCTCTTCCGGGCAAACACCTTTTTCCGAAACTTCGAGATTCAGGGTCCCGCCGACCGCCTGCTCGTCTACGGCATCTGGTTCCTCAGCGACTGTCTGCAAAAGATCAAGCCCACCGCAACTGTGCGCGATGCCCAGAAGGAGGTCATGAACCTGGCCCTGGACCTCAATTTTGCCATTCCCGGCGACCCAGGCTTCCCATTGAACCAGGTAGGCATTTATCATAGGACATGATGAGGACGTCAGCGCTAATGAATGGGCGAATTGTAGATGTACGAGCCACCCAGGGATCGACAGGACGCGGAGCAGTTGAAGCAATACATGGCACAGGTACGGCAAGAGCTCGCGGCCCGGTTACTGGCGAGGGTCTACGCGGACGACGAAACCAGGCCCAGCAAGTGGTGGCTGAGCTTTACGAAGAGAAAGTTCATGGGCAAGGCGCTGTAGGGAGTTGCTGTAGGCAAGACGCCGTAAATGGATCTCGCCCGGGAAGACTGGACTTTCGGCGAGGTTATACGAATACATTGAGAGAACAACACTACTTAGCATGCAGCGACAGCTCAATTCCATATTGGACTCAATGCGGGGTCGATGCAAATGGGTCCGTTCAGGGGTATCTCCTGGCTCTATATGCTGCCACATCTGTCAAAGATCCATGCATTTGCTTTTCCAATTGCCCTCGACATAATGACTGCCACGTCCTCCCCATAGTCTCACTCCGCCCTTCTCTTCTGGAACTTGCCCCTCGCTGATATCCTCCCCTCGGCCGGAAGTGCTCTCCACCCCGTAAACACATACCCATCGGCGCCGCCGCGCGCCGTCATAAATGGGTGCGTCCTGCCTGGCAACACCTGCCACCGCCTCGCCCTGCTCGTCTGCACGCTCGCGCCGAGCACTAGCGTCGGGTTGACTGGGAACTCGGCACTGCCCTCCCAGGCGTCGAGCTCGGCCGTGGTGCGGCCCTCGGCTTCGGTCGGCAGGGATGATATCCACGCGGTGCGGCGGGCGATGCTGAAGCAGTCGGCGAGCTGCGTCAGGGGCTCAATGCTGGGCGAGAAGATGGCGATGGGGCTGCCGCCGGCGAGCAGCGGGAGGGCGTGACGGAGGATAGAGATTGGGTCCATGGTGCTGGCGACGGCGAGGCCGGAGAAGCCGCCTGCGCGGGCGCTGTCGACGATCTGGCGGGTGCGCGCCCACCGTCGGCGCTTGCGGTGATAGTTGCCGCGGCGATTCGTCTTCCACGTGGCGAGCTCCTCCGGGGAAACGTCAGCGGGCTTGTCGGCGTAGGCGGCATCCTCGTCGGGGCTGACGAGCTGAAGCCAAGACACCGGAAGGAGGTTGGTGAAGAGCGGGTGGTAAGGGTACCGCGGGTTAGGGTCACTGGCGTCAAAGTCGAAGTAGCGCAGGAGGGAGAGGTTCGGTTGCGTATTGGAATGGATGAGGGTGATGGTATTTGTCTGGGCGTAGTGGTCGTCAAGGTCGTCGCGGCGGGGCCGCTTGCGGTTGTGCCGCTGGATTTTAGGAGATGAGGGCGCGGCCGGTTGCTCCTCTTTGTTCTCTTCCGTGTCCTTGGACGGCAACGGCTCGGGCACCACCTCTGTAACTTGTACAGTTTCGTCGTGGCTCTTGTCCTCGTCTTCGTCCTCTTGCGGCTCTTGGTAAAGGATCCCCATCCGCTCCGCCAGCGCCGCGATCAACAATCCGCCCGTGTCGTCGACAGCCAGCCACCTCCCGCCATGCGGCTCAGAGGCACCTTCTACGGGTAGGCCTCCGAAATGCACATCGGCCCAGCACCCAATCAGCCCAATTGTCTCTTGCCGCAGCTCCAGGATCTTGTTGGGGTCTCGGTCTTCGAGCATCCACTGCGCTAGCATCGTCGCGTCGAGCGGCAACACCGTGAAGCGTCGTAGGAACTTCCTCTCCTTGAGGAGCTTGTATTTTGCCAACGAATACGATGTCTTTTGGTCGATGGCCGTGTGCGACAGCATGAGCTTGGCGATGAGCTCCTTGCCCGCGGACGCGCCTTTACGCTTGAGCTCCTCAATCTCCTCGGGCGCGAGCGTCTGCCGTGCCGAGTCGTCGATGATCTCGCGATTTGACCGAGCAACGACCTTTCCAGTCTCGTCCACTAGGGCCAGCTCCTCGCCCTCGGCGGCGGCGATCACGTCATCTCCATCGGCAGTGGTCTCGGCTGTAGTATCAGCCAGCAGGTCGGCATTGAGTTCCGTGCCGGGCACGACGCGCAACCGTGAGAAGGATTCGCCCTCGCGCTTCTCCTGGACTTCGTACGTCAGGTGAAACGGCCGTTCGATGATGAGGTTGCTCGGGAACGACCCGTATTTGCCTAGCGATATGGTCCTGCGTTGGTGTCAGTCGCAGATGTCTGGCAGTACCAAAGCGTCAACGGGAAAGGGCCACAGACGTGTTTGGTGTCACCTGCAGCACCCGAACATTGTCGCTTGGGAGCCTCAGCGCTACCCAGCCATTGGGCTGGACCGTATTCCTGGGCATTGCGACCGGCGTCGGTGTTGCTGGCGAATGATTTGTGAGCGACGATGGCAGCTGTGGAAAAATTGTTGTTAAGTTGCCGATCATTCACCACGGTGAGCCCCGCATTCACCGAGACCCGCCTCCACTTCGCCTTTCACCGAGACACCCAGCCAGGCCCCCTCCTTCCTTCTTCGAGAAGTACCACACTGCAGCCGAGATCTCAAATGCTTGAGCTACCTACATAACTCTGCCTACTTCGTGCTTTTCCACGAGACCCGATGCCTTCTTAATGGTGCATTTAGTCGTAATGCCTCAGCTCGAGGCAGTCTACAAGTCTATTACAAAGTCGCCGCCTACTCCGAACTCGTTACCTGTCGCGATCGGCCTTCGATGACTGGCTTCTCTCGCTGGTGAACTTTACCTTGAGTCCCTCTATAGCTCGAGTCAATAGCCCAAAAATGCCGAACCAGGCATACAGCGCGATACTCATGGTCCCAAATATAGCGAATGGGATGAGTGAGTAGGTCAGCAGGTCTGTCCGCTATGTTAGCAAGCCTCAACTGGTCGTCTACTTCGCGGGCAGACTTACAAATGAACCCACCTGATCGTTTGACGACCCCATACAGCTCTCCTCGCATGATCTCCTCGGCGCCGGCCTCCCACTGCCACGGACCGACGAGGCGGAACTTTGGATTGAAGTTGGAGCCCATGGCCCAAGTGAAGAAGAGCTTCCAGCCCTTGCTCATCACATAAGCGACGGTCGGCGCGGAGCCAATATCCAGGGCGAGCTGATAGGCATACGATTCGTGATCGACTCCTCGCTTCGTGGAGAAGAAATCGTATCCGCAACGCGCATGGAGCTTGTAGTCCATGTCATAAGATACAAGGGCATTGGGGTCGCGCCCTCGAGGCATGTCCTTCGGAAACTGGTCCTCCAGGAGTCGAAACACCCAGAGCTGGGCTTGCATTTCCGCTAACGGGGGGATCGCGCCGTGGCCTGGTCGAACGAATCCGATGAAACCGACGGACACATCCCCATGCTTGTAAATGCCGCGGACGTTGGCTTCTCCCAGTCGAGGGTAGTCGCCGTCCAGGAACCAGAAGTTTGTCGAGTATCCTGTCGCGAGAACCACAACATCGGGCTTAATTTGCTCGTCTGGCGACTGGCTGCTTTCGAAATGCATGACACCGGCCTCGTCGACCATCTTTGGCCACTTCCTGACGTCGATCCTCCTGCCTTTGGTGTCCGTGATCGGCACATTGAGAATGGAAGAACGCGTACGATTCCACCAGGACTCGGACCGATGTCCCTCAGAGAGGTACGGTAGGGCTCGGGCGGACTTGCAAAGGAAGACTGGCCGTTTAGTCAAAGCTCTCGCTCTGGCGGGGCAGGTTTCAACTTACGGGAGTCAAGGTTCTTACGCTCACTGCTGATGTGACCAACCCATTGGTCGGGTCCCTCCTCGGTGCCCGAGATCAATAGGTGCATCTTCTTCACCCACTGGTCGTAGGCAAACCAGAGCAGCGGACTACGCTGCAGCACGGGATGGGCGTAGGCCGTATCGAACAAGCTCGCAACAGATGTATCGACTGGTTTGTTGGGTCGGGCCGGGAGCTTTTGCTTCCCATGTACTGGCGTTGGGATGATCTGAACTGGCGATCAGTTGTGTCGGAAGTCCAAAGAGCAATTGTTTGATGTACCTTGGGGCCACAGAAGAAACCATCTCGGGCGCAGAGTGTCACCGAAGCAGTATCGGCCGTCACTGCCAGGTGCGCAATGTCCATACCAGTCTCTCCGGCACCACAGACCACCACGTTCGTACCCTTGCCAAACTGCTCACGGACCTTGAACTGAGACGAGTGTAAGACCACCGGAACCCTCTCGATGCCTGGGATCTGTGGGACGTTGGGAAAGACGTGGATGCCCGAGCAAATAGCAACCGCGTCGCAGCTGAAGGTAAAGTTCTTGCCATCGGGCTTACTGATGTACAGAACGTGGCCGTGTCCTCCAAGTCCGCGACTAACAAGGCTTACCTTGGCCAGACACTCGATGAGACTACCGATCTTGAACGCCTCGACGTAATCATGGAGGTACTTGACGTAAGCCTGGGGTGTGGCAAAGTCAGGTGCCTCGAGCGGCAGGCGAAAATCGGAGAAGGCCGTCAGGTACTTGGACGACACGAGCTGCCCACGTTGCAAGTCGTGAGCCTGAGCACATAGCAGCAAAAGACGATGTAAAGGGACCAAGTACACACTTCTGCGTCCTCGTAGACTCTGTGGACAAACGTGCCCCCGATACTGGCCTCGGCCTCGAACAAGCGAGCCTCGATAGGTGCGATGGGGAAGAACTCGTGGGCCGTGGCCAGGAACTTGAGTGTAGCGAGGCCAGCGGGTCCGCCACCAATGACGGCGACTTTCATGATGAGATGAAGTACAGGCCGTCGAGACGATGGGCTGAGACGACAGCTGAAAGTTGAGAGCTCAGACAACAAGACGTGGTCGAGGCTTGATTGACGACAAATAAGTCTACCAGAGAATTCGCACCAGGAAGGCAAGAAAGATAAGACGAGCTTGGCATTTATAGCGCCGAGAGAATCTCCCACTTGACAGCTACAAGGGGACGCCGATGCAAACCCTCCACGCCCCACTGTCGTTGTGTCTGATCAGCCGATTGATCCTGACCTGTACGATATTCTTGACTCTCGGTTCACGGCTCAACTGCAGAACAAGTACAGAAATCGTCTCCTCAGGGCCACCCCAAGTTAGCCATCCGTGCGGGATTGGCTGCGACGATCACTCTCCCTCTCCATTCCGAGCCTTTTGGCGAGGACCAACACCTGAGCACAAGAAGCCTACAGGTCTGTTGTCCTCTCGCGTGCTCCCCTCCCACAGAAACAGCCAACACCACAAGAGACTCACTGGCCCCTTGTGGCCCGCCGCAGCTCTGTCTGTGTGAAAATACTGCGCCTCGCTCCGACTCAGACGGGTTTCCGGCGTGTGCCAGTTGCAGGTCTGCAACTGATCCTCTTCGGTTCAAGCGAAGATCGACAAATTGCACGTGAACAAAGAGCACGTTGGCGGAGAAGGGAGCACGGTCTCTCTACTGATAGAATCGTATACGTGTGTGGAAAACTTAAGAAGGGAGTAGGACTGTTCTTGGCTGCCTCCATTGCGTTGGTCCGTGCATGGCGCTTTCGCGCTTGGGATGGAGCACAAGCATGAATGTTTGCTTTCCTCCGCGGCCTAACCACTTATGTCTACCGTCGATACCCTTACTGTGAGATGGTGTTTCACATGCCATTGGGGAGATTCTGCCGTCATCGCCTTCTGCATCGTCGGCGGTGTCACGCGAGCTGGTGGCGGAGGGGACGAAGCTTGAGGAAAGAAAGATCTGAGGGCTAGTGACGGGACGAAGGGGCCACTGAGCGGCACGAGGGGAAGTAAGGGGTCCTTTGAATAGGCTAAAAGGCTCTGCTGCGCCGTCATGCAGATATGAGGAGGATTCCGTGACTCTTCTCGATGTTGGGCATTCAAGAGCATGTGGACGCTGACTGGCTTAATACGGCCACACTTATGAGGAGGGGTCCCCGAGGGCCGGGGGCTCGTTCCAAAGATCAAGTCTTGTGGCAAATTTCCTCGCAGAAACACGCACATGGAAGTAATAGAAAGGCGAAAAAAACTTCGTGGCTGTTGTTCGATGCCCGTCAAGGTACGGGCCGGGCCGAGAGGTTCTGGAATCACAGACTCGGGCGTCGACTAGCATCGGCCTAACGCACTTTCGAACTCAAGATGACTCCATTAGCGGGCAAAAACGCCATGCAGAGGGCATTTTGCGGCACGCACCTGTCAAGCCCATGCTTCGTGCGGCGGGCCCATGAGCTGTGGGTGCTGCATACGGAGTAACGTGGGGGCTGCTTTGTGCGACCGCACGAGAACATGCACACGATAGAACCGAGGACGGTGTGCGCAGCCGGTCTCGGTTCGGATCGGGCTATGTCTTCAGCAGCGCATGGGTTGTCTTTGGTTCGATGACCCCCTTTGTTGCTCCGTCTGCGTCGTATCGTTTGCAAGATCTCGGCGAGAATGTGGGACTTTGCTGGTATGTATCGCCTGGTCGCAAAAACCCTTCAGACTTCAATAAACATTGCATTCAAGCAAGAACTTCTCATATCTCTTTGCTTGATTTGAGGATCTCTTCACTTTATTTGAGTCTCTATGCTTTTAATAATGTATGCAATCCGCAAAGAACGCTTTTCCCTCCCCTACATGGGGTTCCCGATTCATACCCGTTAAGCGTATCAACAATGTTCTTCCATATATAAACTATCGAGACATGCAGGCAACGCACACGCTTACCAGCGAGGCGCATAAGTGATGAATCCCATGAGAATACCAGAAATTAGACCGGAAACGGGGACGGTGATGAACCAACCCAGGTAGATCCACGCTACCATTCGCCAGTTAATGGCGCGCCAGTCGCCATTGCAGAGTCCAACGCCGACGATGGCACCAGTGATGCACTGGGTGGTAGATACAGGGAGCTCTGTTGGGAAAAGGAGTCAGCACATGTGTCAACGGACGAGGCCTGGCAGGCGATACGTACCAAGTCTGGTAGCCATAATAACGGCGATAACTGAGCCCAGCTCCATAGAGAAACCACGCGACGGCGACATAAGGGTGACGCGGTTACCCAAGTTACGCATAATATGGTAGCCATACGTCCAGAGACCGATGACGATGCCCGCACCTCCAAAGGCCAGAACCCAGAGGGGCACGGGTGCCTTTTTGCCAGGGATCACGCCGCTGTTCCAGATCTGGAAGATGGTGGCATACGGGCCGACGGCGTTGGCGACATCATTGGCGCCGTGGGTAAAGGACGCGGCGGCGGCGGTCATGACCTGGAGGAAGGTGTAGAGGAACTCGGTGCGGTTATCGTAGTGTCGAGCACGAGCGTGAATCTCCTCGACATCACCGGCAATGACCGACTTTTCGCTCTGGGAGCCGACAACATCCTGATCGACGCCGCGGAGGACAAGCCACTTGACGAACCACCACATGTAGGCGCCCGTGTACCAGGGGCCCTCGGGCTTGGGGCCGATCAGCGACTTGTGCTTGGGGGTGGCTTCCTCGACGGGTTCGGCTTCTTGAGCAGAGTTGACCACGCCAGCTTTCTTCTCGTGCTGGCCCTCAACGTCCTCAGTAATGGCGGCCACGCGCTGGGCGCGACGAGCGTCGAGCTCCTCGCGGGTCAAGTGGCCCTCATAGAAGTTGCGGACCACGCCCTTGAAGTCTGCGGGAGGAGGAGGTACCTCGCCACGGCGGAGTAAGAACGGGCCCTGGAAAATGTGCCAGGCGCGCAGTTGCCAGTCTTCCTTGATGACGATGCGGTACAGCCAAGGGACGAGGAAGATGGCCATGAGCAGGCCCCACGCGGCGCCCACAGCGATGATGACACCGGGAATCTGGGCTTCGGTCAGGTGAACCTCGTAGTCGCCGCCCTTCCAGATCAGAAGCATGACGATGAGAGAGGCCGTAAACCAGAAGTAGATGGGGACCAGCATGAGACCCTTCATGGCGGGATTGCTGCGCAAAAGGATGCCATACTTGGTGATCAGGAAAATGCTGGATGCGAAAATGCCGGACAAGACGGGGGCAATGATCCAAGCGAGAAACACCTGCAAATTGAGGCTGTCAGCCGATGAAGTGACCTAGAGAATGCCTTGAGTGAGCCATACCTGAACAACACCGTCTTTGATGTTTAGGCTGCCGTCCTTGTGGTAGCCAACCCAAGTGACACCTTTGGATCCCATAGCACCAATGCCCATGCCAAGGACACCGCCCAGGATGGAGTGAGTGGTCGATACGGGCATTCCGAGGCGGGTGGCCATGGTGAGATAAGAGGCCGAGGCAATGACGGCGCAGACCATGCCCAGCATAAGTAGGGCGGGTTGTTCCTCAAACGCCTTGATGTCAACAATCTTGGTTCGGATGGTGTCGGCTACGCGTCCACCGACGCCGAGGGCGCCGCTGAACTCCATGAGGGAGGCGCCCAGCATGGCCTGGAGGTAGGACACCGATCGCGAGGAGACGGAGCTGGCCCACGAGTTGGCGACATCGTTGGCACCAATGTTCCACGCATCGAGGAAGGCGAAGATGGTGCCGACCGCAAAGAGGTAGTCGTACTGGTGGAGAACCGCCATTGCGACAGTTCCTGCAAGGAATTCCGCGAAGGTCCGATCTGTCTCTTCTTGTTACTCGCTTCCCGGGATGTGCTACGAGAGCGAGCGTAGGCTGAGTGCCTAGAATCCCGAGAGGAAAGAGAAGAGAAGTGTTTGCAGCGTGATGGGTGACAGGGCACGAAGAGACAGCGAGGACAGCACAGAGGGACTGAATGGTCTATATAGGATGGTCCCACGTGGGATGAATAACTAAGCAAAGGCAGAGGAAGAGGCAACCCGCTCATACATATGGACAGGAACCTAAGCCGCGCACAACCAACAAAGCAGAGGTCCCGCAGATGTTGAACCGTGTGGCGTTGTGGTGGGCCGTGGGCTAAGGCCACGAGAGAGCGCCCCGGTCTGCACTTCACGGATCCCGCTGGCTCGTCGTGCCAGCACCCGTCAAGCTCATTGGAGCGAGCTGGTGTCGAGGCAGAAAAGGTCCCGAAAGTGTGTCCATCAGACCGCCGGGATGGAGACGGGCGTGGGGCCAACAAAGGGGAAGGAGGGGAGTCGCTGCAGATGGCGCCTCACCGGGAGTATTTCTGGTGGCGCTGATATGACTTCTCGTTCCCGTAGAGGCTTGCAGGTGAGGCACGCGACCACCTTGCAAGGCAATCGTCGTTGTAACGAGTCTCGGAACCACCGGTATCAAGCCTCTGAAGCAAAGTTGGATTGACCTGGAAAGACTCGAAACGCCCTGTCAACTCAACTGGAAGGGAGTGTAACAGGTGAAGGATGGACAAGGGCTCCACCTCCCGCACCGACAAGACAGGTTCCCCGATCCATTGGACCTGAACGAGTTACCGCGGTCCGGTACAGCCTCTTCTCGCTTTAGACAGCATCGAGTGCCACAGGCAGTCGTCTGTAGCACGGCGGCGCACAGGTTGCTGCCGTTGCCCTTGAAGGCAACTACCGGGGCAGTAACGTAGAGGCATGGGTCGACCCCTGCCAGAAACAAACTTAAAACTCAACTCTAAGTTGAGTGGCGCGCCAAGACCGCGTGGGCGGCGACACAGCCCCTGGCAACCTCCGCTGAGCGTCCAGATCGGGGAACCTCGCGATTTTGATGGCCAATCATGGGGCCCGCTACCTCCACGTGTGGCCGCCGCCGGATCTCGTCGTCCAACATTCGACAACGTCGCATCATAAATCGTGCCTTGGCAGTTTCTTGGCCGTCCGTCAAACTCCACGCAGCCGTTCAACACATCGGCGCAACATGCGCTTTTCCATTCATCGCCCGTTGCCATTGACTCGCCCGAGACCAAGGTGGTTGTCGCTCCGCTATCGATCCCAGCTGCCAAGAATCCCATCGTCCGCCGTCGACCACCCGGAGAAGGGGCTTCGAGCACGTTGATGCCAAGCCGTTCTCATCGTTACGTGCACACCTCGCCGCGTCTTCGAAGTTTTTGTCGGTACGAGATGGTCGACACAAAGACGCTAGGTTGATCGAAGTCGACCGCAGATTGCGGGCAAGTCGGCCGACATAGCGGCACGTGTCCAATCTCGTCCGCGGAAACCGTGTATTTGAGTTGTCGCGTGCCCAATGGGGCGTTTGTGGTTTATTTTCCGGAAAGCCCCGCGCCGTGGTAAGTTGCCAGCCTCCAGCAGGGGATGGACTGTCCCGATGCCCCAGCTCTCTACCATACTGTGCAAACGAGCTCAAACTGTTCGTGGCGAGTCTGCGGCGGGTCATTGGATGCCTTGCGGACGTTTCATATATCCGTCTCCGGCCAATAGTACCTACCGTGGGTAGTTGTGCTCAAAACAATTCCAAATCAGCCAGAACTTGGGGATGCTGACGTACAGTCAACCAAAGCATTGTTTGCCTTCCAGCTGTTGCTCGAAGGTGCCCGGCCAGGGCTAAGCTGAGGTTGCCCATCGGCTCCGTGCAGCGGGCTGCAAGGAGTCCAGTCAGCGTTTTGTCGACTAAGACGTGAACACCGACGGTGCCCGCTGCCAATAATACTTGGAATACGATTGTCTCCCATCTCTTACTTATGGGACAATGCGACGGGGACAACAGCTTTATCAGGAGGACAAGTCCGTCCACGTGCTGCCGTCCCTGACCACCACTTGACGAGCGTTTCAACACGGCTTGATGCAAGTGCATTTTGCACGCAGGTCCACATCCACGCCGGTACGGCCTCGGCCATCAGTCAATCCCTCCCCAGCATCATTTCTCCTGAGCTAGATTTGAGCCGCGAATGCTCCTCAGATGACAAGTTGTTCTCCCCTCAGGACGGTCATGCGTTGACCTGGGAATATCACATTTTGGTCGCGCAGTGCATCGACCTATTGGTTTTTTTGGCTGAGACCTGGGCGTATTGCACAGCGACACACCCAGACTTGTGTTCATGGCGTCGCAAGATGGACCTTGATAATATCCCCAGATCAAGCATCCGGATGACCGCGAAAAAATGCAGACAATCCGCGAAATTTCGCCAGTTTTCGGCCCAGAGATCCAAGCCCTGGCCGAAGTAATATAACGAACATTCAACAACGCCGAGACGATGAGACTCAGGCATCCAGCGTCTTTCGTGTGGGACTGGAAGCAACGCCTGGCTTGCAAAATTTGAGCCGGCTGGGGACGTGAGGATGTGCATCTGTACACCCTGGCGGAAGTTGCACCGGGCATGTCACGACGTCCAACTTATCCAGCATCTGGCGGCGGCCGTCTCAGATGTCCAAGTTTTCATTGCACATGCCTATTAGGCCTGCTTCTGTTACAAGAAGGCAACATGTAAGTGAAAATTCGCTTGGATGCTGAGATGCTGAGACAAGCTTCTGCTGAATCTCGAATGTCGCGGTACCATGGCCGCCGGGAGACATTGCGGCTTAGATTACCAGATCATGCAGCAGATTGGGCCGATAGGTGCCCGGGATGCCTTTCGTTTCGTCCTCTAAGACGAGTATCCAGCAATATTTTCCAAGTGAAGCGATTCGATAGAGATGGATCAGTGTGCGTGTTTCAGCAAAGCAGACTGCAACAGACTATCAGCCACACTTGTACTGCAACTTATGGCACCAGGAAGCTTCATCGACAGGGGGCCAGCAAGCGGCAGGGAACTGCGCTGTAATTTCTTGCCAGCGGACATCTTGACTGAGAGCGTCGTGACGAGCTTGTATTGCTGACCGAAGGACTTCACACGGCGTTGAGTGTTCATGGCTTCGGCTTCCAGAGATGCAATGGAAAATAGGGGTCGCGCAACGCCCGTTATTCTGGAAGTAGTGGAAGAGGCAGTTATCGAAGCAGCATTTTCTTCGAATAGACGGCGGCGAGGCTCTGGATGTCGTGGTGTCGAACAGATTTAGCAACGCTTCCTGAGCTGCTCTGGCTGCGAAGCACTTCATACCTCTTGAGATGCCCGCAGCAGCACGGCCCAAAGCAGGTCAGAAATATCAACGAAGGTAAGGTAGCCAAAGAATGGTCGTCGGAGCTGCAATTGCGTCCAAAAGAGAACACGTGATCCGTGCGAGCCGAGCTTCCAAAGAGGAAAGCGAAGCCCTTGGCCAAACTTGTTCCTCCCTGTCAGGCTGTGACCAACCCTAGATCTGCTCTCCTCTCCACACCATCCCGCTCACCACTTTTTCCGAAACATGAGCTTGCGAAGCCACGAAAGAGCATTGTAACTTACATTGAACTCGGGCCAACATCTCCGCACCTCGGTGTGGCTTTGCAGAGTTGTGTCAATTGTACTCCGTACCCTTGAGCATTTGGGAGACGCGGAAACGATTCACAGCTCGAGACAGCCCTCATCCACTGTACGACAGCCGCGCATCGACATCGCCATCATCCTCAATCACCGCGATAATTGAGGTCGAGGAGCCAATTACGTCCTTCCATAGCACGATCCCTTGTCTGTGCTTAACAAAGCTCGCCACGATATGCAGCGAAGCTTTCATCCAATAGACTGTCAGCCTTTCGTCATCCAATCTTCCATCGCTTCTAGCAGACGACCATCGCAACCCAGTGGCCCTTACGTCACTGGCGCAGTGGCGACGAGAGCTTCGCCAAAGTGCAACATTGGAGCGAGCAACGTCCCCTCGGGTGATCATTGTGTCGAGGTCGAAGGAGGCTAGCAAGTTCCCGTCGCCAATCATCGCGGTCCCGGGGCGCCATTCCCCGCAGAATCTCGCTGGGGAACTCTAGCCATGCCATCCATGCTGCCTCCTGCAGCACCCCGGCTTTTACCCCATCACGGCCGACAGCCAGAGCCACTCAGTCTCCCTGCTGGAGTGTGGTGGGACTTGTGCCGTGGGACCGCCGGCAGTCGGCCGCTTCAGTTTACTTGGCATCAAATGCAGGGGCTTGGAGACCAAAGAGTTGGAGGATCAGGGCGAGGATATCCGGCGCAAGTCCAAAGACGCCAAGCTATTCATGGTCTGAGGGCTTTAATGCTCCGCCGTCACCTCTCTTCACAACCCCAGAACTGACGGCCAAGATGGCAGGTCGACAGCAAATGCAACAAAAGGGTTTCGACCCCCACGACCAGTTACGCGGGGAGTTGGAGAGTCGAAAACGGGAGGAGAGCAGCCAAAATTTGCCGACGGGACTTTGACTCGGTAAGCTTGCAGGGCGTGTTTGAGTGGGTGTGGAGGCCAAGCTCGAACCGCCAGTAGGGCTTGCTCCGCGCCCATCGCCCCGATGATCGCGCCGCCTCCAGCCCTCCCTCATGGCCACAGCTCCGGCGAGCAGGACAGCCTGGAATGGCAACGCCGTGTGAGCTTGTGAGGGCCTGCCATTCTGGAGTGGAAGCTTAAAAGTATCGCGTCCCAAGCTTGCCCAGCTTTTGGCTGTGACGTCTCCCCTTCTTGTCCAGTCTCTGCTCCACCCGTTGCGAACTTAACTGAGCAAATACGAGCAAAGCCGCGAAATTCTGCGCCCGAGCGCCCGTCCTGGTCTTCGACAAGGCTGAACCTTCGTGCAGGCTCGCTTGAGCCTCAATCAACAACCGCCAATATGGGCGCCAAAGCGTTCTTCAAAAAACACTCCCTCAAGGCCGACGATTCGCGCCAGACTCGCGCCGCCGAGCTGACACTGCGCGAGTCTATCCTCCCCATCTGCCTCGTCACCGTCCTCTTCTTTCTCTGGGGCTTCAGCTACGGCCTGCTCGACACCCTCAACAAGCATTTTCAGACCGTCCTCCACATCAACCGCGCGAGGTCATCAGGCCTGCAGGCTGCATACTTTGGGTACGTCATTGCGCCTATGTTGCATGCTGATACTTGACACACGACTGGTAATCTTTGGAATCCGGCTGATACGATGTTCCTCCAGCGCATACCCTGTCGCTTCCATCGGCCACGCTGCATGGATCCTCCGCCACTTCGGCTACCGGGCCGTGTTCATCTGGGGGCTCTGCCTCTATGCGGTCGGTGCGCTGTGTGCCATCGGGGCTCTCAAGGTTAAGAGCTTCGGCGGCTTCTGCGCCTGTATATTCATCATTGGCAATGGCCTCGGCTCCTTGGAGACGGCTGCGAACCCCTTCATTACCGGTATGTGCTCGTCTAGCCCGTATGTATAAAACGAACAGGTGTCTAACAGCATGCAGTATGCGGCCCGCCGAGATACTCCGAAATTCGAATCAACATTTCCCAGGCCTTCAACGGCGTCGGCACCGTAGTTGCACCTGTTCTCGGCTCCTACGTCTTCTTCAACTTCAGCGACGAACGCGCCCTCGCCAACGTGCAATGGGTCTACCTTGCCATCGCTATCTTTGTCCTCCTCCTTGCAACCGCGTTTTTCTTTGCAAAAATTCCAGAGATCACCGATGCCGGTAAGCGTTATCCCCACCAGAGTGGGGACCACCAACTTACATATATGCTCCTTAGATATGGCGTATCAAGCCGGCCAGACGCACGTGGACGCCGACGACAAACCATTCTATAAGCAATACAAGCTCTTCCACGCTGCCTTTGCCCAGTTCTGCTACACCGGCGCACAGGTGGGCATTGCCAGCTTCTTCATCAACTACGCCACTGGCACGCGGCCCGGGACCAGCAGCGCACTGGGAGCGAAGTTCTTTGCTGGCGCGCAAGGCGCATTCGCCCTTGGACGTTTCACCGGAGCCGGCATAATGAAATTTGTCCGCCCCCGCTGGGTCTTTCTCACTTTTTTGACGTGCTGCATCATCTTCATTGGCCCTGCCATCACACAGGGCGGAAACGTCGGCATCTCGATGCTCTACATCGTCCTGTTCTTCGAGTCCATCTGTTTCCCGACAATTATGGCACTGGGCATGCGTGGCCTCGGTCGTCACACCAAGCGCGGCAGTGGATTCATTGTCGCTGGCGTCGCCGGCGGCGCTTGCGTCCCGCCTCTGACGGGTACAGCCGGCGACAACATCGGCGACGGCAAGGCCATGGTCGTGCCCATGATGTTCTTTGTCGGGGCGTGGACGTATGCGGTCTGCGCCAACTTCGTCCCCACATACGTCAAGGTGCTAGACTCGTTGGGCGAGGCCGAGATTGGCCTGCACGGGCATTATGATGACGACCTAGAGGGCGCCAGGTCCGGGTCGTCGGAGAAGGCTGGGGGGGGGGGGGGGGGG
>JALHBY010000118.1:627703-645389 GCA_024340155.1 Tolypocladium pustulatum
ATTTTTGCATATAGTTTTGGATACCTCTGACTTCCAAAGTCGCTACTCAGGCTGTGTCAGCCTTGTAAAAGCAGATAGTTCAATGTTTCCATTGATGGTTCATCAGAGCAGGGCAATATAAAACACATTGTCCAGCCAAGTCACAGCTTCACGGCACACGTAGTGGGAAGCAGAGCAGGTGCAGCAAGGTATCTCTGATTTCACGCCCGCGAATGCAACATCCAGCTCTACCTGCATGGGCAATGCAAACAACTATTCTCCTCACTCACGTACCGTTCCTCCGACGCCCACCCCTAGTGCTCCTCTCGACGTGCCCCTTGAGCACCCTCCGCGTCTCCGTCAAGCTCCGCTTCTGCTTGCTCTTGGCCTTGCCAATCGTCATGAGGAAGTTCTTCTTGCGGGCCTTTTCCTTGTTGCTCGTGCTCTTGCCCGACGCCTCCTTCTTGGACTTCTTGATGGCCGTGGTGCTCTTGTGCTCCTCGCGCTCCGGCTTGCCCTCCTTGGCCAGCGCCACTTTTTCCTCCTTGGTCAGCTTGCGCAGACGCGCGGGGGCCTCGATGTTCTCGGCCGTGAGGCCGTCGTCGCGGTGCCGGTTCTCGGTGCCGTTCTGGTGCTTGCTGCGGCGGGCGCCGTTGACGGCCTTTTCGACAGAGGCGGCAGCGCGGAGTTCTTGCAGCTTGGCCAGGTCCGCGGGGGTGAGGATGGTGGTGGTGGCGAGTTTCGTCATGCGCTCCAACTCGGCAGCACGGTCCTCTGCATCCTCGTCCTCGTCTTCGTCTTCGTCGTCGTCTCCCTTCTTCTGCTTCTTGAGCGCCGGAGCTTCATCCTCATCGTCACTGACGTTGATCCAGTCTCCAGAGATGCTGCTGTCATCGGACTCCACTTCCCAGTCGCTCGAGTTGAAGCCATCGTCCTCATCCTTCTCTTCGTCACTTCCCGCCGTCTCGGGAAGACCCTTTGCTACACGTTTCCTCTTCTTCTCGTCCTCCTTCCACTTGGCCAACAGGTCCAGGCCTTCAATGCCACCGGCTTCCTCCTCGCCGTACTTGCGCTGATGCTGTATGCCGTCTTTGAGCCCAATGGTGGCGTTCTTTCCTCGATCCCGCTTTTTCAGCAGCTCCGCGCCGACCTCTCTGTAAAGGGACAACAGTCCCTTTGCTGCCATCATGACGCCCTTGTCCTTGCTCTTGCGATATTGAACGAGATCCTGCAGAAGAGTGTCCGTCATGGCCAGCGGTTGCCTGGCGCAAATCTCACGGATTGAGTTCAGACCGGCAGCCGCGACCTCATTTGCCGACGCTTCCGAGACGAACTCGTTTGCAATCTTCTGGATCAATGGCTCCAGCGCATCAGGCGGCACGAGGCTGTGTGTGCCCTGGGCCAACGACGCCAGGATGGATGTGACCATTTGCTGCCGCGGGTTGAGGTACTTGATGAACCAGGAGTAGAGCGGCACGACAGTCAGCTCGTGCAAGCCGACCAGCCGCGTGACAAGTTGTAGCACAAGAATCTTTGTATCCAGTGATAGCTTAGTCTTTGTGTTTTGCAGGTGCTTCGCGAAGAGTCGCTCGGCAAATTCCTGCGGGTCATGCAACAGGTGCAGTGCCGAAAAGTTGAGCGGATGAGGCTTGTTCTTCTTGCGCTCCATGCTCTTTACCTTGTGGACGGCCCTTTCGTATTGTTTCTTTTGCTTCTTAGTCTTCTTGTTGATGCCCATCTGGTGGCGGAACTTGCTCAGGTCGACCTCCTCGTCACTGCTCTCGTCCTCGAGCTCTTCGCGCTCCTTGTCGCCGCCGAGGAAGAAGCGCACGCCTCCAACGGCGACCTTTTCGTTTTCTGCCAGGCAGGCCTCCTTCATGACATCAACAGGCTTCGCGTCGGTCCATATTTGCCGCTTCCACAGCTCGCGCGTCAGCTTGATTGCCCAGATGGCCCTGGGCGATGCTCTGTCGGCCGTGACGAGGTTGTACAGAACAGTCTGGATGGTGCGGTTGAGTGGGTGGTTGGTGGACTTTGAGTTGGAGTTGCGCAGGTCGTTCAAAATCTTGCCGAAGAGCAGCTCGCGCAGGGTTTTGCTTGGCGACGAGACAAGGATGGGGAAGAGGGTCGTCAGGAGGCTCGCAGAGTCGATGACCTCCTTGCGCCGCAGCAGTACCAGGCTGCCAACAATCTTATCTCTCAATTCCGGGTGTATCGCGGCGTGGTGTTGGATCATGATCGTCTTCAGGTCGTCGGGGAAGGTCTGCGTCTCTTGAGGGTAGCAGTCGGCGACGTGGGCGATCAGGTCGATCATGTTGTGGAAAGACTCCACCGAGTCGGCGGTGGCCGCCGTCGGGGACATGAGAAAGATTTCTCGCTGCGACTCATATTGCTCCCATTGCTTCAAGAAGTCGTCCTTGTAGGATCTGCGGCCGAGGTCAGCGCGACGAGCAACGTTGCGAAAGAGCGGCGTCCCTTACTTGGGATCTCGGCGGATCTTGTACTGCAAACTCGCACTGCAACGGGTCAGTTTCGGTCAAAAGACTCGAGGCCACGAACATACAAGTCAGCGTCGAGCTTCTCGAGCGCTGCGACCTTTCGTTTTACCATCCTGGGCGATGGTTCGGTGCAGTTATGTTGTTGTAGGACCGCTCCAGACGTGGGGCATGTGTCGCCGAAGAAATTTTGGGACTTTGCTGCACTGATAAGATAAGGGATGGCCAAGTCCAGGTACCAAGGCACCCACACCCCGCGCCTAGCGTCGAGCGTCGATTGACTTACTCGTAGTAATTGGCGCATAAAAGCGACTTGACTCGTACCTGAACTCTTCAGGCTGCTTCTCCGGAGCAATCACAAGGGCCTCACTGATCTCACGCCGCCAGATCTTCACACCAACCGCCATCAAGGACGTTGACGAGGTGCTCATTATGCGGCTTGACCACTGCATACGCTAGCACATACGGCGCCATTCTTATCCAGGAGCCAAATCTGTTGTCAATCATCTGGGAGCTTCCTGAGCAGTACGCTCCCGCGCGTAGGCTGCATAAGGTATCTACTAAAGAGCCTCTACCGACATCGTCCGTCTCTAAGCAGCTTCGTGCCAGTCCTCAGCAACTACAGAGCCTGACCAAACGTTCTCTTCAGAACTCTTCTGGAGCCATTCATTTTGCGATTTGAATTTTTCCATCTTCATCTTCTTCGGCCCGTCTGCACAGCTTGCCGTAAACGTGATACCTAGAAACGTAGAGGGTAAGCATCAACCCCCAGAACTTGTGGATTTTTCAAGCACAAAACACATACCTTCAAACAGCCATTTATCCCCGCTGCCCTCATCAACCACACTGACGTTCTGAAGGTCGCGAATGTCAACATTATTTAGACCATAAGCGTCCTGGAGATCCACAGTATCCGCTTTAGAAGACCCTCGATCCAAATTCGTTCCGAGGGCGATCTTCTTGCTTCCTCCGAGAGTGAATGATATAGCATCAGAGGTTCCAGCCCAATAATCATTACCCATTTTGAACTCATACTGTAGATCCTTGATAACAGCACAGGGAGGGGTCATCTCCCAATCTGCAGCGCCAATGTCGATGGATTCGACTTGTTGCTTTATGAACGGCTTGAAGTGTATACCACCCGCATGTTGATACCACGCATTAAGCGTGACGAGCTTGTCGACCGCGAAATCCGGGTCTACGCATCGTGCGCGTAGCTGAACATCTGCGTGTCGACAATATTATTAGCCTCTCAGAGTGTTAAATGTTATCTTCGTTCTCTCATACCCTGAACCTGAAACTTGTCGTTTCGTATGGGACTCCACGTCCAGAACTCGGTCTTCACAGTAATGTTGATTCTCTGGATACCATGGATATCCATCGTATCCGAACCAAATGCCGATTCCATGTCCACAGGAATCCAAGTCTGAGTGCCTCGCGAGGGGGCCTCTGCGACAGCCAGGCTGACTGAACCAGCTGGGCCGTCTAGAGTGGCTCCGATGTCATCATAGGTTCCAGACCAAACCTCATCGGCTAGTTTCAGACCGAATTCGAGATTCTTGATCCTCTTGCAGGGCGAGGGCTTTTGCTCAGGCGTCTTTTGCACAATTTCGCGCGCCTTTTGGCAATCTTCCACTAATGCGCGGCAGAGGGAAGGGTCAGCAATGGAGGCCTTTTGTTGATGAATGTTTGCATATACCTTGATTGTCGTCTTGAGCTTTCAACACCAAGCCCGGTAGCGATCGTCCGTGATTAATGTTGCTCTGAAGCATGGTAGCAAGCAAAACAGCACAATTGAGCCCGGGGAAGTTGCCCTGTCTTAAGCGATCTATGTCGTCTACGTCAACTTCCATGTGTTCAATTGCCGACCGCTGAGCTGCGAAAAGATCCCCAGTGGACGCTTCTGTATCGATGTAAAAGAAGACTTGAACCATTGAACTGCGCACATCTTGTCCTACGTCAACGCCATCAGCACTCGCCTGGTAGTCCCAGTATCGAGCGTAGGGGTGTCCGGGGTGCCTACACCAAAGCACGTTAGCAGCGTTTGCAGAAACGCGGACTGATCATGTACCAACCTGCCAACGACTACATGCCCACTCCCGTCCGGGCGAGTGTAGGCAACACCCACTTGACGCGGAAGATTGTTCCCTGTAAAGGCTCCATATTCTGGCAAGCCCGTGCGACCGGGTCGATTTCGAATAGGGCCACCCCCTCCGGGATTTGAACGATTTGACACTACTCGAAAACGTAGGCCAAGTGTGGTCAGAGCACTGATAATATTTTGAAGTCCAACACCGCTGTCGCCTGGCTGAGGAATTTCAATGCCAGTGCGTGCCGAAATGTCCCGGGGCGTTGTACCAAGGAGGCGGGCGGTGGTGACGAAGAAACAGTCGGCCCGCACCCTTGCGCCCACCAGCCAGTTCGTAAACGCCTCCATCTGGTCAATTGCCGGCGGCTGTGGCGGGGGCTGTCGACGTTTGATCTCTGCCTTTGGCACATTGTGTGCGTCATCTAGCATTTTAGCTTCAGTATCCATCGTACGTGTATTGAAGGTAGCTGCACCTACTGCTGGGAGAATTAGGATAGTAGGTTTGAGCGGCAGCACTTTGAGAACGAGTAGAGTAGCCGATGCCACCGGTGCTGGGGACAACATCGGTGTTGACAGCAGGGTGAGGAACAATACCAGCACAAGCATGCTGAAGGCATGTTGACAGGCTCAGAAGCACGGAGAACGACCGGAGATACATCCTTGTCAAGAATGTAAGCGAGAGAAAGTTTCGAAATGGAAAACCAATGCGGGAGAAGCACTCTCTACAGATGAGAAGACTTGGTATCCGTGAACCTCCGTAGAAATACTGAGCTCGCTTTATATTCTTCTCCCATGGTCTTCTTCATTCGTATAATGTTTCTAACAACAGCTTCGACTGACTGTACAGTCGAGGCTGCATTCAGCCAAGCCTTGGCTTCACCAAAGAATCTTCGTCCAAGCTTCGCGGCATGCCATCTCCTCAGCCTCTCCCTTACACCTCATCGTCGTTATAAGCATGGAAGAGAATAAGCTTCGTATCGACCAGTAAGGTATATGGACTGTACCCACATTTTCAAGGCGTGGGCGGCCCATGCTTCGCTTATCGTTGTCCACCGGCACGGACTGAAACGACAGATGCCCCATGAGTTGCATGAAATTTGTCTCGCAGAATAATGGTAGAATACCGATGGAAGATCCGTCTTCAGGTACCGTGGCCGTGGTTCAAGGATATACTGCGTCATCGAGGGGTCCCGTCGCTGAAAGAAGTAGGGAAGCAGATGATTCCACCAGAGTGGTCCCCGTATAAGTCCGCCGGCTCAATGCGCTGCTCGGCATCACCGACACATTTTATAAGGGCACTAGTAAGCTAGAACCCACATTTCCCTTTCCATAACATGGATATTCCCAGGCTTGAACATATATGTAGCACCTTAGCTTTGATGCATATTAGATGATCTACGTGGTCCCTATAATATGATCTACGTAGCACTAGACCCTGGCCTTCGTGTTACCCCAGATTGCCGCCTCGCACCGTACAGAGTCGCAGAATTCACTGGTGCCCCGTGAGATTAATTGTGGAGGAGTCAATGATCAACCGTATGCATTACATGGATACTCTGAAGGGGGCAGTAAAACTCACGTGAGACAGCGCTGGAAGCCAACTGTGAATTTTGTGAGATTAACCGGTACCTTGAGGTCTCGACCGTCACACATTGCGCTTACTATTGAGTGAGCCGTCAGTCTGTTTGTTGCTTCATCAAGTCTCTAGCCACTGACAGAGGCTACTGACACGAGATGCTTGCACGGACCGCGTCTTAGCGCAACTAGGACCACATAATTGAGAGTAGCCCAGGAAGGGGCGAAGACGTATCATGCCACGCCATACTCGTAATGCTGCATACGGCTTGCAGCAAGGTCTCAATGTCCGTTGGGGCCATAGTCCGATGGACTGAGAAGTGAGGCCACGCGGCTGGCTCTGAAATGAGGCTCAATGATCTGTCGGTGTTGAGCTACTTGACTCGATCGACTGATCAGCGCATGCTGATATTTTTATGACTTTGTTCCGGCTTGTTGCTTCTTTTGGAAATACGCCTTTTCATTTTCCAATGGACTGCAAGTGCTATCGTGGTACCAACATTGTCCCGTGAAGCTAGCCGACAGATCAGACACCTATGGGCGCCTCCACCACGGGGACACTCCAGCATCATCAGGAGGCAAAGGAAACTCCTGTCTATTTGAAACGTGCGAAATCGACTATTATACAACCCTCGGTAGTAATGCTACCAGTCTGCCAACTCTATGGTCTAATCTAGGCAAACACGAGACGAACCACCATCCCCTCGTCTCGAAGGTCTCGCGCCATCAAAACGGCGGGCGATCTTACACGGCGGCTTCCATGCCGAAGAAGCCATGTCAGATGATATAGTCAGCTTCTATATGCAAGAGGTACCTTTGGCCAGTCAGCCGGGCAAGCCCAGCTCTTGGGCAATACCAGGATAACCGCCTCCGGTGCCTGTTCATTTCTTCCCATTTCTCTCGATGCGACCCCTCCCCTCTGATCCCCGAAGCACACATGTGGAAGTGCGATTAGGCGGCAATCTCAACACCGCCAACGGCGCCGAGGGCCTTCTTGACGTCGCCGTAAATGGCGAACTGACCAGCGGTCAGGGTACCAACCATGAAGAGACGGGCACCGATACCGCCGTAGGAGCCGCGGAAACCGAGCTCCTTGGCGATCTTGATGAGGCGGGAGGTGGTGCCTTCACCGGGGAGGCCCTTGGTCTTGTTGATCTTGGAGAGCATGGTGTCGGCGGGCTGGGAGACGAGGGCGGCGGCGAAACCGGCAATCAGACCAGAGCCCAGGTTGACAGCGGTCTGAGCGCCATCGGACATGTCCTTCTTGGGGTAGGAGCGGTAGATGGCCTCGGCGACCTTCTCGTACACGACAAACTTGGCCATGGTGTAGGGGATCCTGCGTCGCATGTCAGTTACCGAACCAGGACGTAGAAGAGGGGTTTGTATCCTCGTCGCCGGGGGGGGCGCGTGCGGGGTAAAACTCACTGCTTGAAGAGGATGGGACCGAAACCAGCGTACAGGGCGCCAAAACCCTCGTTCTTGACAATCTTGGTGAAGCCACCGATGAGGCCGTTGGCGTAGGTGGGCTCAGAGACGAGACGGATACGGGTAGCCTCGAGGGGGCACAGGGCAATGTCGGCGAAGAACTCGGCAGCGGCGGAAGAGGCCAGGTAGACGGCAGTGCGGTTGTTGGAGGCGTTCTCGTAGCCGAGCTGGTTGATGCACTGCTGCTTGAAGAACTCGTATCCACCGAACTTGAAGGCGCCCTGGAGGAAGTAGCCAGCGAAGGTAGGGCCAATGCCGGTGAGGAGAGCGCCGGCGCCCTCGTTCTGGATGACCTGGCGGAAGCCGCCGATCATACCGCGGTTGTAGGTGACAGGGTCGAGCTGGATACGGGTCTTGACACTGCGACGCGACATGTCAGCGGTGGTGGTTCGCAAAGGGGCCTGGCGCAGCGCGGGGGTGGCTCCTTGCAAGCAACAAGACGAGACGGCCGTCGGGAAGCCAAGGGCATGATGACTTACACATCAACGGGAGTCAGGCCACCGTGGGTGACGGAGCAGCAGACAGCGCCAGCCAGGGCGAAGCGCGAGTACAGGGCGAAGCCCGACAGCTTCTGGGGCTCGGCAGCCTTGACGTTCTGGACGACGGCGTCGACCTTGGTCGAGCCGGTGGTTTGGGCGCCGCTAGCCATTGTGAAGAAGCGAGAAGGATCCTGCGGGAGACGGGAGGGAATGGAGTGGAGAGATGAGGCTCAAGAATCTCGACGTGGAGAAATGGAGTTGTTATGAGGGAGATCGCGGAGGGAGGAAGGAGACTGACGGCGGTTTTGAGGTCTTTTTTTTTTCTGCCGCGCTGACGGGGGGGCTCCTGCCGGCGCAAGGGACGGCAGAGAAAAAGTTCGCATTGGCTCGGAAACATTCGGGTATCTCATTGGTGCGGTCGTGTGCACGGACCACCCGCGCCTGCCAGTCTAGGCACAGGCACAACCGCGCCTGCCTCTTTATCGGCTTGCCCGACCCGCTGTGCCCATCTGTCTGTCTGTCTGTGCCTTCCATTACTTGCAGCACTTCCTTCATCTGCCTCGCCACATGGACGAGTAGACGCCAATCGAACCAGTATCCCGTTTGACATTTGTGTCCTGACCTTTGCTGGCTGCTGGAGCCGTCACTCTTGGGCTCTGCTGCACAGAAGTTTCTGCGACGCGCACGTGCAGCCACTCATCGGCACAGTTGCGTCAACGTGCTTGGCGGCGGCCTGGGCGCGCGCCTTCAGTGCCAACGCCGACGCCACCATCTGATTCGTACGGAGAGGCGCCTCTCTCCAAAAGTCCAGGCTTCTTCCCTTTAAGAAGCGGCAATGCCACCAATAGCCCATCCGTTCCAAGGTTTGCGGGAGCCTCCCAGGAACTGACACACGATGCTTCGTAGCCCATCCGCGCGGCTCTTGGTTCTTCTGCGAAACCAGAGCTCCGGCAACAGTACAGGGCCGTGAGCCAAGACTACAAAGTGACGAATGCCGCGCCGAACAGTCGATGGATAAGTGGTTTATATTACAAATTATCATCCTTCTCTGGCAAGCCATGTCTCGAATTGGACCTTTCAAGCTCTATCCAAGGCCTCGTCTCTGCGCGTTGACATCGCGCCAATGATGAACTCTCATCACGGCCAACCCTGGAACCACGGTCGAGTAATCGACACTATGGCGCTCCCAAGCTCAGACCTCATCCAACACCTTAACCCGCAGCTTACTATATTCCTGCTCGTCCTTCAGATGGAAGGAAAAGGCAGCTTTTGCAGTATTAGGCTGGGCGAGCCCTTGTCCTGTTTAGCCAATCTTCTGCCGTCAAGGTAGACGTTGCGTTGGACAAGTGCCTCGGGCTCTTGAACAGCTTGCTGCGGTGCGCCCGCACAGCACACAACACCAGCGGGTCACGCATTGCATCTCATGCTGCACAGCATGCCACTGCGCCGCATGTAACAATGCACTGCACGATGTTGCAGATGCGATTCAAGAGCCCTTGATCGATCAGCCTCCACGCAGCGTGCCCTGGCGCGGCTGCTGTGACCCCGGCAGTGTCACTGCTGCACTACAAGACTTAAATTTCCGGTGTATCACAAACGACTCTATCCTTCATTAATTTGTCTAATGGCTGGCGACAGTTGGATGACGCAAATCGGCGTTGACCAAGCTCGACACGCCTGACGGCTGGTTTGCGTAACCACTTGGAGTTGGCGGCAGCCTGCCCAGGTCCTGACCATGGCTTCGCGTAAACAACAGAGGTCTAGGCGACCAGTTTCATGCGGCATAGCGACGTCGCGTTGGCCGGCTTCCAATCTGTGAGATTGGACATTCTGAGAGCTTCTTCCCCATAGTTGTGGAGCAGGCGAGTACGCCCTGCCAGATGAGAATAATGTCATCTATTTCGTCTGTATCAGCACACAAACGCCTCGCAAGTCTCTTTAAGCGTACTCAACTCGACCCATGTGTAATTGTACGACATGTCCATGCGCTCGCAGAGGCAGTACAGCCGCGTTCCAGAGCCATCGACGTGGCAGCTTGGACAAGTCTTTGTGAAGTCTGGGTCGTTGCCACTGATTTGATTGGCATCGTTAGTTCCCATGACGGCAGAGTGGCAGCGTCACGGCTCTTGTCGCCGCTTTACGTACTCGGACGGGATCCGCAGGTGGCCGTCCTGGTTGGCAAGGCAGTGAGAGAGGTTCAGCTGCGAGCAAGTCTTCATATGTCCTCCTGGCACGGCAGAGCACCTGGCCGTATATGAAATGGGGTCTTTGCCGTTGGCAGGCGAGAAGCTGATGAACTCGCAGCGTGAGGTGAGTTGGGCAGCCGCCCTGGTAAGCCCCAGAGCAAGGAAGGCTGGGCGAAGCATGAGGGCCGATTTCCAGTCCGATCAGGCAGTCGTTTCTGGGAGGAGAAGCATCGTTGAACACGTCCGCAGTGGTGGCAGCAATATTTGTACCGCTGGCCAGACGCCCGCTGTTTGCTACCCTTCATGATGAGGTAGTTGGTTCGTTCATCGCCGCCACAGCCTAGGCTGGCACAAAGGCGAAGGACGGGATGGACTGACAAGCGCAGACAGGATATGGAGCAAACAGTGCGACGCTTGGTCGCCGCTTGGGGTATCAGGCGGACAACCGGCATTCACAGTTGGCACTCTCAGGAGCTGTTTCTCATCACAGCCTCACATCGGCACAGACGAGCAGGGCTGATGCACGTCGAGGCTCATTTTTATGGGATTATTGGGGTGACGAGTCTCGTCTGGATGTCGCTGCACAGCGCCCATGCAACGCGAGAGAGTTGAACTTGAGGACATGTCGAAGGAAAAGTCGAGTGCTGTATGTCAGGCGAGTTACCGATAGGAACATCTCCACGGTCAATGCCTTGACTGAATGGCAACTGGCGGGGCACAGACTCGGAGGCGAGCATGGACGGCGGATAGATATGGGGCCAAACTTGCCAGGATTGAGACAGCGGAAGCATAGGAAGCCGACCTAAACTGGGTTGACTTCCGTACGATGATGGCGGCCTTTTCGCCATGACGTCCAATGGTAACCCGAATCGTACCCATCTATGTACAAGTTCCGTGGGTTGATCATGAAGAGCAAACTGACAATGCCCTCATTTTTGAGGCCGGTCGCGATGTTGCGTTTAATTTGACAGATGCAGGCCACTTGAAGTCTTGCAACATTTGGACGATGCAACGCAAGCGCCGACGCCACCTAAAGTCTGGCAACTCATAGACAATGCGAGGCCTACGCGACAGCCCACGGAGAAGTGTCTCACAAAACCCGTAAACTCCAGGATGGGACGCGCAGACCAGCAATGGAAATTTCCGATACAACCCTGCTGATATCGACGTCTCTGCTGACAATTCCACATTGCCACGACAGAGCGCCGTGGGAAAACTGCGAGACAAAGAAACCCCATGGGAGTTTAAACGCCGATAGCTGGCGTCGGCGATATGACGCCATTAGTCAATGGAGGCGCGTTTAAGGTGCTGATGGCCGGCACGAAGCTTCGAGCAGCGGAGCATGCCGAGGCTCAAACTGCCAAACGTCATTGGGCGCCGAGGCCCCGGGGCGTCCGTCCGGTGGGGGCCTAGGGTGCCGCCGCCGAGATCCCGGCCAGATCTTTGGGACACTAGGAGAAGCTGGAATGGAAGACGAGACTGCCCAGGCATACCGGCGCATGCCCGCGCTCGGCTGGTGGCGACTTGTTGCAGTCCGAAGATCGTCGCGTCTCGTCCTTTTTCCTTCTTTGCCATAGCTGGCGAGCTTCTTCGGCGAGTCCATCCCCGCGGACGCAACGGCTGTAGAGTCCCGCATCCACGTGGGTGGCCGCCGGTGCATATGGGGACCTGCAGAGCTACCGTGAACTTTGCGTAGGGTTCCATTGGCTTGCATTGGTGAGCACGGCAGCAGACGCATCCATCTCCAGGGGCGTCGCTCCCGGCAGTGACGGCGCCCTTGACGTCAGTGATTGGCCCACTTGACAGGTGGGCAGCCGGCTAGAGTCTATTCCCGAGAGAGAGTTCCACGCCGTGGAGATTAGCGGTGATAACGCTGGCGATGATGGAAGCTGTAAGAATTGTAATAGTGGCGGTCCGTGGTCGACAGGTATAAGTACCGAGCGCGGGAAGCTTGTTGCTCCAAGAGAAGCTTTGTATCCCAATCAAAAGGAACTTATACCAGCCGCGACACCCATACAAACACTCGGCAACATCTCGACGCTGAGCAACTGCAACAAGGACCCCGATAACGGAAACACACAACATGGCGACCGACTACAAGTTCGAGGGCTGGATGGGCCTGGACCCGTCGTCCGTCGAGGGCAAGATGGTCTGGAAAGAGTACGAGCCCAAGCCGTGGGAGGAGACGGACGTGGACATTAAGATCACCCACTCGGGCATCTGCGGCTCGGACGTGCACACGCTGCGCTCCGGCTGGGTATGTTTCCCGCAAGATAGCTTCACCAGAGCAAGCACATGCTGACCTGCTCATCTCAGCGCGAGGCCCCCTACCCCGTCGTCGTCGGCCACGAGATTGTCGGCACCGTCACCCGCGTCGGCTCCAAGGCCGAGGGCAACCTCCAGGTCGGCGACCTCGTCGGCGTCGGCGCCCAGTCCGACTCGTGCCTCGGCCGCGACGGCCACGCCTGCAGCGCCTGCGACTCGGGCGCTGAGAACTACTGCACCAACAGCGTGCACACATACGGCTCCAAGCACCGCAACGGCGCGCCCACGTACGGCGGCTACGGGCTCTACCACCGCTGCCCGTCGCACTTTGTCATCAAGATCCCCAAGGGCCTGGCGCCCGAGGTCGCGGCGCCCATGCTCTGCGGCGGCGTGACCGTCTACTCGCCGCTCAAGCAGTTTGGTGCCGGGCCGGGCAAGCGCGTGGGCATCGTCGGCGTCGGCGGCCTCGGGCACTTTGCGGTGCTCTTTGCCAAGGCCATGGGTGCGGATGAGGTGGTGGGCATTTCGCGCAAGGCGGATAAGCGCAAGGATGCGTTGGCCTTGGGCGCCGACGACTATATTGCGACAGACGATGATAAGGACTGGGTGAAGAACAACACCCGGCGGTTCGATCTCATCATCAGCACTGTTTCGTCGACAAAGGTACGTGGGAGTGTTGCTATTACCCCCTTGTAGATGAGAATGAAAAACAGGCAACAAGACTGACCGTCGCAGATGCCCTTCAACGACTATCTGCAACTCCTCGACTTCGACGGCACCCTGGTTCAGCTCGGCGTGCCCGAGGGCCCCATCCCGCTGTCCGTCTTCGCCGTCCTGCCCGCTCGTCGCCGCGTCGTCGGCTCCCTGATTGGCAGCCCCAAGGAGATTTACGAGATGTTCCAGCTGGCCGCCGACAAGCAGGTCAAGCCGTGGATCGAGAAGCGGCCGATGAAGGACGCCAACGCTGCCGTTGTCGACATGGTGGCCGGCAAGCCGCGCTTCCGCTACGTGCTCGTCAACTAAAGCTGGCTATGACTGAGAACAATTGAATTGGACAAAGGACAAGGCGCCAAGGTGAATTCACGGTCACGCGGAGTGCATCGATGCAGGCTCGGCGTCAGGCAGGGTGGGGTGCGAGATGATGGCTGATAGATCTGGGTGCAACGGAGTACGAGGGCTATTTTTATGATACTCTTTAATTTCATCCCGTTCCCGGGGTCCGGGGCTCCAGTCCAACCCACTCGCCGTTCTCGTTGATTGAACCTTGATATGGCCATCCCCGGGCAACGACGGCGCCCTCGCATACGAGTACGTACATGTAGGGCGAGGCAGGTGACTGATTGACTCCCGTTCTGCGTGCTGCGTTGTAAGCAAGTCAAGACGGACCGAATGAGGGCAATGCAGGTGAGGCTTGATACGAATTCTTCATCCTGCCCATGTGGCACGGGCTGTGCGGGCGGTTCCCTCGTATGCAACGAGCCCGAAGACCGACAGCAGCGCTGGTCCAGGCCAGGCAACTTTGCTCACACACTTTCTCTGTCGCAAGAAAGGCAAAAAGACTCACCAGAAGCCTCCGCCCAATGACGGCAACGCACATAGATTACTCCGTACATGCTACCGTATGACGTGGGCTGCGCGCCGCCCCGTCCACCCCAGTCAGCCTCGTATTCGAAGCCACAAATGTGGGTGTGCGCAAACTCCCACTGGCGAAGCCGTGGGTGACGGGTGAAAAGGGACAATTGATAGTCTGCGCTGCTAGCTTCGCCTACTACTAGTTTTGTCCACTGTTGAGTTTTTTTTGTGTATCGGTTTCCATTCCGTTCCGTTGGCCGTCATCGACGACGTCGTTGCTCTTTCGACGAGCCGCAGGGGAAGCGGTGTTACCCGCCATGCTGCTCGTGCCACATAATCGTGTGCTGCTCAGACGACGGGATGAGAGGATAGATCCGCCATTGGCACAAAACACCGCGCTGGCAGGAAAAGCGACGAAGGAGTCTTCACTCGTAGGACTCTGCGGCGCATCCGTACAATAATAGCCTAATACTGGACAGCTTCTCCGCGGGACTGATTGGCAATCCCGAGCCGCCGGCTGATTTCTCAACGCCCCCGTCTCCGGGGCCCAACCACCCGTCATCGGGCAGAGGGTGGTGACGGCGACGGCAGGCAGTCTTCGGCAGAAAGAAAAGAAACCATCAAGCCCTAAAATTCTCGGTGCGGGTAGCCATGCGTTGCTAGGCCGCGTCCCGCAGCCTGCCACCTGCATCGCGATCACAGACCTGCGGAGCCTGGGCAAGCTTCTGGGCCTTTGCCTTGTTCGACCAGCCACACAGGCCGTCTTCTCCAATCAAGTCGGCGTTGGACCCCTGCTATCGACAGAGTGGTCGGGATACCCCTGGCTGGCCGGTGGGTTGTCGGGTGGCAAACCGAGAGACAGACAGCGCACCGACTTTTTCGATCGGCCGCCTGCCGTATCGAACGGAGACCCCAGCTACGGACTACGCCGGCCCCAAAAAAGGTCCTTTTCGGATCCTGTTTCCCTCCAAGATTTTGGCTGGGCGTCGGTATCGTCAGCGCGCGCTGTCGTCGTTAACCACCACGACGTCTGGCAAGCATATCGTATGTCAACGCGAGCCGAGCATATTGCTGCTTTGGCCAGCCAACCGAAATGCGCGCCAGGGCCCACGACCTCGCTGTGTGCCGTTGATTGTTATCTGCGTTGCGACGTGGTGCATTGGACGGGCGTCACCGGGTCATCCAGATGGATCGACGGGGCGCACCCCGAGGGGAATCACAATCAATCAGGCGTCCGTCACATCATCCTCGCATCGCACCGCACCGCACCGCATCGCAGCAACGCCCGTGCAACGCGCCCATCTGGCAACGCCCGCCCCTACCTCGCAGCTAGCACGTCCGCCAGCTGCGCGGCGGCGTCGAGGAACACGAGCCGCTGCCCAGTTGCGTTGCTGCGGCGGCGCCGTGGCAGGCTCTGGCTGGCAGCCAGTGGATTCTCCCCCTCTCTGCTCTCGTACGTATGGGGTGCGCCTGTGCCTGCCGACGTGGATCGAGGGGCGGCGCAGTTTCTACGGCCACATGGATTTGTGGGTGCCTGGTAACTGGCTAACACTTTGCAACCTGAGTATCGCCATGGCTGGATGCTGCACTGCCTTGTTTGGCTCCCTGGTTCTGTATTCACGAGGCCTCCATTATTGCGTGTGGGAGGCTGGGTCACTGAAGTCGGATGAGGCTATTCGAGGGCAGACCTGCGCCCATCCAGTTCGCTCGTACAGCTGTAAAGTCCTGTAAGCTCGTACTCAGAGTTGGCCGCTGCATTTCCGCTCGAGTTCGAGTCCTAATTGTTGCTGGCTGAGTAAGACAATTGATAGGTCCGCCCGTTCGGCTATGATATCATGCTGAATCGGGACTCAGAAACCTGGTTGGTAGCGTCGGCGTAGCCCAAACCTTCGTGAAGCCTCCGCCTAATAGTCAACGCGCTCGTTTCTTCCTTTGCTCAACGGGCTTTCGCTGACTGTGTGCGGGTTGTCCGGAACCCCGGTCAGGATGGCAGGGCAACAACGGCGGGCTCGGCGTTTGTCATAATAGGTCATAACGGGGTATCGCAGTGGAGGCTGGGCCGGCGGAGTCACAGCCGGGAACCATACGATGAAGCAGCAGAGATCGGACGAGAGGGCCAGCATGGAGTACGAGTACTGAAGTACGTACCGACTACTCCGTTCCGAGTACGGACTATGCATGTACAGGTATACGGTGACCTGCGAGAAGACGACCGAAAGGCCTGCCTAGCCTACCTACATGAGTCCTACATACTCGGTTTACCTTTCGGTGCCAGTGGGCCGTACCTTGTGGAACACGACCTTGGCAGCGCTAGCCTGCACCGGGTAGTCAGGGACGCAGGGGCCAAGGCCTCTGCTAGGCGTCTGCTAGTCCTCGTCGTCGAGGCCTATCATGGTGTCTGGCGCTGCGCAATGGTGGTGCTGCTGCTGCTGTGCGAGTAAGTGGTGATGGTGGTGATGGGGGAGCTTCGACTTGGCCCAGTTCGTCCACCACGCCGCGCTGTTCGTCGGGCATGGGCCGAGCAGCCCACCAGGACCCAGCGGCTCTACTCGTACACGCTTACAGGACGACGTCGTTGACGAGTGGAAAACAACGACCCCTGCACGCCCCAATCAGGCAGCCCAGGAGCCGCCCGATGGCAAACGCCGGCCCGGCAGGGTTGGTGTGGTTATTAACAGCAGCAGCTCGTATTCTGCCAAGCAACCCGGTCCGCCTTGCTAAGCGTGCTCCGTAACTACTCGCACCAGACGTAGGTACTCCGTACGAGTGCGCGACTTCGTGCCAGCCGGCCCATCGAAACGGATGGATGGATGGATGGATGGGCGGCTTGGGACGAAAGACGCATGGCGTCCATGGACCATCGAGGTGGCACCTTTGGGTCAACCCACCCTCTGACGAGTCTTCATATAAGGCCGCCCTTTGTCCTACTCTTGCTCGCCTCTTCTTTCCTCCCCCCCATTAACACTCGTTGCCCGTCCCTCGCTGTATAAACCAAGGTTTCAGCCTAACGTTAGCCTTTGTTCGTCGCCTCACTCGTTCATCGACGACTTACAAGACAGACACCACCACAATGAAGGGAGCTCTCATCTTCGGCGCTTTCGCCGTCAGCGCCGTCAGCGCCAACGTTTGGCCCGAGTGCAACGCGGACAACTGCTACCGCGCACTCGACCGCCCAGAGGCGGCCAACGTCTGCGTCCAGTACCTCGCGGCCGGCCACAACGCCACTGTCCCCGCCGACTTCAGCAGAAACTGCAACAAGGCCGAGTTCAGCTCGGCCTGCTCGTGCGTCACTTACACGGCCACGCACACCGGTTCCTCCTCCACCACCACGCCCACCGTGACGGCCACCACGACCACCACCAAGCCTACCGAGACTTCCACCACCTCCAAGGCTACCGTCACGTCCACCACTTCCCAGGCTTCCGTCACGTCGACTACTTCTCAGGCCAACAGCACCACCGAGGTCGTCACCAAGCCCGCGACCACCGTCAGCACCACCAGCTGGACCACGTCGACCGTCTGCAAGACCGAGACGCACACCATCACCAGCTGCCCCCCTGA
>JALHBY010000119.1:0-80400 GCA_024340155.1 Tolypocladium pustulatum
CCCCCTTTTTTTTTATAAACAAAATGCCATGTCTACTCCCTTGTTTGCCATCTTGCAGCTCCTCGCTGGTGTGTTGGCCAACCCAGTCGGCAACAGGGACGCCCGGGTCCCCGAGACCACGAACTTTGAGCTTCTCATTATGGTTGTCACCCCATTATCACCGCGGCTGAAGCGTGCCGAGTCGTGCCAGCTGCTCGACAGTGCGGGACCGGATTGGCACGAGCTTCGAATTAGTCGTGTACGCCAGCACCGGCGGCCTCACAGCCCTGTCTAAGGAAAAGCTTGTCGCCATTCGGGATCCTCCACACCAACCCTACGGGCCTTCTCGCTGCGGCGGCCCACATTGACCCGAGCCCCACATAAGACTTCCCGATCTAAAACCTCGCCGTGGTATATATTACCGGATAGGCCCTGCCTAGACGGCCAACCCGATGCTTGCCACATCGCGAGAGCATTACTTCCAGTTCCCAGGCCTTGTTTTAACCAAGCTTTCACACATACCTAGCCGGACGGCCGTCTGTTTTATTGCCCGACTGCCGCGTCGGCGGCAGTCTAGACACAAGGACGTGGGCCGATGGCGCTGAGCCGTGCCGTGCTGCAACGCCCTGGCGAGACGAGGACGAGACCGGTTCCGAGCCCCGAGGCCCCACCCGACCATCTTGCTGTGAAGCAGTCTGTTGAGTGAAATCTCCTTCATGGCAAAAAAGATGAGCTGTGACAGCTTTCTTCTGCGATACGGTGCACTCGCCTTCTGTTATGGACGTTTCATCGGTTGGTAGTTTGGCATTCTACGAGATACGGTGCGTTACATACAGTGCACATGTTCAGGCTTCCTCGAAGATGACAGCGGCGGCGAGCCGGTACACGCAAAGTTCAGACGCTCGACCACCATCCTTGCTCACGCCGCGGTGGCTTGCAACCGCTCAATGATCACGATCCCATGCTGTGGAACTGCCCGCCTCCACCAATCATCATCTTAGCACCTCGCAGAAATTTCAACAGAACGATATATGATGGTTAGTTCTCCCAGTAGGCATGCGAGGTATAAGCCTTGGGTGGTGCCTGAGAGGCAAACTCATCACGAGCATTGATTCCGCTCTGAGGGACGATTGTCTTGTTGCCGAGGTCGAAGCAGTGGTCCTTGAATTCTTCATTGCAAACATGGTACAGCTGCTTGTGAACCATGTCGCAAAACAGATTCTGGACGGTAGAGACGATATCCCAGCCGTAGGAGTTGGGGTGCTCGCAGACGGCGCGGACGTCGTCCTCGGCGTGGTCAGTGATGATGAGATGCTCCGGGTTGTGGTTGTAGCCATTGCCCGCATTTCCGCGGCGAGAATTGCGGCGCGACTTGTGCGGTAGCTTCTCGCCTTGGTGAAGGTAAACAGCTTTGTTATACTGGTCCTTCTTGTCGACAACCCTCTCAGGGTCCTTATCCGCGCCCTCGCCAGAACCGGACGAGTCATCATTATACTCCAGCTTGGGCTTAAAAAAGGGAATGATGCCGTTTGGCAGCAGATTTCCCCAGAACGAAAAGCGGGGAGTGCTCTGGCACAGCGTCTCGGGCTTGTCGTGGTACTCGTCGAGTTTAGCCTGGTTCGGGGCCAGGTCGTTCAAATGGAAGCTGATGGCTCGGGCGTTGATGTTATTGCTGTGATCGCCGTCGAGCCAGACACATCTGGGCTTCTGGAAATTCGCCCCGATTCGATTTTCGCTCAGGAACCAAGACTGCCCGCACAGGTAGCCCGTGTCACCGTAGAATGTACCGGAAATCTTTTCGTTGGCCACAGTGACGGCGGCAATGCAAATTGCGTCGTTGTCAAAGTTGCTGAGCATCACGTAGTACGGGTCAGCTTGCTTGTTCCCGTTCTGGTTATGCGGGACCGCAATGGTCTTGTGACCCCCGGCTTCAATTTTGTCGTTACTGCCCTCATGTTGCTGACCAATTCGGTTGCCATCATCGTCCCAGAGAGCAATGTGGGGGATGTTTCCGCCGAGCCCTCCCCCATTCCCACTGCCGACGATGATCTGGACCGAAGTCATTTCTTGAGAAGCCTCCATGTCATATTTGCTTTGAAGCGCGATAGGGACGAACAACCCTGCTGCGTTAAGAATGAACCCAAGAGCGCCAGACATGATGATGACTTTGTTCGGAGAGTTGATAATCAAGCCAACGGCGGAATTTGGAGACGTGAACTGTAAGTAATTGTAGAAATCAAGTATGCGCAGCTGTACAGGGGCTGCAGTACAATGAGGGAAAGGAAAGGTTTGAGTGCAAAAGCAGTAGAAGCCTTAGTAAGGGAACGTCTTTTACGACTATCTTGTGATGATGAGCAGAGGAGAACGGTTTGTGGGCATCATGGGTCCAAAGCACGGCACTCTTAAATACTTCGTAGAGACTCAAATACCATGGATACAACCAGGATCCTCTTCCTGGCACTCGATAAAGATGCCGCATGATCATGACCTGCTCTTTCGATGGTGCCGAGGCTCATATCCGTTGGTAAGCTGGAAACTATCTTGCGTAGTCCCAGACTAGACGGTGGTTGGTGAAATGCACGTCGAATGTGGGCGTTGCTAACTAACATTGGTAGTATGCGCTACTATGCGGCCTCACGTCGGTGGCCAGGCTCTTTCGCAAGGTAACAACGCATCGGACCCCATAGGGACTCATTCATATATGCAAGTATCTTAAGCTCGTTGGTGTCGTCTTGCCCCTGCATGAGAGCATGCGCGTACCGCCGAGGCTTTCCCTCACTGCTGCATTTGGGGGCAGACCAGGCGGCCGCTGGATCGGCCACGGCTGGGACTGTCAGCGCCGCCCCTTGCATGCGTTTCTAAGTGTTTGGGAAAGGCGTGGCTGACTTTGCAGACAGGCTCGCGAGGAGCTAATGGATGGGTCATGCGATTCACTCAGCCTTGATTTGGGCAACATGCACAACGATCTAATAAACGTGACGCTTCCTGGCTCAAATTTCCTTGTGATTTTGCATCCTCGTGCGTCAATGCTCCAGTAACTCTCTGTGGTAACTAGAAGCCATGGACTCTTGCGATATTGGCCGCCTGAATTAGACATGGCATCAAGCGTTGACCTTGGACCATAACACCTTAAATGTAATACATCTCGCATTCTCGCCTCAAGGACTTGAAGTTGCGAACTAGAATCCGCGGCCCTCTCCAGTCTAGCCAGACCAAGCTTGCCATCCCCATATTGAATAACGCCAGCAGCAGGCTGATCCAAAGGGCCGCCGATTCGTCTCTGCATTGGCGGGACAGAACTGCGTTCTTATCGTCTTCAGCAGCACCACCCGCGGCCATGAGCTGGCATGTCCAAGACCCGAGGTCAAATTTCCCGCCGTCATACTGCTCACCCGGCCCGTAACCCTGATACTGAATTGCTGGACTTCTGTAACCCGCATCAAATTCGGCGGATTGAAAATGATTAACAGCACAAACGATGAAAGCCACCAAAGGTAAGACGTAATTTGCGGAAAGCAGCAGGAATAACAGGAGTCTTTGCCACTTCAAGAGCTATCATGGAAGCCAATGTCAGCAGGTTCGCATCTCATCGACGCGCAAAGAGTCACTACTCACCAACAAGGCTTTGGACCGCCTCCAAACAAAAAAAAGCAGCGCGCTGACCGCCACCGATAAAATTAAACTCATGCCGGCTGCTCCAAGAGTGAGGTCCGTGTTGTCGTCTGCTAGGCGAGCCGGATAAACGGCGATCTGTGTGCCGGGATCACCATCGTCCCCTTTGGCCAGGAGAAGCCTCATCGACTCGATGGAGGTACCGTCATCAGTAGCCTTGCGGTAGGAAACCGACGAATCAGCCTTGAAGGCTAGGAGAAGAAGTGATAACAAGACCGCGATAGCAGTCACCGCCGAAAGCGCCGGCACCAGAATACACGAGAATCGTGTCGTGGCCTGTTTCGGACACAAGCTTGAAGCCATCTTCTGCTATTTCGACGTTGCGTGACTCGTGAACGGCGGAACGGAGTCGTTTCCAAATTCCCCTAAGGTGGAATGCCTTTCGCAGAGACTGAGTTGCGAGGGGGTCGCGTCGTGAGGGGATGAGCGCCGGACTCCAGCCCAAGCTTGCTGGCCGTGGCTGTGCCTGCGTCCTTTGCCTCCTTGAAACAAATTTAATAAAAAACGGAAGTGCTTTGGGGGCGACGCTTTGCCGCCGGGCAGCGCTCACGTGTTAGACGTTGGTTGTTGGTAGCAACTGCGTGCATACAGCCAATCGTACATATCCCGTGAGAGCCCGTACGACTTGTGGATCCATCGCGAAGAAGCAAAACCAACCAGGCATGCGGGGGTCAGAAAAAACGCCCCTACCACCTAACTTTGCCCATACTTCAATCAACTTTTGGTGGAAGGGCGGGCGTTTATTCTGACCCCCGCATGGCCAGGTACTGACATTACTTTATATTCAGCATCCGATTGGCTTTTGCTCTTATGCAGTTGGGCGGCCGACCGCCACTGCATCTGCAAGGTTGACTTTATTAGTGCGTCCTAATTTAGCAACACGGGATCGAACCGCAGCTCCGCGGGTTGCAAACCCCCATGGCTTGCCAGCCCTGGGATCGACAGGAAGCGTATGGCCGCTGTGCCCTAGGGCACGGTGGAAGCTTTAGCCGTTTCTTTCTACACGCCTTGTTCACGTGGTGCATCCGTGATGGTCACCTTCCTCCCAGCAGGGAGACGAGAAGGCCCTCCATCGCAGCATGGCAGATAACTCCCATAGTAAAATCAAATGTGTGCAGCACTCGGGTTTGACAGATCTCATCAACAAGTAGAGATTTTTTGAACTTAGCTACAAGAACTTAGCTACAAGAATCATATTATCTGCGCTTCAGGTGATGTTTCGGGGATGCGCTCATGAACCAAGACACCAACGTTAATACTTGCCCTCCCATTGCCATGTATGCTCCTGGAGCACTGTCCAATGCAGCCCGTGTGTCGGGAATCTCTCTTCGACGTCCTCGGATCCTGTCTCTCTGGCACCCAGCGAAATGAGGTGCCTTCTCACCCACGGGCTTTTAACTATATTCATTGGTAGCGATTCAGGATCTTCGTAGCCCTCGTTGAGAGAGACTCCACGTTCAACTAAGAGGTCGATAGTTGTCAGATTTCGACACCTCAAAGCCGCCCGACAAGCCCTTCTACCGACCTCTCCTTCATCCCTTTCCACAAGACCGGGGAATTTGTCAAGTATCAATTTGATAACCCGTGGCTGGCTGTTCCTAGCAGCCAGCTCAAAAGCTGGGAGGGGATCCGCACCGAGTTCCAGGAGCATCTCGACAATGTCTTCTTGCCCCCATCGCGCAGCTCCCTCTATTGGTAGCTTTTCGCGCCCCCTGGCGCACCCTTTAAAATTAATGTCAGCCCCTCGCTCCAGCAGTAGGTGCATCATGCTAGCGTTCCCAAGCGATGCAGCGTATTGCAGTGGGCCCCGCGTATACGAGTCGCCTGGGCACGGGGTGGTGTTGACGTCCACACCGTTGTCCAGAAGCCATCGCACAACTTCTTTGCGATCGTGGCTTATGGCCTGAAAGATCATCGCTTGTCCGAGCTCTGGGAAATCCGACAAGCTTTTCCCTGCTGCCTCGAAAAGTATATCGATGTAATCAAGACCGACTCTCGCAGCTGCCACGATGGCAGCCATATACTCGGTCTTCGAAGATGACAGCCTGTACGGCGGAAGCAATAGTAGACGCACAATTTCTTTGTGGCCCCCCAAAACTGCGGCGCGGAGTGCACTTGGCGCGCTTGATGGATGCTCGGTCCCATGATAACTGAGAAACCAGATCCCAAAATCAGTGTATCGTTGCAGAACCCAGTCCTCATCCCCATGCCCATGGTTTGAGCGGCTACGCGTTTCACCATCCAAGTCGGTGCCAATCATGTCCGACCGAGCACCGTGATCCAGTAAATAGCGAACAATTTCCATGCGGCCCGAGGCTGCAGCGAGGATCAGCGGTCTCGCAAAGTACGGAGTCTCGCCGTTGACGTCGATTGAGCTCGCTGGGGGTCCTTGACTTGCCAGCAAAGACTCGACAAGGGGGAGGGCGCCGATGATAATCGCACCACTGAAGAGGTTCTGGGCCTCCCATCTGGCATCATATGCTCTTACACGCTCCCCAGCGCCACCACAAGCCAGGCTGGCCGTCTCTGCGACAGATTCGTGTCGCTGCTGAAGCAAATCCCGGTTGGTTTCACCGGTCAAGTTGTCCAGAGAGCTGTTGACGCGAGCGATAACTGACAACCAATCTGTGCGGGCAGCTGCCGCTGAACGTGACTTGACTAAAGATATCTTGGCTCTCAAAGAATGTGCCAAACGGAACCATAGATCAGGTGTACGCGGATCAAGGCTATCAATGACCTGACCAAAACATATGGTGTCTAGGATTGCGGAGTCGAAGGCCCTATTGACAGTTCGTAACAGCACTGCTTTCCGAATACCAATGGTGATCACGAGATATTCGATTATGATCTTGAGTATCTCACTTGGGCACGCTTGAAGATTCGCCATGTTGAACTGCTTGCGAGTAATGCTTGCCGTCAACTTGGAGGCCTGCATCTCGGCGGACTGGCGCAGGTACGCGTAGCACGACTAGTTGGAGAAAAACCGAACCGTAATTGGTCAGACTTGGGTATAGCAACGACCAAGAAGGGAGAGGTCGTAGTTGCGGATTGAGAGTGTTGCGACTGTTGTAGACTGAGGGTTGTGCTAAGGGTACCCAACCACGGACTACGTGGTATCGTCTTACGGTGGTGGTAAAGGTGGAGAAAAGGCCTGGGGTTGGGGGCTGGGGCCAGGGGGTCCGGGGGTCCGGGGGGCCTGGGGCGGCGAGGGGGGGCTGAGGACGGTTCTTCCAAGGCACCTCTTATGTCGTAGTCAAGCTCTCCATAGATACTAAGCTAGCCAATTACCAACATGACTAACGTAGACTTCTGAAACAACTCCCACGAGACTAAACTCATGCGGCCAACATTGAACCCTTCAGGTGCATGGGTTAAGATGTAGGCATTCAATGGTCCTTGTCAAGTTGCCATAGCATGAAATTGATGTTGGCCGCGCAGTTTCCTGTAGGCGGCCTGGCTAGACAAGGGTGGGCCCTACCTCAAAAGTACCTGATGACATTTGTTGGGTTGAGGCTGTATCGTTTCTTCAGACACGACTGTCAGCACAAGAACTAACCAGACATGCACGTTTCTAACGGATCTTGCCGATTTCCGATATATTAACGCGTAGAGTCCCTAGAATAAAAACGAAGCCTGGGCAAGTTTCTTTTACTGCTTTCTTCTTGATACTACTGGCAAGCTTTCGATACATCAGAGTACGCAACAAAGCTTGTTCCTAACATTCGTCTCAGCATCACGGCAATAACAACACAACACAGCGGTACGCTGACTGTTGGTCATATCAGCATCTTTCAGTATGAAGCTTCTTTCGACGAGAGACGCTTTGCTTTTCACTGCTTTCCTGCTCGGCCTACCTCAGCTTGCCCCCGGAGCACCGTTGCCTCGGTCAGCAGACGCCACAGGATCGCAAGCTGATTCCCATGAACATGGTCTCACCATCGTTCCAGGCGGCCTGGCAGCCGAGGTGAACACCATCACCTTAGTCGAATACGGCCGCCCTGCCCGAAAAGCCAGGGGAAAGGATGTCAAAACTGTTTTCGCCAGATCAGAAATCCCCAAGCCCCCTCCGCCCCCTCCAAGACCTATACCAGGTCCAGTGCCGAAGGGTCCGGCGCCGAGACCGAGGCCTGTTCAACCAGATCCTCGTCCGGTGACACCGCCGCGGCCAGAGCCACCGAAGCCGAATCCTGCCGCGAAGCCTATTCCACTTGGAGAGATGCCCGGACAGGGCGTGGGCATTGGTGACGAGCCCAAACCTATGAGTCACTACGAACAACTCGGAGGCACCCAGTTGAGCAAATACGAAACGACGATCAGAGAAAATAAAGCAGAAACTTTGATCGTGGAGAACGAGGCGGACATTGCCAAGTACGAAAAGAACATGGCCTTCTTGGATATAGACAAAGACAATGCGTATAAAGTCAAACTAGAGGTGGCTAAGTTCGAAGAGCTGCCGCAGTTGAGGGCGTTGAAGAACTTCAGGTCACCTGAACTTGGCTTCGACATCAAATCGGCACAGTCCCTGACCGAAATTTCGGTCTTTCCGAAGATTGCGAATCCCAAAGCCGGCGGCATGAATCTTCCCATCACCAAAGGCACATACGATAATGAAGGAAGATTCATCATTTATCAAGAAGCTTTCAAAAACTCAAACAACGCAGAGGGTGCTCAGAAGATCCCGCTTAACGAGATGGGCATGCAGTCTTTCATGAAAGCCGCCGGTGATAAGACCAAGAACTTAAAAGCGGTGTTTCTCATGGACATACAGAACAAGGAATTCTGGGCCATCACTCGACAGAATTATAACGACTTGAAGCAGCCGTTCAGCGAGGTCCTCACGTTCAAACATGGAAGTCCACAATTCAACCGCTATATGGGTAGCCCTAACTTTAACAGCAAGTTCAACGCTTTTGCCAACCATCACAACGCTATCGGCAACAAGATTCCTTCTGAGGTTATTGTGATCCCCAAGCAAGCTGAGAAATTTGGCGAGAACCAGCTGTATGCCGCTATTATCTTCAAAGAGGCCTAGATGCGTGAGCCATTTGTGAGGTGACGTGTAGAATGCCTGATTGCGCATTTTAGCGAAAAAGTCGGAAGGCTTGGAGCATCTGCACGGGATCCGAGGGGGAGTGTCACAGCTCGTTTCCTTAGTCTTGTAGGACATTTTGACTTGTTCGGTCTGGCTGAAGTGTATGTAGGTAGCCAAATAACAGCTGAATGTTTCAATTGCTATTGACTGGCGGAGTTTGTTGGAAAGCCGAGGACTTTGTAACCTGGACCATGGGCCTTGATTCCATGGCGCCAGCCGTCCTCTAGCGACGAAAAAGACGTCCTGTCAACCTCGACGCGCCGATCCGCGGGAATGAGGTGTTGGCGAGTTGTTATTATATTAACCAGCCGCTAGCTACGGTAGTCACGGTCAGCAAGCCGCTGGCAGCCTCATTAGGCCTATCAACGCCAAAGGAGACAGAAGATCAAAAAGAGCAATGAATAGTGGACTCCTTAGGATAGCAAAGAAGTAAGGTCATGGCAGATCTCTTGCGCCGCAACCTCGACCGCATCGATCTCAAATTTCGCGTGGCGGCTACGAAGGCAGGCAACTCACTAGACCAGAAGGACAGCATGATTATGGCGTTGAAGAAGAAGAGAGACTGTCTTGAAACAACCTTCTGGGCGCAAGATAGGCAATTTAAACCCCAATAACACCTTTGCCACAATCCCAGAGATTGCCGCAGCTAAGTTCGAGGCGGAACAAGCTGCAACCCGATATTTATAACGCCACAGCCCGTATCTTGAGGAGGAAGCATTTAAAATAGCTCAGACGTAGCGCAGCGATATGAAGTATGTATTCCGGTTAAATCAATTCAATAGAGCGGCTGCGACATAGAATTGGTGCAGGCGTCCGTGCTCGTCGCAGTGTTCGAGTCGATGCGCACTTATCATCGACAAGCTTGGCTGAGTGCTGGTCGATCATTTCGCTTGATGCAGGGCATGCGCTTCCATACCCTTGATGACCCCAAGGGAGGTGGTCCTACTGCAGCCTCTATAGAGGCGGGTGACACCTTTGTCGAGACCGAAGAGAAACGAAGGGTGTTCTGGATGGCGTACTTCCTGGACCATCTGTTTAGCATGCGCAACGACTGGCCCATAACCCTCAATGAACACGTGGTAAGGACACGTTCCACGGTTGATGACACGGAGAGTCCTTTCGTCTGAAATGGGTCCAGAGCTAACAATACACAGATCTGTACTCGTTTGCCGGCCCCAGACGCTGACTTCCAGAGCTGTCGACCCGTGGTGGGAGACTTCTTATCTGAGGCTATGACATCAAGCACATTAAAGGCTCCCTGCCCATTCAACGAGTGCCTGATCCTTATGACAATTTGTGGCCAAGTGCTATTGCGCTCCCAAAGGCAAAACATTTCGGAAGTTTACGGGCATACGGAAGCTGAAAGGGGCGAGCAGCGCCAGTGGCTGGACGGTATCCTTACGGCCAGGCTGCATGCGTTGACACAGGGCTACCCTCCACCCACCGAGGTACACGACCCTTTACCCCTATTCTCAAACTTCCTCAGTCAGGCCACCGTAATCTATTACTGTAAGGGTGTGATGGCATCTGACTCACGCCCCGTTGGCTCCCTCGAGGCCAGCACCGAAGTCCTTGGGTGTCAACACCTGGCTGCTATGGCTGCCGCAACCATCATACGACTTGCACACGCGCTCCGTGATTTGCACTTCTCAAAGGCGGGTCTCCCTTCTTGCACTGTAATTAGTAATTGCTGACCGTATGCTGATGTCGTTTGTCTAGATCCACCCCTTGATGCCAACCCCCCTGTTTTTCTGCGCCGAGTTCCTCTACGCGAACGAGCGTGCGCACTAATCCTATCACCTGCATCTAATGGAACTCGTCAAGATTTTCCGAGAGCTGCAGAATGTCAATGATCACAATCAGACCTATCTAGATCTCTTGCCTGTCCAAATCCGCCGATCTGCTTAAATCTGTGGTTGGACCTTCTGGCACTGGATGACGGTTCTACACACCCTAAAAGATGAATAGCTACATCAATCAGAAGCATACTAAAAGCAAAGTAGTCAATTTATCTGTCCAGGTTTCGACGGTTTGGTCAAAAAGTTTGATCAGTCTGTACCCCTGCATCTGTGGACCTCTATTGCTTTACCTGTAGGTGGTCGTGGGACGCTTCGCCATGTGCTCCTCACCCGTCAGGACCTCTTGCTCACGTCTCCTTCACTTCTTCCGAGTTTACGCAATTTGTAGCGATGTGGCCATCAAGAAAGTATACGACGCTGTACCGACCGTCAACGCTCTTGTTTTGACACGGTGACATTGCTCTCGTAGTATCCATCTGTGATTCAGCTCCTCATATCGCCCATTTTCACTACGTCAGCATTGCTTCTAGACTGCACTCCGATCCTGGCACCGTATTCCGGGTCCTGCCCCCCGAGGCCAGCGTAATTGTATTGCAACGGGAGCGTGACGGCGCCGAAGTCTGTATGGGTGCAGCTGCCCACCTGCCGCTTCGCTCTCTGACCCCGGGCGGGCGTCAGCGGACAATGCAGCAGTCACGGGGGACAGGCTGTGTCAAGTTTGGTCATAGCATGATAGGAGGCGTCGACAGACTGCGGAAGCTGCGATGGCAGCCGGTCAGACGGTGGTCACACTTTGGGCCCATGATGAAACGCCTGGCCTGCACATGCAGGTCGTCGATAAGCATGTCTGTCACCACGAAGGAGCTTTCCTTCAAATCAGGGAGCCTGTCATCTTCATACAGCTGCGTAGCCATGGCGTCATATATTCGATAGCCGATTTTCGTGCGAGCGTCCGGTCCTGGTCTGACGTCTTTTGGAAGCGCAAAGAAATTTGCAGCGGCCATGAAGACAGACGACAGCAGGGATTGCAGCATCTAGGAGAGGACAAGAAACCCGTTTTCAGGGTGGGCCAACCGAGCACAGGGGAGCAAGTTCCTTCTGGAAACTGTAAACCATTTTTCAGAGCATCCTAATCCAATTTCTTTTCCTCGCTTGGGATACTGCAGGTATGCCCGCTGGAACGATGCCGGCAGCACACACAACCAGCCGCCAACGGTGTCGATATCCCCGCCAGCCCAAGTTGCCAACACGGGGGACCACTGGAGCAGGGGTGACCCTTTAATGGCTTCCACGGTCATGGATGGACTTTGCCCATGTCTCGCCTGCCATGCCAGGGTTCTTGATGGCAGTGAAATTGTTCGCACCAGGCAAGATGCTGCTACAGTCAGAGACAGACGAAGATGACGTCTTTTTCAGGCGGCGACAACACCCTATTTGCAATAGTCACATTACCTTGCAATTAGTTGCAAAGGGCTGTATCCGCATCACAAGGGGCCTTTTGTTATTTTATCTGCTGTTAGAACTGAGGCATCTTATATACAACAGCCAACGCACACAGCCTCGGGTAGAGAGGTGAAAGCCCCTAGGCCTTCTTGGCCAATGCTCTCTGTGCTGCCATACCATATTTATAAACCATCCACTTGAAACCTGTGCTGTGGCCGAAACTAAGACGCTCGTGAGAATGCTTGATGAGGGCCTCCGCGCGCGGAATGCCTAATTTGTCGTAGGCATCCACGGCCGCACCTAATGTCGCGTTTCGACATATCTGGTCTGCTAGGTCCCACCCATCCTAAGTCGAGTTGCTGGAGCGCGACCAGTCCTTCATTGTGGGTACTGCCGTTGAGGGTCAACACGTATGGGTCCTGCTCGGTTGCCCCGAGACGGCTCTCACGCTCGATCACCGTGATCTCGGGCCGCCTCAAAGACGGATCCCAGAGTTGGCTGATTGCGCAAACAAAGGCTAGGCCGGCGACACCGCCGCCTGCCACGATAACTCGCTTACCCTGCAAAAACTGCCCTGGCTTGGCAGACATCTTGACCACGCCAAATATTAGTCTCTGTCAATTCTTGAGCGTCCAAGTTGGTGATCTGTAATACTAGCTCTAACGTAGCCCCTTCAGAGGGCATGCACACATTTTATATTTTCGTGGTTTTGGTCGTTGCGGAATCGCTACCATGGCATTTTGTATGCATTTCTTGCCGCCTATTGCTTGCAGGACGATTCACTCAAACAATCCTACCTGGTTCGAATGGTGCCCAGCACCACATGGAGCGCCCGGAAGATCGTTGAGAAACCGGATCAAAGTTGTAGAGCGGAACAACATCGCAATAGGTATTGCACCCCTCTCAATGACGAGTTACATGTAGGCTAGCGGGGTCGGGTATCGCGAGCGGAGACGCTACGTACAGGATGACAGGGTCGGCTTGAGGCGATCCGAAGGACGTAAGCATCAACTTAGTACCCTGTCAAGCCTGTGCATCCTGTTACTAGTGTCCTCTGTTCCGCTTTGTCCCAGAGCACTGTTCTTCTTTCCCGCCGCTTGCCCTGTGGCCAGTGCCTGTGGTTCGGGTACAGATTAGTAGAGTGCCTCGCCATTCACTCCGTAGCTACGTGATGCTGGAGGCGTTGGTCGCACATGGGTGAAGCCGTAAATAAGAAATGGTATTACTGAATTTAGCTAACGAATCATTGATCTCAATTGTTGCTATTGATTACTGAATACATTACAAGCTTGAAACTGGCCAGTCCGTATCCGGTGGGCAAGGAGACGCGAGCCTGGAGAATACCTCTCGCTAATATGAGCTCTAAAGGATCAAAAGATTGAGACCAGATGCTCGTCGTGCTATGCCACCGCCACTCACAGGCGCGCCAGCAATCCTAAATATAACGGAGGAACAACACAAAGTCCGAGACACCAAACTTTTATCCGATGCAGAGCACAGCCGACATTCAACAATGCCACTCGGCGCCGACTTTTACCAAGCGATGGTGAGCCACATAGTGATTGGACCATTAATGAGGGACCAGCGCGCCTCGCTATATGTACATTAGTCGCGTCTCATGTCGACAGTGCCTAATGTCTGTCTTGATATAAATGGGCACAAGTGCTCTGGACATCTTCTGATCCCGTCTCCTCGTATACCCTAAAGATTTGCCACACGTGCGACTTATCATTTGCGTTAGACCCTCGACCCTGCCGGTGCAAACAAAAACCAGCTCGCCATGATCCTCCTGCCGCGTGGAAGCGATGTGCTCGCAATCAACACTCCAGATGGAGTAGGTGAGGCATTGTCTGAGAATGGATCAGACTGGCTTTGGGCCGTTACGGCCATATATGTGATTTCATTCATAAGTCGTATTTCCGGTCCTTGGTGCCATCGATCGAAGCATATCGCAGACCAGCCAGACACGCAACCTTCCTGCCCAATTCTTCCCCAGTCACTTGGTCTCTATAGTATTAAGACCTGACGACTATTACTACAGCTTGGTCTGACGGTCAACTCATTCACTGTTCGCGAGACGGACAGAGTCTTCCACTACATATTCACCATAGCTCTTCTTGTCGGTCCGGCAAGCTACTACGCTCAAGCCTCCGACCTGGGCTGGAGCGCTTTGAAGGAAGCCGGCAGCGATACTTTGCGGCAGATGTTTTACGTCAAGTATATTAACTGGAGTGTCGCCTTCCCATCTGCTATTCTCAGCCTCGGTCTACTTTCGGGCGTATCATGGACAACCATCGTCTGCAACATCTTCGTTGCCTGGATCTGGGTGTTAGCCTACCTCGCGGCCGCCTACACAACCACTATCTACAAGTGGGGATTTTACGCATTTGGCACCTTCTCCTACATCATTCTCGCAATGAGTACGCTCAACGAGAGCCGGGAATTGGCGGTACGTCTTGGAATTGGCCGAGACTACATTCTTTTGTCCGGATGGCTCAACCTCCTGTGGCTGCTGTACCCTATTGCATTTGGCATAAGCGACGGCAGCGGTCTCATTGGCATTACGAGCACCTTTCTATTCTATGGCGTGCTTGACGTGCTCATGATGCCCGTCTTGAGCTTTGCATTCATATTCATGTGTCGCAAGTGGGACTTTCGAAGTCTGAATCTCGATTTCAGCGATACCCGTACGGGGTCAGCGTTAAACTCCGGCAATGACCGGATGTCTGGTGGCAATGTCAATCCTTCATCCACCTAAGTGGCTCCTCCTCGTCACAGGTGAAAGAGAAACTCTGCCTTCAGGTTGGTCGACTGAAGAATGGGTTGCCGGCTACTACCGACTTCTGAGGCCATAACGGCGACGAATTCAGGGCGAAGTTGGGTCTAGGTATGCTCTGGTGCTATCTCTCTGGGTATACTATATTGTAAACTTTCTATTCGACTAAATTAGTTGTTATAATTTGTGTAGACAAGCTCTCATCATTGGAACTGACGCCTTCCATCTTCATGGACTGCAATTTGAGCTCATTAGCAATTGTTTGATATACTGTGACTGAATATATTGGCCACAACAATAGTAGACTATCTCCTACTCCATCAGAGAGATCTATCCTGGTACTCAAGGTTAGGGCCAAGCCGCATGAACCATGAAGCTCCCGCGAGAGTTGGCAAGCAGACTTAACGCGCAGCTTTTCATACATCCATCATTGCTATGCTATGACAGAATGGCCATGCTTCCAACATATGTTGCGAGTTAGTATTGTAGCTTGTCACATGGTCGACAGAGGACGAAGCCGAATCACATGACGATAGTGCCATTCCCGTGCCGTCGGTGTTCGTAATCCCAACGGGTGAACCAATCGTCGTGAGCGCACCACGTACCAGGGCCTCAGAGAGCTTTCATAGGTTATCTTGTTCACCGGCGAACTCTTTACGGCAGTTAGTGCCCTGAGTGCCCGCTGCAAAACTTGCTGGTATCTGGCGTGACCCGCAGCCATCCTTTGTCTGCGTCTCTATGATGGCCGCGTAAACGGAACGTCGCTCCGGAGCTAGTACCCTTCTTGAAGCCTTTCATTTAGAGCCATCTTCAACGAAGATGCCGTCGCCGAGTACGAGTTCGAAAGCAGAGACTTCGTAGCTTTCTATGGCCAAATTTAGATGGCTCGGGCAAGAGAGGATCCGCTCGCTCGGAAGACGAAATCAGCGATCTTGGGATTATGAGAAAAGAACAGCTGCCTAAAGTCAACATTCAGGTGTGATCGCCCGAGCAGCCATAGATCTTTATCCAGACCAGTCTCTGCCCACATGAGTGGATTGCTGCACATGCTTTCCGAAGGTTTGCACGTATCGATACATTGGTTTTACCTTTACGTTTAGCGAGTATGTTGTTCATCGGTTGTGGTCTCCTTGGCGTTAAGTCCGGGGAGTGATATTCGCTGGGAGATACACAATTGGTTACGGATGTTTCAAGCCGGTAGACGGTCATTGAGGAAGCAAGAACAGCGAAGCAAACTGGATGCTAGCTACGAAGTTAGCTACGGAACCACAGGGCTGATTGGAGTAATTTGGAATTAATTAGAGAAGGAGGTCCGCTCCCCGACGTGATCACAAGTCATCAAGTAGACTGTTCTTTTGAGGACCTATTGGCCATGTCGGCTGATGCCGATCAAAGCTCGCTCACATAAGTATTCCTTACGTCTATGTAGAGTTAAATGAATGGACTGATTCTCCAAGAATACTCAACCAGATACTAGTCTAGAATGACATAGGATCTAGAGCGGCTGACTGTGAGCTTTGTATTCATATCAGAGTCTAAATTAAAGTCGTTGGTAGGTTCGTGGCCACCGCAAATTCAGCCAAAGGCTTCTTTGCAACACGCGCTGCCTCATTATTAAACCAGAAATATCTTACTTTTTGCTACAAATAGAATTCCTCTATCAGATCTATAACGTGATGGGAGGGGCTCCTTTTTTTATTATCTATAGGCATTCGATTGGGTCAGAAAGGCTTGGACATATAACCGACCTAGGCGATTGTATCCCTCCTTTCTAGACACAGCACTTCATGCCATTGATGGATGGGAGCTTAAATGTCCCTTGTAGATAGGGCAGATTGCTAGGGTCGATAGCGGGATTAGCGGAGATTGAATCGTCTGGCTCGCATTTGTCGTATATATATTCCATGACCCAGCATACATCCACCATTCTAGGTCCTTTCGAGGCGGCTTTGTCATGCCGTTATAGCGAAGAGTATATCAACATAGGCGCTCGGTGTAGTTGGAGACGGTTGGCTTGACGATTTAGTGGCCGAAGGAGGCGTCGACGATGCGGAGTTGGGTGTTCAGGTGGCGAAGGGTAGTTTTGATATTGGTTTGAAGTGAAAGTAAGACCTGCGTTCGCTCCCATCACATCGATATAGCCTAGTATACCACCGGGCCCCAGGTATTGGTGCTGGACCTTTTATATTCGTCACCGAGGCCGGCTCATTAACATCATGTTACACGGAGCGCTCATAGCCCGTTTAGAGCATACGATTGACGATGTGAAATAGCCTTAATCCTATATAAGAGAATTGCCTGACGAGGCGGTCTTTAATGGCTGAGCTGTGCCCCTATTGTGGGCTTGCTCGCAATTAGGTTATTCCGAGCGTTAAGCTAATTAGGTAACTGCGCCCTTGCGCTTACCTTTATATACCCCCTATTGTGACCGCTATTATAAAGCCGGTAATAATGCTAACTTTACCTATTCTTGGTGGTTTCCTTCTAATTGCTTTAATAGCGTTAAATGCCGCTTAAATGACTATTCGAAGTAGTCGAATTATTCGCTTAAAGAGGCCGTATTATATATATCGTGTGCTTACCTTTGCTAAGAGCCTATACTAGACCGTATTGCTATTTCGTTAGTCGTGTTTAATACGAATAAATACTCGTATAGCGTAGTTAATCGATATGCGCTATGCCTAATAGTTCGAGTAATTATTATTCGTTCTATTAATACTCTGAACGAGTAGTTAATTAGTCTCGTGACCGCTCTATATAGGTATATATAGCGCTTTTCCTACTTATGCCGAGCTCGTGATATCTTTATTATTACTATCGTTATGCCGCCTGCGCTCTCTGACTCTAACTCTAAGATACCTGCTGGCGGGCTCTCTATTAAATAACTTGCGGATATTACTATAGCGCTCTCTGACTCTATAAGTACTACTTAGTTCGTTTTCGTTTCGCGTGTTAACTAAGCTAACGATTAGTAGCTTAATATAGCTATTATAGCTAAGGGCGCTCTGCTTGAAGAAGTAGCTAGGGTTGAGCAGGTCTCCCCTCGACGAAGCCAAAGGGTACGCCTTCCTACCGCGCGCCCGTCTCCCTCGCCGCCGCCACCCCCGCCGCCTAAGAAGAAGAAGAAAGAGAAGAAAGAGAAGCCCGCTCCTAAGGAGCCGTCTAAGGTAGAGGCTGGTCCTCCCCTTAATCCTCTATGCCTCGGCTGCCTGAAGTCGGCTATTAGTGGTAAAGGCGCTTTCTAGAAGTGCCTAGAGAGCGTGGGTAAAAGCGCCTATTACGTGGCCTGCCGTATAAGCGGCTATAAATGTTTTCCTCTGTAAGTATTCTTCTTTTCTAACTAAGTATTGCCTTGACTAACTTATTGCTTAGCCCGGCGCCTTTAGTGCCTTTTACTTGCCGTTTGTTACTTGCCCTCGCTAAGGGTAACGAGAAGGTATATAAGCTCTATTCCTTATATTCCTTTGCTTATAGCTAACTATTATATAGCTTGAAAAACGCTATAAAGATATAGTAAAGCTCGCCTTAGAGATAGTCGAGGATAAGTCTATGGACTGGTTTAGCAGTAGAGCGCCGCTAGCGGCGGCTCTAGATACTCCTAGTAAGTAGGAAAAAGAGGCGAAGCGTGCTTAGTTATATGAGTTAATTAACTTCTTCTTAAAGTAATTTTACCTATTGACTTAGTGCTTTTCTAACTTATACTTGCCTATACCTTCTCCTATATATAATTATAAGCTATCTACTATATTAAGCAATGCTTGGAAGTACTTAAAGCGCTACCGCGAGAGAGCCTTTATAAGGCTATCCATAGGTATTTTATTAGTTAGAAGATATATAATTATAAAGGTACCCTTCTAAGCTTCTTGCCGTAACTATATATTATAGATATCTATATAGCGTAGACGTGTAGTTAATCGTACGCTCTCTTCTATTATAAGCCGAATAGTCTGCTAGTTATTATAGCGTATATCCTACTTGTAACTGACTTCGAACCTTATATCTCTAAATAGTCTTCTTAGAGCTATTATTTCCTTAGCGTATTGCTCGAGTATAAGTAGCTCTGCCTTAGTCGTTAATATAGTTATAGTGGCTTAGCGGGTTGCTCGCTATAGTACTAGGCCGCCGAAGAGTATAATAAGATATCCTTGTAATAATTTGTAGGTTTCCTTATCGTCTACGAAAGAAGTATCGCTCGCGATAAGCAGGGCTTGCGTTTCTAGCGTGCCTCTATATTGCGATCCGAGCTTTCGCGTATTATAAAGGTATAGCCTAGCTTGCTTTGCCGTAGCCTTGTACTCGGGCGCTAGATTCGTTAAGAACCATAAGAGCGTTAATGCTAAGAAGGTAATATTAGCTCTAATTATTATTGCTATATAGAGCACTAAACTAATGATCTCTTAATACTCTTTAACCTCCTAAGTAGTGGCCTAGCCTATCGTCTGCTTAGTAAACTTAACCGCTAGAATAGGGATTATAGGATAGGAATTCCGAGTAGTTAACCTATACTATAGGGCTATCTTCTCGATATATGCCTTATAGCTTAGATATATCTTACGCTTACTGCGGTCCCTAATAATATTGATGCCGAGGAACTACTACGTATCCCCTTGCTCGTATAGCTCGTATATTACCTTAAGGCCGTTGATAAGCTCGTTCGCTTCTAATTCGTGATTCCTATGATAGAGGACTAGTATATTATCTATAAAGAATAGGACGAACGCGTCTCGAGCTTTCGTATAGTAGAGGTAAGGCTCTTCGTTGCTTGATACTAGCCTAAGCCTCTTTAACGTAGAAGTAAACTCTTTAAACCATAAGTATAGAGAATTACGAAGTCCGTAGAGAGCTTTCTCGAGCTCTATATACTTGCCTGACTACTTAAATCTATCTAGAAGCTTATACGTTACTAGTATACCCTGATTATCGCGCGTTGCGTTAAGAAACGCGTTCTTAATATCGAACTGCTTGATCTCGAGGTCGAACTATACCGCGATAGCTATTGCTATATGGAACGAACGCGCTACGAGCGTTGCTGTGTATATATTCTCGATTGTTAAGCGTTCCTATAGGTCGCCGCGTATGTAAATCTATCCCTTGTATTTCTCGAGCTTGCCTTCCTTATTAAACTTATAGTCGAATACCTATTTTAATGGTAGTGGTTTTGTCTATGCGTTTAAACGCTTGATAACCCTCTAAGTGCCCTTTTGTCTTAGCGTATCGATTTCTAACTATGCTGCTTTCTAGAACTACGTATTGAGTAGGTGCTATAGTATCTCTCTCTAATTCCTTGGTAGTTTAGCTAGGTCTTTAAATATATATTCCTTCCTTAAAGGCGCTGCGCTAATCCGATCCGCGCTTGCCTATGTTACTATTACGTTGATCACGGTAAATACTATCTAATAGCTCGGTGGGTTATCCCTCTTGGCTTCTTATTAATTAGGTAAGAAAGTCGTAAAGAAGTCGTCCTAACTTATGCTATCGATTATGCTATAGGCTCTGCGCTAACTGCGTGTTTTCCCTTGAGCTCTGCGATTACTTATCCTAGCGCTCTTACGAGTTAGTTGTTGTGCTACTATGATCGTTTCCTTAGGGTTTATCTATAATGGCTTAGAGGGCTTACTTGGTACCTCTTCTTGAGCGTTGCTTTGCTACTAGGTCTGCTCTTTACCTATGGATAGATCTTCCTACGTTGGGATATATACCCCTGAGGCCGGCGAGTCTATATAGCTACTTACTATCGCTGGTGAGGGAATGCTCTACTGAGCACCGCCTGTACTCTACGTTTACGCGCTATCTTATACGAACTCTGGAGTCTCTCGAGGCGTTTGAAGTCTAGTCTGACTTAGGGGAGTAGCTAGTTCTTCCTTTTACTACTCTAGCTACTCTGGCGAGCTTTGTGCTAGCTGCGAGTCTACGCTTACCCCCGAGTTTAAACCCGAGTCTACTTGGATAGGTATTATGGGCCCGTGCTATATCTCTTCTTCCTTATCTAATTCGATGGATAACTTATATAACTACTGTATAGGAAGCTTAGGCGAGCTTTCTCTTACCGCAAAGTAAAAGAGGTTCTCGTTAAATATAGCGTTCCTAGTCGTAATAACCTTCTTAAGGCGAGGGATCTAGATATGGTAAATATTAGAGGTAGTATACCTAACTAGATAACTAAGGATCCCTCTAGGGCTTACTTTAAATCGTCGTTGGTCGCGCCTTGCCTCCCTATCTCGATCGAGCGTATATGTACGGTAACTATAGGTATAAATCGCGCTCTAATCTAGTCTTAGGTCGGCTGTCTATTCCCTAATCTAGAGAGGCGCTTCCTTTCGAAACTACTATTCTAGTACTTTGTTCGGGGACTTCTAATTATTATTCTATACTGGGCTTATATTAAGTAGACGAGCCGCTACGACTATGCTTTCTGGCTATAGGTTCTTAGGCAAGTATGCTCCCTTAATTATCTTGATAGACTTGGTGGTTACTCCTTGGCCTGCTCGTTCCGCTGCGCCGTTTGGTTTGTGTATAAACGGCGGAGCGAGCTCTAGCTATATGCCTTTAAAGCGCGCCTAGTATTAGAATTATATATCGCCTTTAACCGCGATTATAGCCCCCTTGTTGTCTTGTCGAAGTATATATATTAGAAGACCGAACTATCTCCTTACCTAATGCTTAAATTAGAAGAGAGCGTTAAATATAGTAATCTGCTCCTTGGTTGGCAGCGGTTAAGCCTTTACCTACCTGCTATATTCGTCCTTTATTACTAGTAGCTATTATAATCCGTTATAGCCTTGCTAGAAGTCTTGTAGGTCCTAATAAATACGCTAGAAGGGCCTCGGTGAACGTTAGTTTAGTAGGCGGCGTGATATAACTTGCTTTGCGTATGTAAGAGAGCATGCCTTATAATCTATGCGCCGTGTGCCCTTTATCCGTACGTTCCGAGCGTTAAATACTAGTTCTATAAGCGCTGCTAGCCCTAAGTGTCCCGATCTTAGGTACTATAGCTTTTCTAAGTCCTCTCGTAGTCTTGGTTAGTCCCTTATTAGTCGCCTTAGTTATATTAAGCTTTATTCTAGCCTATAATGTGCTACCGCGTATACTAATATACTAGTAGAGCTCGTTAGTATCTCTATAGCTTATATTAGGCTTGGTTACTAAGTGGCTTGTACTAGTATAGGTCTTGTAGAAATATAAGATATTAAGGGCTTATATTTAAGGAAAGTGAGGTTATATTTCTGCAAAAGCCTGCTTATTATAATACTGTTTTCTAGCGTTCCGTAGCGTAGTGAGTAGTCGAATCCTAAATACTAGATATTGGCTCTATGTAAGAGCGATTCCGATATAATGTTTATATAGAAGCCTTTAACTATGGCTATATTCTTAAGAGTTAAGTCTTCGGTATGCGGGCCGTTAATGCTGTTAAAGATCCCTTTAAGTACTCGTCTGCCTTGTCTATTAATCTCGAACGAGCTACTACCCGCTTCGACGTATTCGATCGTGTTCGTAGGCTTGAACGATCCTGGCTTAAGGAGGTCTACTATATTAACTAAGTATATTATGCTATAGCTATCTAGAAGAGTGCTCTATGAGAGCACATGGGCTCTAGAGCTAAGCGTGGTGTAGATGCCCTCTTGATATTCTATAGCTTAGTCTTTATATAGGTCGACTAGGTTAATAAGGATGGCGATAATACTTCCTAGGAAGGCTCCTGCCGCTCCCTTGGTTTTACTACTTACCGAGCTACTACCCTAGCCCTTGTCTACTATAGTCTTACGGAGGCGTCTCTACCTTTCCTTCTAGTAGTTCTCCTTGATCTTATTAATCGTTTCCTTTAATGGTCTCTTAAGTATTCGTGCCGTCTTTCTAGTAATCGTATACTTAAGAAGTAAGTATTAACTTAGCTTCTATAAATAGGTGAACTTCCTATTTGGCTTCCTTATATAGGGGTATTCCTAACTCCTTGATGCTTGGTTTGACTAGTCTAAGCTCGCTCTAAGCGTAGCGTATATGCTAAGCCGCTATATATCCTTGTGCTCGTTAAGCTATATGTTAAACTTATTACTATAGGCGTTAAGAGTCTTAGTTGGTCTACCTAGGCATTTGGCCCTTATAAGCTCGGTCTCGATCTACCTTGCCTATTCTGGAGAGAACCGAGTACCTATAGCGTAGATAAAATCGCGGATAGCTAGGTTGCCTTAAACTTCCGTAATATTATATCGAAGACCTTCGCTATATGCTCGGCTCTAATGTAAATACTAAGCCGTAGGCCTCGTATTCGCGCGTTTAGCCTCCTTGAGTACTACTTAGTATTGCTTTTATGCCGCCTCTTTTATACTCGTCTAGCTCGGGGCGAACTTGGCCTTAATTTCCTTGACGAGCTAACGTATCGAGTAGTTAGGGTTCTTGGTATTGAGCTTTGTAGTGATGACGCGGTATATATTCGGTTCGAGGGTCGCCGCTATCTATATGCGGATAGCTTGCTCTCTAGCCTCTCTCGTGCGGTAAGTCGAGTGCTCGATAGCTTCTCTCTAAGTATACGTTTAGGTAAGCTATTGGACTCTCGTAAAGTCGGGTTCCTCGCGTAGAAATATAAGCATAAACTTCTCCTTTACTTCCTCGATCGATAGTGCCTTTGGAGCAGTGGCTATATTGGTTAGCCGCTTAGGTTAATCCGGATTGATTATATCCTATAGCTTCTTAATGCGTGCGTGGCTTTCGAGCGTGTCTATCTAGTTGGTCTATTGCTTAGGGGTCTTAAGTTTCTGGGTTCTAGGAAGGCTTTCGGAAGACTCTTTGGTTATGTCTATCGTAAGCTCGGCGAGCTTACGCTTAGTATGGTAAAGGCTAGGACTGTCTTATAGATAAGGACGAATATATCGATGATAGGCGTGGCGTAGTAGAAGTTTCTGGGGTTTAAACCTACCCGGGCTTATAACTATTACACGGAGCGCTCATAGCCCGTTTAGAGCATACGATTAACGATGTGAAATAGCCTTAATCCTACATAAGAGAATTGCCTGACGAGGCGGTCTTTAATGGCTGAGCTGTGCCCCTATTGTGGGCTTGCTCGCAATTAGGTTGTTCCGAGCGTTGAGCCAATTAGGTGACTGCGCCCTTGCGCTCACCTTCACACATCACGCCCAGGTGTCGTGGGTCTACCAGATCGTCTGCCACGTGCTGAATATCACTTCCACACTGATGCACACCGATTTGACAATGCTGTTCAATTGTTCGGCACGTTCATCAAAGCCTGGAATAAGGGTTAGTTCGAGGCAGCAGGCTTTGTGCTTGCAATGTGCGCGTGGCGCACGGCACGTGCATGCTCGTATGGCGGCAGGGGCAAGATGATCCAGGCCAGATCTGCCACACGAAAATTTGGGTCTGAGGGGCACCGCAGTAGCGGCAGGCTGTCAGTCGCCCGTAAGATCTTGTCGTATAAGTCAAATGATCAGCTGCCTTGGCGGCTGCCCCCAGCACTGATCTGAACCGACATTCCACCATGGGGCGGTCCGCCGCTGCCCGAAGTACAAGGTCATCATCCACGACAACCCAGATGCCCTGGACGCTGTGACCTCAAACCTTTGTTCGAGGGATGCACCAAGAACCCGTGGAGAGAAGGACGTGAGAAACAGCTAGTGAGATAAAGCATGTGGCGGTACGGAAAGGTACCTGGCCCCATCGACGCCAGGGAACCACGTTCGGCGTCGCGCACTCGCCCAAGCGCCTGCACCCCTGCATCCCTGGTCACTTGCTCCTCCGTCTTCGCCTTTGCTACATGAACTCGGCTGACGGCCGGCAACCATCGAGAATCATATTATTTTTTGTGAAACTCATGCTCCCAGTCGGCCCCAAGGCTCCTCAGCCAAAAGAGCAAGAAAGGCTCGATCTAAGGACAATCCGGTTGCTCTCCGGAATACGGAGGGGAAAAAACTGAGACGGCTGGGCGGGTGTGTTTTTGATGATTGCATGAATACTGGGGCAGCATTGCGTCGAGGTTGATATTGTAGGAGAGCCTGCCATACATGAGCTGCATCCTTAGAACAGGCTAGCCACCTCCGTCAGGCCAGCTGGCGCAAATCAGCACATCCCGCGAAGCTGTGGGCTACGGCTGGGCAGACATGGGTGGCGCCGCCGTTCTTATGGTTGCCACAATGCGCAGCTTGAGGAGCAGGAAGCCGAGGCAGTGAGAAGCGCCCATATACAGTGGGGGGTCATAAGTTTTCGTCACGGCCGATGTATCGTAAGCTAAGCCGTGCGCGGCTGTAGGTGCTCACCGCGGCCTTCCGAGGTACTCCCGGCGTGACGAATACTTTTGACACCGGACTGTATTAATAGTGTTACGATCTCAGTTGTGAGTTGTCTCACCCTGTGCCCGAAGGACCTCCACAGTTTCTACATCAGCGCCTGCGGCACTCGCGTCCGTTTGGCATAGCTGCAGTGCTCAAGTGCAACATACAACGGTCATAATCATGGAAATAAAAGTCCATAGGCCTAATTAACGGGCAGGCATGGTCGCAAGACGCGAGTCGGCGACGGGAGCGACGGGAGTCGAGAAATGAACTACATCATCTTGAAGTTGCACGGAGGTGTCCCTGCTAGACGCACAAGGACGATCTGTACGTCAGCTATAAACTATGGAGGTAAGAATTGCATATTCTAGCCGCAGTCAAGATCACGACTCCACAGCAAGGGTGGCGATCTCAGTAACGCCAAGAGTCGCGGATGGACGCTTCCGATGCTGAATGCAATCTGCACTCACCTAACGGGGTAGCTTTTCTCGCGATACCGTTGGCTTTCGTTCGCGGCGCTGATCTCGCGCGTGGGCCTGGAGCCCGGCTCGGCGAGGGAAGTAGGTCCCCCGTACACTGCATTGGTCCCTTACGCTGCCTGCTCGCTATCTCTGCTTCTGTCGCCCTCTGTCTACCGTCTGCAATTGGTGGCATGTTTCTTTGAGGTATGTGGCGTGCTCGTTGATGTGTTTGAGGCCATTGTTTATCTGTGGCCACTTAGGCCCCATTACGACAGATAGACGCATTTTGAACGCGTTATCCTTGGCAATTGCCTTAGAGGATACAGGCAAACTGTGTGGATTGCGGAGAATCTACGCGTTTCCAAAAATGTGTTCTGAGCTGGTGGTGGTGTTTTTGCATCCCTCGTCCCCGCCACCATGTCGTGCGCGGTCATGGCGGCATGGCGGTCTGTGGAAACACCCTTCCTGCAGCGCCACCATGTTCCACCCTCCCTCGTTGGCCTTGGCGGCATCGGTGGTATTGTTGGCAACCTGGTGTTTCGGGACGAGGACAAGGCTACAGGGTATAAACCGGGCATGTACACGTGCATTGCGTGTTCCCCCTGAGCGTGATTCTCGCCCTGCTCTCCACTGCCACTCAGACCCTGCCACGCCCCATATTCTCATAGATCTTTGAGGATCACGACAAGGTCAGGCCATCATGGTGCCTTACTTACCTTGGTTGTCTGGCTGTCTCTTCGCCCTCCTCCCGTCATTCATTCAGCGATCGCTTCGGCCGCACGAATTCAGGCCGCGACGCCTGACGTCCACCTCATGGCTCGACGGTCTGCGCGGTTTTGCCGCCTTGGCGGTTTATGTAAACCACTACACCGGAGCAAACTTTGGCTGGTTTCAGCGCGCGTATGGGGATACGAAATTGGTGGACTGGTCGTCTCCGCTGCAACTCCCCATCATACGTGTCATATTTTGCGGCCTATCAATGGTGCATATCTTCTTTGTCATTTCTGGCTTCGCTCTTTCCTACAAGCCCTTTAAGCTTCTCAGGAACCAAGACTACGAAGGGCTTTATAAGACACTATCGAGCAGCATTTTTCGACGCGGCTTCCGGCTATTTCTCCCGACCATGGCCTCTACGCTCTTCATCATGCTTATCAGTTATTTGGGCATCACAAGCCCGACCTATCCAACCCTCAAAGAGCACCTTATTGATTGGTATGGTGCTAGTTGGAAGATTACTGATAGCTGGAGCTGGGACGTTTTCTGGTTCCCCCCTTATGACGTGCATCTGTGGACCATTGCGATTGAGTTCTCACACTCAATGCTATTATTCGTGACTTTTATCGGAACTAGTCGCTTGCGAGTGCCCTTACGGATGGCGTTGTTAGTCGCCATTATCATATATTGCCTCAAATGTAGTCATTGGGGCCCAGCTGAGTTTCTTGGAGGCATGATCATATCCGAGTACACAGTTTTCCGAACCGATGTACGACCTGCGGACGACTTGCTGATGTCTGACGAAACAAAAATGCAACGCGAGAGAAGGTCCAGTATTATGCTGGTCGAACGTTGCCTCTCTGGGCTTTGTAAAGCGCCTCGGAATACACGTCTTCCTCATTACCAACCTCATCTTTGCCCTCTTTGTAGCCGGCTGGCCCAGTGGCAATGTCGAAAATATGCCAGGATTTTCAGATTTCTACAGGAATACCATGGAGCCGTACTGGACTGCTGGTGGAAATCTCTTGATATTCCCTTGGTATGCCCTGGGAGCCATCCAAATCGTCGTGGCGATACACCAGATACCGACACTGCAGAAAATGTTTGTTACGCCAATAGCGCAATACCTAGGCGATATCAGCTTTTCTCTCTACTTGATGCATGGACCGATGCAGTATATTATGGAGCCCAGATGCATCCCTTTTGTCTGGGCTTTAGTCGACGGAACGAAAGAAGCTGGTATGTGGCAGACGACGATCGCATGGTTTTGCGGGCTTCTTATTATAGGACCCCCAACGATTTGGGTCAGCGATCTCTTTTGGCAATATATAGATGTCCAGTCAGTAAGGATTGCGCGCTGGCTGGAGCAAGTGTGCTTTGTCAGATAATGGGTTCTAGAGATAGCTTGGGTGGGAGGATAGGCAGAGTGAGTTTAATGCGCGCGAGATGTAAGATATACGTCAAGTATTACCTCAGAGTCGGCGTCGTATATTACCCGGAAAACAGGCAGTAAGATATTAGGTGGGCAGGTGTTAAGTGGAGATTTACGGATTTCGAGGGCAAGATATAGATTTGAAGTAATGAAGTACCGGTATTAAACGCAGGGGCTTGTATCAAGTATAGCCTAAGGGCACTGACTGGCAATTTACAGCGCCTACAGCGTTCGGATACCCACGGCACTTGTAGCGTTTTGATAAATCTCTTAGAATTACGTACGTCCGTACGTACTTGACGAGATATAATACTTACAAAGCATTTTCTAACTACTAGTCCCATACATTTAAGAATCGCTCAAGTGGAATTTAGCACTTGATATCCTCCATAGATCCGACTACTATTATTAATAATTTGGCGGCATGTGGCCCCGCTAATTTGAGATTCTTTTTCTTCGCTTTGTTAGGAGAGGCATCCTGTGCAGCGCTTGGATTATCTATTTGTCGCGTTTCGGGAAACGTAGCAGTAGCAAACTTTAATCCTAGCGTTCTACATAAAGACGTCGGGCGTTAGAAGCACTACCGATTTGGTTGTGCGGCAAATTACCCAATAATTGTTGTCATAACGCATGCGTGTATGACGACTACCGCGGTGAATAAGAACAAAATTGGCAACGAACTCAAGCTAAGACAAGTACCCTCGGATGTCTTCGTCGCAACCTTTGTTGCAGATGTCGTCTCCGAGGGCTGCGTAATGGTCACAGCGCTACTAATTGTAGCATGAGCACTGACCTGTGATCTTCTATCAGCATGCATGGACGTGGTGCCGGTGTCTTGGAATATGACACTTACAGTTGCGGGCATACTGCCGAGAACAGCCTGAAGGTTGGAGCAGAAACGATACGCCGCCAAGTCTGTGGTAGCCGCTGGCACCTGAAGACAAGAAGTGTTGCCGATGAATCCACAAGTATATTCGAGGGACAAAATAGACGGCTGGCATACGCAGGAGATGAATTTGGCAGATTGTGACCGAGAGCAGGATGTGACCAAGAATTGCTGCTGGTTGCACGCCGAGTCGACCTCGGTACAAATATCAGGGTTAAAAGATTTTGTGATGGTTGAGACTGGTGTTGTTGTCAGCGTAAAGGGAATGTGACCGTCACAGATGCTGTGCCATAGTGCTATGCCGATAAGCTGAAAAGTTTCAAGATTTCCCAAAGGGCACACTTCCAAATCCACCGATTCAGTTTCGACAGTCTTTGCTGCCATGGTACAGCCTGAGTGTTCCCCGACCCTGCCAACTCCTGAAGACGTGGCAGTCACACCAGCCTCTACAAACCTGCCAGGTCGCCAAAATGAGAATGGATGTCGGCTAATTGATTTTTAACCAACATCTCCGCACGAATTATGCCATAGGAATCGGATTGACGAGGCTACATATGAGCAAGTTGCGACTCCGTCTTCTGGGCCGTCCTCTGCCCGAAGCGACGAGAACGACGAGAACGACAATCGCAATGTGGACGATCAAAGCACCGAAGCTTTGCCAGATAGCACTACTCACGAGACGGCATCGGCTTCGCAGACTGAAATTCGATCATACAGATCATGGAAGCTGAATTGGAAGTGGATTACACTTCTTGTTCTGGCGGAGACTGGAATCATCGTAACAATAGTCGTTCTGGATGTCCTCTCGGCCAGCAACAACGGCATAGCCTCTGTGGTCCAACCCTCCGCATTATCATTGTCGAACCTCAAGATTCCTTCCTCTTGGGCCTACGGACTGCTCTGGACCACGATGCCAACATTTGCGCTGAAGCTTTTCGAGGCTATGTGGGGCACTGCCGTGTCCGCAACCGCAGATCGTCAACCGTACGTCGACCTTTGTAGACCGAAATCGGCAACTCGAAGCGCCAAGCTAACCATTTTACTTGACTATGGCTCTTATCCATTATTATACGGTTGGCTCATAGTTTTTCGAAATAAGCATGGTCTGGTCGGCGCGGCCTTGCTGCTGAACCTGATCACAACGCTAAGCCTGGTTCCTTTGACGTCTCACCTATTCTCAGCAATCAACTATGCCACTTCAACTCTTATTTCAGTTTCTCCTACGAGTGAATTCAATGAATCAGCTCTCATTGGCTCCACAAGTCTGCGGCCCGCCATTGATCTGGCGAATGCGATCCATGCCTACAGTTCGACACCGCCGGCTTGGATGACCGCAGAGTACACCTTCCTCCCCTTCTATGTAACAAATGGCAGTCGAACCGGAAACGTGACACTAGGCAACGCAATTGCCTACTCGGCCCGTCTGGACTGCCAGGCTCCGACCTACTCTGCCAGCCTCGATAAGGGGATCCTCACCATGTCGACCACGGACCGCAACTGTGACATCTCGACCTACTTCGCCATCAGCAACTCCACTCCATCCTACTCGCACAGCTGGGTCGTCCCATCCTGCAAGGGCTCCATGTATGGCCGAATCGGCATCGTCACGGGAATCTACAATGCGTCTTCGTCCATCAAGTTTGGCAGCGCAAGCTTGATATCGTGTATAGCCGGTTACTACCAGAGCAATGGTCCGCTCACGCAAGCGTTCAGACCAAATAGCCTTCCGACCTTTATTAGCTTTGACCCCACTGAGCAGAAGGAGATCCGCCCCGCATTGTATATGACGTTGGAAGATACCCTTCACAGCTATAACACCTTCGACCCTGCCAGCGCCTCTTCAGTAGACGCTTTCGGCGCAGCCGTATTGTCCGCCGCGCGCAGTCAGATGCCAGGTCATCAGTTTGATACTGATGTGATACGTAGCGCAACAGAGAACCTGTACGCCACCGTCTTCGCCGCTTTGGCAGTGGATACTCTGTTCCAGCCCGTCGGCAAGGCAGTTCCTTCGGTGCAGGCTACTCTTGTCACCGAGGTGACACGCTTATACGTGAATCGTCCCGTTGCTTGGACGATTGTGGGGATTATGGTGCTTATTCTGGCATGCACCATTATGCTATTTGTGTATGCCCGGAGCAACGAAAGTATCTTGACCGAAGAGCCGGTGGGCTTGCTAGGAGCCGCGGTTGTGCTCGACCAAAGTGATGTGGGGGAGTTTGTGAGGCGCGTCAAAGTAGAGCAACCTACGGAGGCAAAGGTGCAGGAGTTTATTCATGCGTGGTATCCCATAGACACAATAGCGTGTTGGTTCGGTCCGCAACAGACAAAGATTTGCATGAATGCCACTAAGCGGCTGGACAACAAGAAGGAGGGATGGAAGGAGAGGATCCGGAATGTGGTTAAAAGCAGAAAGCATGACAGACCTGGCGAAACTGAAGAAGCGGGAGTACCGCTGACAGTGATGGAAGAGGATCGACAGACGTAGATCAAATCTCCATCGCAAACCTGCACTGAAGCGCATGCGTGCAATTTCAATAAATGCGACCAAATACACGTCGTGCCGTGACATGTCAATGGGCTGGCCAGAGCTAGCTCTGTCGCCCTTCAGAAACATTTTCAAGAGAATAGATAAGGGTGGCATGTGAGATTCTGTTGGGATTTCTATGATTATATACTAGAGCTTCCCTATTGGAATGTCGCACAAACACACGACAGGTCCTTTGATATCAGTTGAAAAGGCATTCGAGGTCATGGCCTTCGAAGCCCCCGAGGTCTTTTCCCCATGCCTTGAGCATAACATCCTTCCCAGCCTTGGCGACTTGTTCGCTCTGCTCTGGCGTGCCCCAACCCGGCGTGTTTGATCCAATGCATAACAAAAGCGCTTCAACGTGAATGATGGCGCAGAATACAAATTCGGTATCTACCTTGCCATATCCATCCGCGAAGCCCTGAATGATCCACAAGCCGGCATCAATGTCCTTGTATAGCTTGAGCTCCCAGAGCTCCGCAATAATTTGGCCGAAATCTCCCTGGCGTACGCCGAGCTGGGCCATCTCCCAATCCACAATCCTAACATGGACGTGCTCGTTGTCTTCGATGACCTTGTTGGGTAACAGTATACTATGAAGCAAAGAAAATTAGCGGATGGCAATGATAAAGTGCCAAGTAGGAGGCCAAGAGCTTCGGCATACTTTCCAGTCCAGAAATCTCGTGAATCGCATGGAGCTTTTCCTCATCCTTCAGCTTTGCGGAAGCCATGTCTGCAACTTGCTGAAACATCTCTTTGCATTCTTCCAAAATGGACGGGTACTTGTCCACCATACGGAGTAGCTGGTCATAGTCAATCAGTTTCTTGAGGCTCTGCATCTCCCTGTTGCCGGCGAACAACCCTCGCACGCCATTATTCGCAGACTGCTGGCTCCAGTCATGAAATTGACGCAGCTACTTGCCAAGACATCATCCGAGTTGCAGAGACGGCGGCATGAGAGTCTCGGAGACGGGTGCTCAATAATTCTCAAGGGCATACTGCTTCAGGCTCACGGCGTTCGGCAGGTACTCCTGTATCTGCGTACAAGTGTCCGAGTTGAAATGAAACAGCCGGGGGGTTCCAACTTCGCAGGTTGGACTGATGAAGTGCGGCGGCTGAGGGAGAATGCGCAAGCTTTCCTCCTCAACTTGCTACACAGCATAAATATGCCTTATCAGTACGAAGTCTCCTATTAACATTTCTACTTTGAAAGACTTAGGCATCGGGACACAGTCAGCGCAAAGTCGGGGCTTTGGGCGACGTAACCCTCGCCATGTTTGACGACGACCTCCGTAGCCCCATCTGGCAGCGGGTTTTGAAGCGTGACATGATACATGAAGTTTGATGAGCCACCTGTGAGTGGTCGCAGGGACGAAACTGCATATGCTGTGCCTTCAAGCTCATTCCTGACTGAAGCTTCCATCTCTGCTGAGGTGACTGCTGGCATGGCTTATGAGTAATGTCAAAGTAAGGTGTTGTTGGACGCTGGAAAGCATAGAGTTTGCCTCTCTCCATAATGGGCCCGGCTGAAGCACTGTTGCATCAAAGACTTTACGTTATTTCAGAAGTTATCGGTCGAAAGAGCTTAACAGCTCATTCAAAAGACGGCCAAGCGAAGGTTTTATTTACATGTTACATGGGGCAGCGCTTTAGTCGCCCCTACGAAATTTGCATGATAATTTGGAGGCAGGCTAGTTACCGGGCGATGCGGACGTTGGAAATGTGACTCAGCTTCTGTCGTCATCTATCATGACAGGCTTGACTGACTCACTGAGCTCACAGCCAGAATCCACTTCTTACGGGCCAGAATTGCCGCGGTATTAGAATTCCGATGTGGTGGCTGACTCAAAGGATCGTTGAGGGCGAATGCTACTAGCGTGGGCCACCCAAGGCTAACTGGCAAAGCGGTGTGCTATGTTTTCGATTCCTTCCGACCTGCATGATCAATAGTCATAGCTCCAGTTACTATGGGCGGGCGCGTAATATCGAGACTCGATTATGACAATATTGAGGCTGCGTCTCAACGCCACTAGACCGTTTCATTATCGCCAGGTCACGTATGTCAAATCAACCTATTGCGACGAGACTCCCTGGAGAGCAATATATTTCCTGTCAAGCCGAGCCATCGTGAGAGAAGGCGCCCCTCGTACAAATTTATTGCAAGACGTGCAACAGGGTGTGAGCCTGGTAATTTACATATCGGGCCATTATTGTCAATACTGAGCATGCGAAGCGGCACAGGCAACGAGAGAAGCCAGTCCCCGTGCCTCGATCTCAATTCGAGTTCATTCAATCTTCTCAAACAGAACCTGTGCCTCTTTCACCTGATTTCGGCCATTGAAGTCGACTTCGAGCCCAGCCACCTTGCCGTCTACACCAATCTTGAACTCTGCCGCATGGAATTCCAAAAGACGGTTGATGTTGCAATGTGTCAGCTTGCCGTACATGGTCCAGAAGTTGCCTGACACGTGGTGCAGCCGCCACTGCTGTGCGAAGACGAGTTCCGTGCGGTTGGCGACTAGGACTGCCTCGTCTACCTTGTAGGGATGCGGCTCCTGGAAAAGTGTGAACGTGCCATAACCCGAGTCGTAGTACGTGCCCGTCAGTTCCTTGGCTTTCAAGGTCTGTGGCAGTGGTCGCTCAGGCAACGTTGGGAAGAGGATTTCATCCGCACGTTCGAGATCACGCTGTTTTTGGGCGAATGACTCCTTGTAACTGAGTTCCTGTTAGTCATTGATCTTTGTTCAGACTTCGTGAGAGACATACTTCTTGTTGACATCTACCCAATCCTCTACCGGCACCTTCAGCCTTTGCTCGATAAGCCTCTGAACCAGGATAGTTTCCGCTGCATTCGATGTTATCGCACCATTAGCAAAGGCAACAATCCCATACTTGATGTTTGGAAACCAGTACACCTCGGCGCCAAAAGAAACCGTCGAACCATCATGCCAGTAAGCCACCTCGCCATGGATTACCGTCCGTGACCACGCAAGGCCATACAGCGATACATCACTTGTGAGTCCCGCCTGGGGAGTTTCTATCATCCTAGGAGTGCGGATTTCCTTGTGCACCGCCTGGGAAAACGGCTCGGATTGGTGTATCAGACACTGAATCCATTTTGTGTAGTCAACAACGCTGGAAATTATGCCACCAGCACCACCCATCATCCTTGCGGAAGCAAACGGCAGTTCTTCGTACTTTTCTTCGTTGTCTCTCCAGATGTAGCTCGATGCGACATGCGCGGGTCCATCTTTGGCCTCTCGCAGGCTCAGGTATGTCGTGTCCATGCCCAGCGGCTTCCAAATCGTCTCCCTCATCAAATCGCCGATCCACTTTCCCGTAACTGTCTCGATGACGTGCGACAGAGTTACGTACATCAGATTGCAGTAGTACCACTTAAACCTTGGTTCTCTGGCGAGAGACAGATTCCGAAGGTTGCGAACTTCGTCCCTGGCACTGCTCCTGTTGCCGTCACGGTCCTTGTGCCAGGCATTATCGTGGCCGGTCATGCCCGTACGATGGCTAGCCGCGTCTTCTAGCGTTATATGATTCGTCGCCCATTCGTCTTGCAAGACAAAGTCATCGCGGATTATCGAGGAGATTGGCGTGCTCCAGCCTTGGGAAAGTTTGGGGTAGGTCTTTGAGTCGATGAGGTGCGCGAGCGTTGCGGCGGTTTGCGCCTTGGTTGTCGAGCCGGCATAGTAGAGGGTCTCTGGGGTCGCAGGCGTGTCGGGTAGCGTTGCAAACCCGAAGCCCTGCCGCACTGTCAGAGAGAATCTGGATTAGGGCGTTCGCGTCTTTGGTCGTACCTTTGCAAATACGTCGTCGCCGTCGATGACTGCAATTGACATCCCAGGAACCTTCCATTGGGCCAGGATATCCTCGGTTAGGGCTCGGAACTCCTCGGTAAATGGATCCTTGCCTTTCGACATGGTGCTACCCGTACTAATAATTCGTTTTTGCTCACTTACCGAGGCATCGCGCGCTGCCAGAGCTGCGGCGACGGCACTGGCCCCTCTAAGTATGCTCAGCGCCCTGACCATGATGCTGTGAAAGATGAATACGCCTAAAGACCAGGGGCTTTTTGCTGGTTGAGAAGATGAGACGAGAGCCAAGAGGTCCGCATCTTTATTTCGGCTGCTAATGTTTCCACATCGTACTTGGTACAGTTGTCCGAGTAGAACCAACAAGAGCACGTCAGCGCGGGACCTCGAGCTTCCTACTTTGGCAACGCAGACGCGTTCATTTGGGGCGGCGACCCACCGCGTGCCGTGTCTGGGCTACATTTGCGGGGTACTTGGCCCGGGTCGACGGGCATTCGTTCGGGCCAGAATCTTGTCTGACTGATTGGCCGGCTTCGAGCTTGTCCCTTTCTTACACTCTTTCGAGACTGCATGTAACGACTACATCTTCTTCCTATCGTTGATCCAAAGTTCCAGTCAATTACCAAATAATAGCGCCGTAATGGCCTCGCGGCCCGCCCGCGAGTCCCATGTAGACCTCCCGACATTGCTTGAGCAAGATTTCCAACGGCTCCGTTTCCCGACGCCACGAGACGGCATTTCCCCATTCCATTAAGCTGGGCTTGAACATTTAGTCACTCTTTCTGATTATGGCTTGGAAAACGTCGCCCAATTTTTTGGGTAGGCATGGTGTTGAAGTTAAAGAAAAACTCTCATAGCTGTGTTATCCCGTCCTGGTCTTTATCCCTTGAGTGCCGACTCGCGGATCATCATCCCACGCCTATACATGACTACCTTCGAGTCACGCATATAACATTGCGCGTTTTATTGCAAAATGGTGTTTCTATTCTCTTGAGTTCTCTCGGCTATGCCTTCTCGTCTTCCATCCAGTTCCCTGTTCTGCCGCGTATCCTCGCCAGAACAAATAGGCTGCAAGAGCAACCTATTTGGTTTATTGGTGTCTTCTGGGAGATTGCATCGGTACCATATTGCACAAAATATCATTGACAAAACTCTAGCGACACTATAAATCATAGTCAGAGTCATTGGCCTTCTGTCCAAGTACTGTCGCTTACAGAACGGTGATGGTCAAGTCTACGGCGATGTTTCGGATCCTGCAATCCTGGTGGCTCCGAGGGATTGGATCGAGATTTCCAAGAGAGATTGCTTTAGAGAAAGGTAAGGAATCGCCACACAGGCCGATATCAGGCTGGCAAGATCAAGCCACAGCACATATAAGCTGAAAGACGTCTTCTGTAGCAAAGACGCAAATTGCAAAAGGACCAGGAAATAGGGCAATGCAGCCCTGGGGAAAGAACATGTCAGTAAAGTATATGAATCTTTTTCCTTTACAGAAGCACTGTACTTACTTCTGCTTAAGAGAAGCTCCGTACACCGATCCTTTCCGCCTTGTGGCTGTAAAATAAGACCCGCAGATAACCAACACAAGTCCATAAATGAGAAGCGGAAGACAGAGGACAAGAGAGACCCATTTGATCAGGCACAGCCTGCGATTGCGGGCTATGGTGGACTCGCTAAATTCGACGCTCAGAGGCCATGGCGAGACAATTGTGCAGATCGCCTGATCTTATCCGGGAGAGGACGGGGTCGTAACGTTAATAGGTAACTACCTGATTAGTTGGAACGCTAATAAGCGCCCTGCGTCGATGAAGCACGTGTCCTGCGATGTTAATTTCACAACGGGACCTTTCATAACGTGCATATGTCAGCGCAATATCATGTGGCCTGGTCAGGAAAGCGACCTCTCTTCTTCGCGACTCTCACCTGAACTATCGCGGGTTGATACGACGCTAAGCGTCTGAGGGTCCCAGGGACAAAGCTTTCGACAGAGCAAGAATGACCGACACTTACGAGTAGGCGCACCAGTGAACAAGCTGAGGCTCCTCGTTGCAAATCCTACGAGAATTGGGCCGCTACGTACGCTGCTTCCTCGCAACGATTAGCATGAACTTTGCCGGCACTCTCAGCGTACGATTACGCACGAGATGAAGCTATCGCTGAAGTCATTGACGCGTATACGTTCTTGAACCGTTCCCTCGTCTTTTAAGCTAGCGTCGTGCATTGACCGCCTCCCTCCTTTCCTCTATCATATCCCCATTACCCAGTGTCACGATACGAGTATGGTATCCACAGGCATGTCTACAACCCACAAAGCACCCGCGGCGCTTCGTCACCTCTGGTACCCACAGTCGGTGCCTCCGGCGCCATCGGCGTCTTCAGTACGTACTGCAAGACCACAATTCTAGGGTAGGTCTTATATACATCAGGCCATCATTCATCACTCACCTTCTCAACACCCCTAGCACTCTTTAATTAAAAAAACTGCCTTGCCCGTCTCGCCATTTTGGGATACTCGGCATCCATGTCTACTCGTATAGGCCTGCCCCCGAGTCAGAGAAATGACCAGCCCGGTGATTACCACAACTACCCTGCCCTCGAGTTTCAGCCAGTGTCTGCCCAGACCTTAACCGGCAGCTTATTAGTAGGCCGGCTATATGCGCACACCCTTCATGCTCGTATATAGACCATCGAATTCACTATGTCCATGAATCTTTGAGTACGTATACATCAGTCAACAGCTGACAGATACAAAGCAAGAGCGCAGATGAAGACCGTTTCCAGGGTCCGCCTTGGCTACGTAAAGGGGGTTAATAAGATGCGCACCGTTATGCTTCGTATTATACGGCCCCTTGCCCTTAGTGATGGCTCTGATTTGCAGTGGCTTGGGGTTTGCAACCTTACAGGAGTCTGCCGGGCAGAGGTTAGGGGTAATTAATAAGGATGATGCCGAAAAGAGCTCGGGGAACAGCTACCACTCTCTGGAAGCACGCAACTACCTCTACCCAACAAGGACTCCGCAGCGCGATCCTATATTGACTTTTCAAACCAAGTCTACTTTTTGAAACATTGCTACCTCTTCAATAACTCATGCACAATGAAGGTCCTCTGGCTATCTTTGATTTTATACTGGCTTATACTGCCGCTCGGCGAGAGTCGATTTATTACTGTCAACTTGGAAAGAATCAAACGCGGGCTTTTGCCGGATGCCACTCAGTCTGCCCAGAACACCGTTTTATCTAGCATAGAAGTCGAAAACATCCGCGAAGCTGCAAGAGGCGGTGGTCAGTGGAACAACTTCGTCTATCGCGGAGACGCGAGACCTCCTCAAATCCTCATACAGGCCAATGGATTTTCGCCGAAGTCGACCAACCCTACAGGATATGGCCTATTTGACCATGTCATTGCTAAAGATCTACCGAACAGCGCCTACATCTCAACTACGGAGAGTCTCAACATGGGCGCCACCTACGCCAAGAACTCGCTGGCACACCCAGATCACAAGGGCAAGACGGTGAGCTTCGTCTATAAGATTGAGGCTTCGCAGAGGAATTTTGTCGATATCAACAGATCGCTACGCCTCCGGCATGGCATTAACAACTTGGAACATGTTGCCATGGGCAACATTCCCTGGTCGCAGGTGCATAGCTATGCGGAACTCACGCTGGACCAATTGAAAGCCCTGGAGGATGGCACGATGAGGACCAAGGACATCGAGTTCAAGATAAACGACGAGTTTACAGCAGTTAAGAGACCGGGAAGCTTACCGCGAGAAAAGTTGGCCGGTTGGCCTGACCAGCACCCCGCTTGGCAACGTGATCCCTGGAAGAAGCTCAGGGACTTGAATGGCGGCAAAGCATTCGACGTGAAAGAGGAATTCAATAAACTACGCCAGTTCTGCAAGAGAGACAGCACAGCCTGCTTTGGTTCGGCCCCTGACCCTGACGGCAAGCCTCGCAAGGCCAAGGCCTTCACCGATGCCGATGCGACAAAAGCAGCCGATGACTTCTCGACGAAGTACTTCGACGAGGCGCTGGAGAGGTACAACCTTCGTGGTGTCGCAAAAAATGCCAAAGGGCCAGTAACCTTTGCCAATCTCAAAGAGAAATTCAGCAAGTCGTTCAACAAGCAATTCCAAAAGCTCAAGACGGTCAACTTCAAGCCGGGCAGGTTCAGCATCAAGCCGGGCGGCCTCATCGGTACAGGTCTAACGCTCGGCCTTTGGGCCAAGGACTTGGTGGAAGTCTTCTCCAGGGAGTCGACCGGACTCGAGCAGGCCGCGGTCGGCACCTCCATCATACCGCTCGTGGGCTGCTTCGTCCAGGAAGCGGCAGACGTCGAGCAGGGCAAGGCCAACCATTTCGATAACGCTTTGTGTGCGACCGCTGATGCGCTCACATTTTCCGCGGCCTGGCCATTCGGCGTCGCGTTGCATTTGCTACGAGCGGTAGTCCCCGTGTCTGGCTTTCTCTTTAATGCTGGCAGAGAATGGAGGGAGGCTTCTGAGTGGGCCGCGGCCTTGGCAAGGTATCCGCGCGGTCAGCCAGAGCACTACCAGAAAGCGTGGGCGGACTATCGTACCAAGGCATTGGAGAGGTTCGCGTCGCCCGAAGTATCATCAATGGCGGAGTCTCAATTTGCATCGGAGAAGATTGGGGTCCTGTTCTTGGCAGCGGGAGCCGCAGGGACTGTGCATGCGACTTCCCTGCAGGTCTCCATCACCAACAGCACCACCGAGGAGGAAAGAAGCAGGCTCGACAGCATCAACACCTTCGAGCAGGAGGATGAGCTCGAGGCTGAAATTTGCAACGGCATCTTGAACAAGAAAACCAGACTCCAACAAGAGTTTGAAAAGGCCATGAACGAAAATTTAGAAGAGCTCTACGGCGAATTCACCGAAGAGTACTTCACGACCGCTAGGGCCAAATATGCGGTTTGGTATCAGCAGTCATACAGAACCCTATGGGATAAGGATCCTGAGTCTTATATCCGCCGAATGAGATATGTGTATGACAGGGGTGAGGGTTTGCTTGGGTTAGCACCTGGCCCAGGTGGCGCCGAGGATGCGGCTCGCATAAGCAATGAGATTGCTGACAAGCTCACTGTGCCAGCCCCATGCCAGCCTGATGTCATCACGGAGAAGTGCAAGGCAATCGAGGATCACTGCTCAACACAGAGATGCTTCTGGGATGATTATTGGTGTCCTCAAGACGTCAAGTTGGGTAAGTATAACAGCTTGGACCAGTGTAAGAAAGGATTCTTTTGCTGGTCTTAGTTAATACGGGTTCAAATCAAGTGTACTTTATTCCAATTTGTTATCGAAGATTATAGTCTGCTATTCGTAGTAATCAGTCGAAGAGCGGGAAGCAGAAAGCTAGCTAGGCTATAGAGCAAAATTATAGTAGAAATTGCGCGAGATATACGAAATACTTGGTATTAAACTGACCTCTAACTTGGACCCTGAAAAGGCCTCTCGGTCCCACGGTTCGCCCGGGCTCCCCCTCGCCGTAGCCTCGGCCCCTATAAGCTACAAGTAGCTATCCTAGGCGTCTTTCTTCCTATATGACCCTTTGGCTGTGCTAGGCTACACTCTGGTCACTGGCCTCATATGCTCTTGCAGTAATTGAGAGTACCTAACGTGACTTTGAAATGAGCGAGATGTGGTGGATGTAAGGTAGCTTCCTGTAACAAGGGGGAAAATTAAAAAGTCATCTTGCTTCTAAAGGATACGTGTAGTTAGAATATACTTCGGCTTGAGCCATACTGTAGGATGACCCCTCCCGGTAAAATTTGGACTGCCGCACTCCATCGTCTAAGGGCATCCATCGCGAATATCAATGTAAGCTGGCATCCATCGCGAATATCAATGTAAGCTGTAGTTGGCTCGCTTCAATTAATGATTCAACATGATTAGGAATGCGCTGCGTATTGTTTGTCTTGAATATTTGATGGGCCTTCTGTGTTGGCGTGACAGGAGTCAAAGCGATGGCCACGCTCCACCTCCCGCATCAAACCCCTTGGCAGTCTCTGTCTCTATTGGACGCGGCACGGGGGGACGCTTCCGGCCGAAGGAGGGGATGAATAATAATACTACTGGACTAATTGTATTGCAGCTGGCTGCAAGGAACGGAGAGCTCCAGAAGATCGAGGAGATTCTTGCAGCGAATCGCTCGGCTATAACAGACCGCTCCCGAGGCTACTACGGTCAAGTGCACAGAGCATGCACGGATGGGCATGACGCCGTTGTCAGCCTATTGCCTGCTGCAGGGGCCATGGAGCCGACATGCAATTTAGAGGCACGCAGCTGACCAGCGGTGGAGTGCCTAGCGTACAAAGTACCGTCGACAGGGGAAGAAGAGGCCAGCCCAGCTCGACGACGATGATAACAACACCTACGTTAGAGCTCCGTCTCGACGCAAATGCGGTGAGGAGCTTCTGCTCGCTAGATGGGCTTATTCAGAGTAGCCAATCAGTTCAGTTCGAGACCCTACGTGCGACGCGCCGCCTGTGCCAAATCGTGCTCTATTCACCTGATGTTGAGCACCCACATCCCCTCTCAAATATGAAGAGGGAGCGTTCTTGGGCCCGCCGCTAGTCTGGCCAAGTTAGCTAAGGGTACATACTTTCAGTTTCAGTTTCACATGGGGAAAATAGAGAAGGTTGAAAATGGCTAAAGGTTCGACGAAAGAACGAAGAGGGTCATGGGCGCCGCCAATAGTGCTCTGCCCCTTTGCAGCAGAGTAACTAACATCACAAACAACTCTTCACTAAAAGTCGCACGATTGCATCTGAGTTGGCCAAAAGATAGCAAACAACGGTAGTGACTCTAATATGAAGTCTGTGGTCACGAGGATCCTTCTAAAGCGCCAATACGACAGATAGCTTCATTGAAAAGAAGCTCAAATATGCAAGAACAGGCCACATCCAAAACGCCGCTATGCGAACACCGCTTCCCATATGCCGCAGCAATCATGCCGCCTCGAGTTCAAATCACAGTAGCCCTTAGCGGGTAATTAAAAAAGACCTTAAAAGCTCTAGTCCAAGAACATGCGCAGATTGCCACCCACATGCTCAAGATCCAGCAAGAAGGTGTCGTGCCCAAATAGACTCTGCTCCTCGCTCAGCTCGACGTGGGCGACGTTGCGGTTGCCCGCCAGACGCAGGGAGTCGGCCACTTCGCGCTGCTGCCAAGCAGGAAACAGTATGTCGCTCGCCACGCCCATGACAAGCATGGGCGTGTCGCGCAGCGCCGTCAGCCCGTGGACCAGGTCGGCTGGCGGGCGAGACGAGCCTGGCGACTCAAGCGGCGCTGAGGCGGCATCGGCGCCGGCCTGCGATTCGGGTTGCTCCTCGTAGGGCGTGGTGGGCAGGGTAAGGCTGCACTGGACGTCAGCCGGGGTGCATGCGCCGGGCTGCAGGCTCTGCGGGCGAGCGGCCCGGCGGGCCTGGGTGGCAGTTTGGTTGTCGCGGCCAAGGTCGAAAAGGTCCATGGCTTTGCTGACGTATAGGAGGCTGTTGGGATCGTAGTTGAGGCACCACTTCTCCCCGGCGTGGTCCAGATACGTCTCGATAAGAAAGTCCGGGCAAAGGGCCGGTGGCTTGCTGGGGTCCGCACGCCGGCGACCGAAGCGCTGCTCCCACTCGGGCCCGGAGCGGTAGGTAACAGTGGCAATCTCGCGAGCAAGCTTCATGCCGGCGTGGGGCGGCACCGTGCCGTAGTAGAAGCCGCGGTTCCAGTTGGGGTCCATCATCAGTACTTGACGCTGCGTGTGCCGCATGGCAATGCTGTAGGGGTGGCTCCGCGCACAGCCGCTGATGGACGCAATGCGGCCCACGCGCGATGGGAACAAAACACCGGCGGCGAGAGACTGCATCCCGCCCATGCTCGAGCCGACGCTGGCGTACAGCTTGTCGATGCCGAGGCCGTCAAGCAGGCGGAACTGCGCTCGCACCATGTCCTGCATAGTCAAGATGGGGAAGTGCGTCGCGTAGCGCTCGCCGTTGCCCGGGTCGATGCTGCTCGGACCTGTGGAGCCGTAGCAGCCGCCGATGACGTTTGTGCAGATGATGTGATGCTTGTTGGTGTCAAGGGGGGCTCCTGGCCCGATGAACTTTTCCCACCAGCCCGGCTGGGGATTGGCCTCTGTTGAATGCGCGTGAGACGAGGCCGAGAGACCCGTGTGAAGCAGAATGACATTTGACTTGTCGCGGTTCATCTCTCCCCACGACTCATAAGCAACGTTGAACTCGGGCAGGACGCCGCCCCAGTCGAGCTCCAAGGGCTCTTCGCAGCGGTAGTTGAGTGTGGCGCCAGATGTGTACGAGGGCTCCGGTCCGCTCGAGGACCTGCTCGCCTTGAGGTTTTCTGAGCGTGACTCCATAGCATCGAGGCAGGGGAACGCCATGGCTGGGTTTGACGCAACCCCGGACCGCCGGGTAGGCGCTGAGTAAAAATGCCGAGATGCATTGTGCGAGACGCCGCTGCTCGGCCTCGCAGCAATGGCGGCTGGTGATGGCTTCGGAGAGGAGAGGGAGCGTTGAAGCTGGCGGCTCGCAGCTACCAGCGATCTTGGAGGCCCCATGATGGACTGTGAGATTAACTAACAGGAGGCGGCACCCAGCATCTGCGCCATCCGAGGCTGTTGATGATAACGATGGCCGTTTATAATCGTCCAGCACCGACGGCGATGTCGGGCGCTGTTGCTGCTTACTCATCCTCGCACACCATTTCACGTGCCCGCACCAGCTGTTCTCGAGTTCGATGCTACACTCCAACGCCACTTTCTGGTGTCGCAACCTCGACTTGGGACGACTACTCGGCGGGTCGCTCGCTGTTTGTGTCTGACAACGGACACGGCCACGGCAAAGGAGCGAAGTTCCGACCATGTCACGCCATGCTCGAAAGAAGCACTTCATCAGGCTAAAGATGCAGTTTGCAACACAGTCAATTCAATTCAACTCAACTCAACTCTACTCTACAACACCTTTTGTCCAATGTATGGCTGCTGTTGAAGGGCCATTCTTTATCCAGAGCTGTTGAACCTCTTGACTTGGCGTCCATCGTGTCCGACAGACGCCACAGCCAAGCCACCGAGACTGACACGACCAACCGTAGGGTTCCAAGTCGAGCCTGGCGAAGGAAGCAGCACGCCGCTGCTCACAGCCATGTCTTGAAGATGCGGATGTAGATCATCTTGACAACCTGCACCTCGGCCATGTACAGCAGCAGCTCCGCCGCCAAGAAGCCGACGAACGATCCGGCCGGCCGCGCAAACTCCAGTGCCGTTTGGAACGGCGGGATCCACGGCACAGCGAAGCCAATGACCATGAGGGTCCCGGTCGACAGCGCGAGAGGGACCGTGGAGCGGCTCTGGATGAAGGGGATCTTGGCCGTGCGTAGCATGTGCACGATGAGCGTCTGCGTGAGAAATCTATTTGCCGGATTAGTCCACCACGTTCACTCCACTCCCGCTGACAACGAAGGAACGCACCCTTGGAGGAACCAATGCGCCTGGAACATCCTGACCGCCATCTTATCGTCAGTCGTCTGCACTCCGTAGTAGAAGTAGCCGAGGAGATAGGTCATGATGTCAATGACGGAGCTCGTAGGACCGAGGACCAGCACGAAGCGCAGCAGATCCATTGAGTCCCAACGCTTGGGCATCTGCAGGTACTCGGGGTCGACCCGATCCCACGGAACCGCGATCTGACTGACATCGTACAGCAGATTCTGCGTCAGAATTTGCAAGGGCAGCATCTGTCGCGCGTTAGACCGTCAAGCTCTGCAGACAACTTATTCCTATGGGCCGGACTTACCGGCTGGAAAGGGAGCCAAGCGCTTGCCGCCAGAACACTGAAAACATTGCCGAAGTTGGACGAAGCGACCATCTACCGCTGAGTTAGCGCGAGGCTTGGATAAAAGCGCATGGCTTGATGCACGTTACCTTGATGTACTTGATCGTGTTGCCGTGAGTGATGCGACCGGTTTTGACGGCGGACACAATGATGCTCAGTCCCTTCTCCGTCAGGATCAGATCCGCGCAGTCCTTGGCCACGCCCGCGCCCGAGTCGACCGAGATGCCCACGTCGGACTTGCGAAGAGCCATGCAATCATTGATGCCGTCGCCCAGCATCCCAACGCAGTGGCCCGCCTTGCGGAGGCTGCCAACCACGAGCGCCTTTTGGTTCGGCGTCAGCCTAGCAAACACTGTGCAGGACTTGACGATGGCATCGAACTGCTCCTCCGAGTCCTCCAGCTGCGCCAACTCGGGCCCCGTGATGGCCTGCAGGTCGTCCTCTGTTTCGTCGCTTTGGCCCAGCACGCCTAGGGTCTGGCATACGTTGAGCGCCACGGGCAGGCTGTCACCAGTCAGAACCTTGACATCGACGCCCAGCTCCTTGAGGTGTGCAATGGAATCGGCAGCGTCGTCCTTGGGCGGGTCGATGAAACTGAGGATGCCCTCGAGCGTCATGTGATTCTCGATGTTGTGCAGGCCGTCCTCATCTTCGAGGTCTACCTGGGCAACCTGCTTCTCCGCGACGAGAAGTACGCGGTATCCTTGCTTGTTGAGCCCGTCAACACGGTCAATCAGCGTCTGCTTCTTTTGCAGGTCGAGCGGTACGGCAATTCCGCCCTGGCGCACCGATGTGCAAAGCCCAAGGACCTCGTCAAAGGCACCCTTTGCAATGAGCAGGTTCTGGCCCGTCGCGCCGCGGACGACACAGGCGGATCGGCGACGCTCAAATGTAAATGGAATAGCCGAGACCTTTTCGTATTGTGCAATGCTCAGGGGCTTGCCGTCCTTGAGGCGATGGTTGAGGATGGCGAAGTCGATGTTATTGCCATTAGAGCCCTGGATGTTGGCGTCAACGGTGGCCAGCTTCAACACGGACATGTTCTCGACGCCCTTATAGTCGAGGTACTGGCACAGCGTAATTTCGTCCTTGGTTAGGGTTCCGGTCTGCCGACAGTTAGTCAACGTCACCACTTTGCGGCTTTTGCTTTGTAATGTAATGCAAAGGTCTTACCTTGTCGCTGCAAAGCATAGACATGGCGCCAATGTTCTGGACCGAGTCGAGGCGCTTGACAATGGTCTTCATCTGTGACAGCACGTAGGCGCCACGGGCAAGGTTGGCGTTGACTATGGCAGGCAACATCTCGGGGACCAGGCCGACGGCCACACTGAGGGCGAAAAGTGCTGCGCCGCGCCAGTCTCCGGTTGTCTTGCCATTGATGCCCAAGACCTACAACACGAGCTGTTAGATGCGACTACATCGTGGCCAAAAGCAGGGCCAGCGGATCCATGCGAGGTGAACTTACGATGGGGACCATGACACACATGAACGCAATGAACATGAAGCTGACTTTTCGGATTCCCTTCTGGAAAGCATTGGGCTCGCGCTTCTTCTCCAGCTCCTTGGCCATGCTCGCGATGAGGACGTCTACAAGAAGAGTCAGTTATGCCGCGCACAGTGCATCAACGCATCAACTCACCCTTTCCGGTGCGAAGCACAAGAGCCAGTCCGTTGCCAGAGATGACGCTCGTGCCCATAAAGGCAATGTTGACCAGATCGAAGAGCGTGGCTTTCTTGTCGCCAATAGAGGTCGCCGTCTTGGCCACAGGCTCACTCTCGCCTGTCCACGTCGACTGGCTGATTCGGAGGAACGACGTCTCCAGCATCAAGCAATCGGCAGGAACAACGCTGCCAGGCGAAAGCGCGACAATGTCTCCGGGAACGAGGTCTTTTTCCGTGACCATCTTCTCGTCCGGATTGTGCACCTTGCCTGTGAGCGTCTCGACTCTCGGAGGTTGCCGTCGGACCTTTTGGTAGTTGCTGATGGACGACTGAAGCTTGAAGACGGCAAGGCTGCTCCGATACTCTTGCCCAAAGCGAACCATGACGGAGATGAAGACCATGATGAGCAAGACTGACACACCAGCCTGTGCAAGGTTAGCATGGGGTGTGCCGAGACTTCATGTGCCGATTCTCGCGTGGGATCACTCACCCAGTCCCGGTCGGGAACAGAAGCGTTGATGATGGCCAGGAAGATGAGCAGGATGTTGAAGGGATTGGGAATAGCCATGAGCAGAGTCAGGATCCATGAGGGGGGCTTCTGCGTCGGCAGGACGTTGGGGCCCTTCACGGCGCGGCGGGTTTCGGCCTCGAATTCAGTCAGGCCATCCTTGTGCGTCTGCAGGTGTGCCATCGCCAGGTCGGCGGGCATCAGAGCAAACGAAGTGAGGACGGCCTCGGGGGAGGCATCACGCGCTGACGGGGGCAGCTCGTTCCAGGACATGCCTACAGGCCACGATGAGGAGCGTTTCCCTCCAAAGAAGGAACGCACCCTGGCGCTTACGGTGTTGGCGCGAGAGGACATGGTGATGGTGGCCCTGCTGTGAACGGATGCGTCTTCATGCCAGTATAGCGATTGAGTTGAAGATGTTGGTTTCGAAGATGCTATGCTTCAACAACTCTTTTTATGCAATGACGGTACGTTTCGACAAAGGTGATGTCTTCCTTCGCGCAGTCCTTGGTCCCAAGCTGGCCCTATGGCGGCCGGTAGTCACTTGGCGCCAGTGTTGATGCAGTCGTCGCCACGACTGCGTTTGCGTAGCTTGCAATTGTCTCCAGCTTTGCGGAATGCAGCTCAACTGTGAGCTGTGGCGGTGAGATTGGCTGTGAAGAGAGACCTCAGGGGCAGTTGTCATGCGCGTAAGGATGCTGTTGGGCTTTGGAATAAAGCGAACAGAGCGAGTGTCGGCGTAGTGAAAGGACTTTCTCCAAAGGCGAATCTTCCAAACAGATATTAGAGAGAAGTTGTGGCCGCGAGCGAGGTCAAGTACTTTGACGTTATCTAGAGTATCAACGCCAAGCAAGGGGGCATGGCCTGACGCGAAAAAGGTTAAATCTTGGCCCGAGAACCAGTGAGTCAAGCTAGTCCAGGCACAGCAAGGCACAGCCCCCTTCCGGCGCCCGCAACCACCGGCAGAGCAAACCAACGGCCAGATAATCCCTCATGGTGCCGTGGGTTGTGGTGCGACTCGGGATCTAGAAGAGTCGATACGGTGCCGACGGACGTAGGCCTTCGTGGGGCAGTGACACGGCACATGTGTTTAAACGTAGTACAGGTAAGTCAATGCCACCCTGTTGGGCAAACGTCAGATAATTATCCTTTGGCTGCAGGGGAAACCATCCCCACCAGCGCGACTTGTCACGTTCCCGGGCGAACGGCTGCGGCGAGTTGTGGCCAATTGAGTGTGTTAGGAGGTTGTTGATTGATTGTGAGTCAAGCCAACGCCAAGATGTAGGCAAATCGAGGCAACTTGGCGGCAGAAAATTTGACGCCCAGGAATAACTTACACCTAGGGAACCTCCGCCGTCGCAGTCACTGCTCAGCGATCATTGGGGCAGTGCCAGTCTTGGGCCCTTGGCTGGCTGGATGGGCGATGGCTGGCTGGATGGGCGACGGCTGGCTGGATGGGGCTGGGCAGCCCATACCGTCCCCACACCCTTGACGCCATCCGGGACCCGTAGCCGTATACTCGTAGGCCTTGGCTCCCCCAGAAAAAGTTGAGATTGATGGCAGCCCGACCCACGGCTGCGCGGGCCCGTGCTTCATCCAGGTTGGCCATATCTCGCCCTCTCTGAGTCTCGGGCCGGTCGTGTCCTGTGCTGCGACGGACCGGTTGTCTCCTTCATACGCGCGCAACAGCCGATATGTCGTAGAGCGAAATTTTCAGCGCCCCCAACTCGGTAGATACGAAGCAGCCCCCAACCAAGACGGGCCCGCCCGCGCTGCAAAGGTTCCAACCAATGAGACAGTACATAAACGGTGGTGGCCTGCTCGCGACAGTCTGTTCACGGCATTGGCCGGAGCCTGTGATCGAGAGGGGGACGGGACTGCCCTTTTAAACGTTACATCGCGACCACCCATAGCAGCCAACCTCAGCGTTGTCTTATTCCCGCTGACTTGACCTTCATTCACAGCAGGTATTGCACATGATTTCAAGTATGCAGTGTGTCTCAATTTGCAATGACAAACCCAGCGGCCCGCACCATCTCCTGCGCTGTTCGGAACGGCACAAAGTCCACCGAGCGTCGTATCTTCCCCAACTCGTCAGGCGTTGCACCGAAAGCCATCGCGCAGTCCAAAGGGAAGCCCCCAACACGGGCGGGGCAAAGGACCGAGGGTGCAACTTTTGTGGCATGTCGCGCAATACGAGTTTGCAGGCTAGAACCGGCGCCCGTCTCGGTCGTTGAATCGCCGCCATAAGATAAGGTTTATGTGGCTTCAGAACTCGCTGAAGTCCAGGGGTCGACTCCATACAATATATAATTACACCACGGAGTATTTTGGCCGTAGTGTCTCTACGTTAAAACGGCCCCACCCTGAGACCGATCTTCAACTTCACAAGTGTGACCAGATATCGCGCTGCAACTGGTCTTCCGACGTGCGACGCGAGGGGGTGCTCCAACTTGCGCTTAGAGATTTGTTAGTGATACAAAGGGATTTGAACACCCAACAGCCTTTTTCATTGAAACTGCCTCCTTATTCCATTCTCTACGAGTAATCACTCTGTACATGTACGCAAGCGAAACATTTGTGGACAGCCTTCTACGGCGCGGTCAATAACTTTTGACAGGCTTACTTAGCATCGACGCACTGACCCTGGCATTGCTTTCTGCTCGACCAGCAATAAGAATACTTTCAACGACGTCATCCGTCACTCCCAAGACCGTATGATCGAATCGTTTCCAGTAGCCACCCGTGCACTCAAGCCTGCGTGCCTAGGATACGTCATTCGTTAAGACTTTTAACCGTATATATTCACTGACGTAACTGCACCATATGCTCTGGGCTTAGCGGACGCCCAATTGGGTAAGAAGTCCGCACGTCTTCGGCTCGTTTTACTCCAGGAAGCCTGACAGGAGGTTGACTTTACTTCACAGGGATGGAAGCTAGAGCGGAAAGGCTGGTGCACATAGGGCTACATTCAAGCGCGTGCGACTCACAATCTATATTACTGCGTACATGGGGCGTACAGCTTCACGAAGTCGAGCTTCAATCTTGTGTGAATGCCAATCCCAGGTCTGCTCTTACCAGACTGTCTTCTTGATCAGATACTCCAAACTTTGGTGAATTTACACTTACTCTGGTGAGCCTAAACATACTCTGGCACTCTTGTGACCCACGTGGTATGACGCCGCGGCCCCACGTCGCATCCTTGCTTTCTCGGGCTCGTATAAGCAATTTATACCCCTTACTACCTCTCGAGGCGAGGCATCGAGTTCAGAATCTTTCGACAGCCATCCGGGCTCTCGCAGGTCCTCAGCCCGAGTGAAGGTCCGTTGCATATTAGGCCACGTCCTATATGAAACATGCCACGCTGACATGTCACAAGCCGACTGTTCAAAATATAGTTAAATACCAACATAGAGCCGTCACCATTAAGAGACGTTCGTTCGAAGCCACATTCATAGTCGATCGTTCAATTTGAACACATCATGGCTCTGACGCCCCACTGAACTGCCGATATATTCGTACCATAGCATAACAAGTCAGCATTCATGACGTTACTTTCAGTACTTTCAATATGGGGCCGTTGAGAGATTATTGCTCCATGTCACGTACATGAGGCCATGTCTGTAAGCGTCTGGTACGCACCAACGACTTCAACCTCCTATATCGTTGGATCGTCTCAGACGCAGCGTCCCGCCCCGAGCCGAGCGGGACACGGCACCTGGACGCTTGCCTGACAGAGAAACACCAGCGCGAGGCAAACGCCGCATCCGACTGTTCCCTCGGCATCGGCACCGACTTCGCGGCTCGAACGCTGACGACTCTTGTTTTGCCTACACTTCAGAAGCCGAGATGTGTGAGACGATACAAGGCGTCCTAGCTGGACGGCACACAGGGGACAGAGGACCGAAGCTACGACCGACGGGTCGCTTGGCGATGATGGTGGCCTGCAAGCCTGGGCTGGCGGCCAAGACAGTATTTTGATTGTGTGCAATGGCCGGCCATGCACTGATTGGTAACTGAGCAGTTCATCGTCTAGGGAACGCACTGTAGTTCCTCATCTTTGCCAAGAGGATAAGTCATCAGCCGGAGTGCAAAACGGATATCGGCCTGAAACTCTTAAGTAGTCTTGGGCCAACGGTCCACAAGGGCCAACACAACACTATTCATGGGTCAAGGGAGGGCAAACAGTACGCAAAAGCAATGAGCCGGCAGGTGTGTCAACAGGCGCGTCAACGCAGGCACCCAAGGGCATAATCCATGGCGCGTCAAAGAATCAGATGCCACATTTGGTCTACATCTCCCATTCATCAATGCTTTCCGGACTCGACCCTTTGGTGCCAGTGTGCCTGTCCGTGGCCGCCGCCGCCGCCGTGGGGCTCTCCGGCGCCGGAGCTGGACTCGGTTCCCGCGGGGATCCGGGATGGCGATCTGGAGGCGCCTCTCCACCATCCGGTGCGGGGTTGACTAGTTGCCGAGCTTCAATGCATTGGACGTATGAATCGGACAAGAACATACTCGGGTTATCGTCTTTGGGTCGTGATATATCATACGAGGCACCAGAACCGGGAGCCTGTGATACCAGACTTGGGTGCCATCACGTCAGCTTCAAGTGCGGGGGATCGTGATGAGCCAGCAGCCGCTATCACATTTGATTGCTTAGTTGGTGAGGGGCAGAGGGGCGATTAGCCCCATTTCAACTTCTTCCATATTGTCTTGATCCACGAGTGACGTTCACATAGTCCGCGCCGACCGGCACCAGCCGCCGATCTCCGCTGTCCACCCGACGGCCCGCCCGTTATCTTCGGCTCATCAACCTCACTCCTACCATTCATTACTCTCCAAACCTCTAACATCGAATCACTAACTTTTCTTACCTTTTGATCAGCATTCGTTGCCCTGCTAGGACCTTGCTTGCACCAAGATCGCATGTCAGTCCGCGTCTCCCCCACCTAGCCTGTCGCAATGGCAAGCCCAAACTCGACCGTGATTCCTCACCCGCTGGCCCAGCTCTCCAAGGATGAGTTCACCAGGGCTTGCGACCTCATCGTCAAGGACCACGGCAGCGGCGACTCGCTCTTCTTCCGCTCTATATACCTCCAGGAGCCTCGCAAGGCCGAGCTGGTGCCCTTTCTCGAGGCCGAACATGGCGGCAAGCTGACGGCTGAGACGGTGCGGCCGCCGCGGTTGGCTCTCGTCGAGTACGACGTCCTCGGGGTCGAAAAGCATGAGCATACCCGTAGCGTGGTGCATCTGGGTACAGGGGACATTGTGTCGAAACACACTTCCAGGGAAGCCGCGTATCCCTATTACACCATGCAAGTCTTCTCTTGACTCTCATAACCGCACTTGGCTAAGTGATGTTGCAGCGGTGAATTTTCCAAAGCCGAGAACATCATCCTCAGCTCGGACCTGTTCAAAGAGGCCATGACCGAGTTCTCGCTGCCCGAGGGCTTCACCATCACCGTCGACCCCTGGCCCTACGGCGGCTCGGACAACGACGGCGACCCGCGCTGCATGCAGGGCCTCGTCTTCGCCCGCGACACGTCCCGCAAGAACGACGACGCCAACCACTACGCCTACCCCATCCCTATCATCCCCGTCATTGATTGGGTCACAAAAGAGGTCATCCGCATCGATCGTCTTGCCACTGGCGGCGCCGATGACGGCATCGAACCCGCGCCGCGCCGGGACGAGCCAAAGAAGCTCTTCCAAAAGGCACAACCGGCCGATTATGTTCCCGAACTGCTCGACGAGCCGGCACGGACGGGTTTGAAGCCGCTCAACGTGGTGCAGCCTGAGGGTGCGTCCTTTACCGTGCACGCCGATGGCCTCATCGAGTGGCAGAAATGGCGCTTTCGCTTGGGCTTCACACCGCGAGAGGGCGCCGTCCTGCACGACGTGTGCTACGAGAATCGCCCCGTCATGTACCGCCTCAGCTTCAGCGAGCTGACTGTGCCATACGGCGACCCGCGACCTCCCTTTCACCGAAAGCAGGCGTTCGACTTTGGCGACGGCGGCGTTGGACGAGCAGCCAATAACCTCGAGCTAGGCTGCGACTGCCTCGGTGCGATCCACTACTTCGACTCTCTCCTCGCCGCGACAGATGGCTCGCCAACGGACGCCAAGGCGGTGGTTTGTCTGCATGAGCAGGACAACGGCATTCTGTGGAAGCACACCAACTTTCGGACCAACCGTGCGGTGGTGACGCGGTCCCGTGAGTTCGTGGTGCAGTTCATCTGCACACTTGCCAACTACGAGTATGTCTTTGCCTTCAAGCTGGACCTGGCGGGTGGCATCACCCTGGAAACGCGCGCGACAGGCGTGGTCAGCGTCGTGTCCATCGATGAGGGCAAGGCGAGCGGCTACGGCAACATTGTCGCGCCTGGCGTCCTTGCGCAAAACCACCAGCACATCTTCGCCGCGCGCATCGACCCCGCCATGGACTCGTACGCCGAGGGCGACACGCGCGTCGTCGTGGAAGAGAGCCATGGGGTCAAGACGCACGCGGAGACGAACCCCTTTGGTAATCTTTACGAAATACGACGCAAGACTGTCGACAAGCCCACCTGGATCGACGCCGAGCCGCGGCTGAATCGGCTGCTCAAGCTCGAGAACGCGCACAAGAAGAATGCCGTCTCGGGCAAGAACGTGGGCTACAAGCTGCTGGCACCTGCGACGCAGATGATCCTCGCCGACGAGGACAGCATCATTGCCAAGCGGGCGCCTTTCGCGCAGCACAATTACTGGGTCACAGGGTACCGCGACGGCGAATTCTGGGCGGCGGGCGAGTTTACGAACCAGAGCCGCGGGGAGAAGGGCGGCGTGAGCGACATGGTGAGTCGCGGGGATTGGTTCACAGATGACGACAGAGAGGCGAGAAACGATCACAATGGAGTCGAGGGTGAAGTTGGGAAGAAGAGCAGCCCCGTGGTGTGGACAGTGTACGGCTTGACGCACAATCCCCGAGTCGAGGATTGGCCGGTCATGTAAGTGACTCATCTTCTAACAATGTTCTACCTACCGTGTGGGACTAACATGGCCAGGCCCGCCGAGACGTACCAGATCCACCTCCGACCTGCCGACTTCTTCACTCGCAACCCGGCGCTGGACGTAACGTCCACGCGCAACGAGACCAGCGTGCTGGTGCCGTGCTGCGGTAGTGCCAAGGCCAACGCTGTCGCCGAGAAGAGTGGCTCCGTGCAAGAGAGCCCGCTGAACCACCTCCAGGGCTCGAGCAAGGGTGGCGAGGCGGGTACGGACAAGGGGGAGCGGCGGCTGAGCAAGGTGCTGACGGGGCTGTTCAAGTCCAAGGGCAAGGAGGACAAGTAGACGACGCAAGCCGCATGCTTATGATTATAATTATGGTGATGATGATGATGGGTATATAACGAGCAGAGACAGAGATGCCATGATAATGTACACTGTTGTCAAGGCGAGCTAGTGTTCGATCTTGAGAGAAAAGTCTACGTGAGGAACTCCCTGGTGGATGGAGCTTGTCGAAATGATGTCGACGTCTGCGGCGGTCAACGTCAGTATATCTTACATGGATGACAAGGTCGCATCTGTGTGGAAGCTTACCCTGACACACGTACGGCGCTACATTGTCCGCCTTGAGCCCACCCGAAACCTCCAGCAGGAAGTGCTTCTTGCCGCTCCATCTCTCCTTGAGGCTTCGCGCCGCGACCTTGACGCCGTCGCCCGTAAAGTTGTCCAACATAACCACGTCGGCGCCCGCTGCAATGGCCTCGTCGGCCTCGGCCTCGGACTGCACCTCGACCTCGATCTTGACGCTGAAGCCCGCGACTGCCTTGGCGGCGGCCACGGCGTCGGAGATGCTGCCGCGGCTCCAGACGTGATTGTCCTTGAGCATGACCATGGCACTGAGGTCCATGCGATGGGCGTCGGCGCCGCCAACGAGCATGCCGTACTTCTCGACAAGGCGGAACCCGGGCGTCGTCTTGCGCGTGCCGGCGAGGGTGCCCGTGTACCCCGCGGCGCGGACCTTGGAGACGAGCTCGCGGCTGCGGGTGGCGATGCCGGAGCAGCGCGCCAGCGTGTTGAGGGCGACGCGCTCGCCGAGGAGGATGCCGCGCGCGGGGCCCGTCACCGTCGCGGCCTTGACCTTGTCGTTGTCACCGCCGCCGGCCACGTCGGCGCCCTCCTCGACGTGCCACTCCACGGCGCAGCCGCACTGCGCAAAGACCTCGTCGAAGAACGGGCGGCCCGCGACGACGCCGGCAGACTTGGCCCAGAGAGTGGCCGTGCGGGGCGCCTCGCCGACAACGAAGCCGGCATAGTCGAACGAGGGCGTGTCCTCGGCAAGCCACGCCGTCACCTGTGTCTTCCAACTCGGCGGGAGGAGGTGCGCGGGGTTGCCGGCGGCGACAGGGGCCAGCGGGGGTGACATGGCGGCAGGGCGGGGTGGCAGGATATGGTAGAGCGAGGACACGGCGAGGAAAGGGTGTTGCGGTGCGCTGGTGGTGGCGATGATGGTGGAAGAGTCGTGATGTAAGGTGGAAGAAAGTGGTCGGGGGTTCGGCTTGACGGGCGGCCTGAATCGGAGTAGAGTGGGGCAGCGCGGAGCGGATCGGCATCCGCCACCACCCGAGAGCCGCTCCGGTAGGAAGATCCGGCCGTTTCAGCATGCAATCAATGTAGTCAATTAATGATAGCGATGATATTCAGGTCAGGAGAAGCTGATGGCTTGAGTCAACGTGAAGGTGCCCGTGACGAGGATGTCCGAGATATCTCCCGATAACTCTTGCAAGGGCCTGCCGCGTGTAGAAATAGCAAAGGGAAAATAGCAGGCAATTCTGCAGCTTTTACGATGAGAAGCACTTTTTTGGCAACAGAGGCCCCACGGTGTGTCCGTGATACATGTCCGTGATACACCCTATTTTATGTTTGCGAGGGGCGGGAACCAAAGGTAAGAGTTGGACATGCTACACTTTTCTAGTAGACATATCTAAATTGCAGCATCTCCCTGTCCGTCTTATCCGTCATATGCAACATCTCGCCCGGATCGGTGTCAATCTCCGACGAACCGTGGGCCCGGTCTCGCCGCCGATTCTCGTTCACCAGGTATAGCCGGAACATGATGCATGATGCAAACCCGACACCAAAGCACACCAACATGGCTAGGAAGCCCGAAGTGTACGATGGAGCTTCCTTGGCAAAGAAAAGCTGCGGACCAATGATGTTTCCGGCGCAGTACGCAATAAAGGACTGTTTGACATGAACGTCAGCCTCAGAAGGCGCGACTCAAAAGACGAGGCACCTACAACGGCGTTGACCGTCATCTTCTTGGTGAAGCCGCCGAAGTTGCCCGACGTCATGGACATGACCATGGGAAAGTTGGCGCTAAATGCCAACACAAGGCAATACCCGGCATACCTGGCCCACTTCTCGTCCGCTGGGCACTGCCGCACCATAGTGCAGCCCACGGTGGCGACGACAAAGTTCCATGCCATAAAGTAGGTTCGCGTGTTGCGCAGGTACGTGCTGCCGCCGGTCGCGATGAGGACGAGGATGAGCTGGACCACGTAGCTTCCACTCTGTAAGAGGAGCGTAGGGAACGTGCCGAATCCGAGTCCCGCGATGACGATGGAGCCAAACTGCCCCGTTGTCAGCCATCGGCTGCACATTTGTCAAGCCTTTTTCATGCCGCAGCATGTACATACGCTCTGAACGCCACCGTTGGGTATGGTTCCGCACAGTTGAATGACCACGATGAACCAAGTCTTGACGTCGAAAAGGCCCTCTCGACACTGCTGCCACTTGAATCGGTCGCTCTTGATACCAGTCAGATTCTCCTTGACCCTTTGGATGGCCTTGATGCGATCCGTCTCGCTTAGAAACCAAGCCGTCATGGGAACGTCGGGAAGCAGAAAGAAGACGCCGACAGACCAGGCTACTGTGACCCCTCCAAATATCAAGAACACGGCCTAAGTTTTGTCAGGGTGGGCGATTCCACGGCTGGCATACGCGGAGGAAAATTACCTTCCAAGTCACTATGCTATCAATGTGCCCAACTCCATACGCAGCAAGGCCGCCGAATATACCAGCAGCCGAGTTGCCCAGAAACCAGGCAGCGTGGCGCAATGGCTGTTCAGAGCGCTTATACCACATGGACACGACGACGCTCAGGCCGGGCGCGATGGGCGCCTCACAAAAGCCGAGGAAAAAGCGAACCGCAAACAGGCCGGCTGCGTTGGAAGTCGTGACCGTGAGCATGAGTACGATACCCCAGAGGACACTGTACATCAAACAGTGTTAGCGGAGCCAGCCAGTGCCGTAGAGAGCGGAAGTGCACTTTCACTGCAGCGGCAACCGTCTTGCCGACCCGCCAGCGCACCATGAGCATGCTGGCAGGATACGACGCGACGAGATATCCAAAGTAGTAGATGCCGCTGGCCCACGAAAAGTCCTCGCCGCTAAGGTGCAGATCCTCGCGGATGCCCATGATGGCCGTAAACGACAATGCCGACTTGTCGAGAAACTGGAACAGGTAGGAAAACGCCATGACCGGCAGCAGCCTGCGCGGATGGTCATGTGAGCAGCTGTATCAGCCATGATGGTGGTGTCGCCCGAGCCAAGTCAACCTACCACATGTCGATCCTTCGAAGGAGGCTCTTGTCCTCCTCAGGGCTCAGAACCTCTGGCGAGACAGTGCCGGCGACGCCAGCATCGCCCTTGCGCTGCAGGGCATCTTTATAATTTACAATATCAGCCATGTCTGCAGACAATGGAAAGCATACAAGCTGAGAGCAGACGGTATCCCGTGTGAGTGGCTAGAAATGCTTTGCTCTTCTCACATACCATGACTGTGGCGGGGAAAAGGTCTATGAAGTATGGTCTGTGAAACCAGAAAGCGGGCACACGTGATGGTACATCAAGCATTAATTGTGCAGATCGAGGGCCTCCCAGCGTCACATCAATGATAAGACGAGGGAACGCGAGGAATATTTGCGGGGGACCTAATGCGGGTGCAAGTTTTTGGTGTGGGGGGCTATCCGTCAATTGTAAGACATACCAGGCCCGTCCTTTTTTAGCCATATGGGAATCCTCGTCAGAACACTCAGCGGCATGTCCATAACAGCGCAGGTCAAGAACAACAAGAAGCCAACAACAGCTTCATCCGATTCCAAATCCGACTTTCGTTGTGGCGATGGCGACTTGATTCCACGGGCATGGCTCAAAGCGTGCGTCTCAAGCCAGTGTCGGCCCATTCCTGATCATTGGCATCGGATTTCGTTACGAGAATGGCTATTAAAGACCTCCTGCTATCATTGTGAGGTCCCTCCCAGCTGCAGGTATGTATACTAGAGAGGGCACATTCTACGGTTTTGACGTCAGTACTCCTCAATTCAATACCTACCATGGCCGACACCACGGGAAACTGTAAGGCTACTCAGCACGCCGCCCTCAAAGACACTGGTCCTCCGGGTCCGCAACTCACCCCAGAACTTACACCAGGGGTGGAGGATGGCACGGCCGCGGCAGAACAGGTCCGAGAATGGGCGGAGAGATCGCAGATCGGAGCTTCGTCCGCCGAACGAAGATTCTGGTCAAGTGCACGACAAATGACAAGAATGACGAGGACCCACAAGAACAGATTGAACGAATAGTACAGTGCCCGAAGAAATCATATGCCGAGATTCTGACGGTCGACTTAGACTCATCTGAAGAAGACACATTAGCTACCTAGGGGCGTTGGGAGTATTTGGTACACTTTCAGCATTGCAAACATGCGAAGTAGGCAGTAATAAACCTAAGGTAGATATTTTCATTTGAACGCATAGCAGAACTACAGAAAGCTGCGAGAAAAATAGACATAGATCAAACATTCATCGACGAAGTGAATCTCGAGGATAGTAAGCAAAATCTCCGGGCAGATAGAGACTCCAGCGCGGACCCAGACTCGGACGCAGAGGAAAACGGGGAGGGGAACATAGAGGAAGATAAAGTCCCAACACCAACTGCCCGGGACAGAGGTATGTCAAGAGGCCACATCCCTCCCCCACAAGCTTAGAGAGAACCCTGACAACAAGGCATTGCTCGGTCAACTAGAGCGTCTCAATAAAACCCATGGTAGGGGAAACAGGCCGCACAGACACGGAGATCAACCTAGTACGACAGTGCTCTCGTGGGAAAATATATATGGCCCGTATGTTAAGCAGCTCAAGGAAAGCGTAAAGAGAGAGAGCTTGGGAGATCTGAAAGGAAGATCATGGCTAACTCAACCACACGTACGAAGAGACTCGACGTTCCAGAGGCATCATAGAACAGTGCCATAAATAAGTAGCTATCCGAAGTGGAACAGAAGCAGTTCACGTAGAACTCCAAGCAAAGTAAGGCGACGAGCAACCAGCTGAGAGGCCTACTCGACACTTCCACCGCAGAAGGCAGAAACCTGGACAATCCTATCCTCGTCAGCCTCCTTCATCGGGACGAGGGGCTCCTTTCTACACGTCCCATCATCACCATACAGGAAGGAGACTTTCTCGGTATCTTTGCGAAAGTGGTTCGGCATTCCGAAAAGTTCGACTCCATGTACGGGATCCAGGGTCCCAGTAACTGCATTCTAGGCTCTTGCGTGGGACAACGGCGTGGTACGTGTATGTGTTGCACTTCAAGCCCCCTAGGGCCGGACTTCTCGCTGACCTGCAATTTACGTTTACTTCTTACTTCTTAGCACCGTGATGCTGAGAGAGTAGCCTGGAATACACCTTTCTGTTTAACAAGTGCAGTCGCGAGTTTGAGGAAGGTATTCGTTAGACTCTTCAGGGTATCTTCAGCACATTTCATTCTTTGCGCAAATCACAGTTCGGTAGTCTAATATTCCCGTCCGGATATAATTAACCGCTACTGTACCATTTCAACTCTGTATCGGGTCCTGGTACAGCTTTTTCTGGCCCGTGCGACTTCATCGGAATCTCCCAGTCTCCTCGTATTGCCACACTGGTTGTGGGGTGGGCGGGTTGCCTGCAAAGCTGAGGCTGCCCTTTACATGAGACAGCTGGCCTTGACTACCGCAAGTCTTATTTTCAGGCCCAACAATGAAAGCCCAATGGTATCTAGATTCTGTTAGAAATTTGTTGGAAACCAGGGTGGGTCCAAGTCAGCTTTGTCTTGAAGCCCAGGCATGTTGACTTCGCCGCCACGGGCCATACATACGCTGCGGTGTCGCCGCGAAGGAAACGTACAATGCATTGGATGTGAGCGGCTGATGGGCCCGCCAGCTAAGTCTCAACACGATGCATGCTCGCAGAATGAACGGCTCGCGTGTGCAAGAAGACGGGATGGTTGAGGCCGGGTATAGACACGATGAGGAGGTTATGCCGACCGTCGGCAACATCGGCAGCATCGGGTTTTCCGATGATGGCTCCAGCCGCCGCCCCGCCACCGTCACTCCGCCTCCGCAAAATTGGGCCCTCGGTGGCGCCTGACGTCCGGTCATTGGAGTGCTTGTGTGACTTCGCAACTCGTGAGCCTCGATTGTCATCTCGCTGCTCTTCGACTGGCTTCCCGACGGATTTATGAGAGTATGTACAAGCTGGCGAACGAATTGCTCGTTGAGATCACCCCCGTCAGCTCGGCCGGCAGACTAGCAGGTGGGCCCCTTCAGCACCGCTTCCGGCGTCAGCGGATCATGCCCTGGTAATCTATCGTGTCCCCGGTCCTGAAGTTCTGTTCTGTCCCAGTTCCACCACAGCGGTACCGGACACATCCCTATATCAAAGAGATTATCTCACCGTTCTTCGAATCTTCCAACTGAGCATCACCAGCCGCCGACATGCCGGGCCCATCGAAGTCCTTCTCGGTGGACCTGGAAAAGGCACGAGAGCTCGTCAACGGCCGCATAGATCAGCTGAGCCATGAACTGCGCCTCAAGGTCAACAAGGTCCTTCATGACAACCCGGAGCTGGCATACAAAGAGTTCATCGCTCATGATACCCTCACGGCGTATCTAGGGAAGCTAGGCTTCAGTGTCAAGCGCAGCACGCACGGGCTGGAGACGAGCTTCGAGGCTGCTCTTGGTGAGGGAGGTCGCCAGGTCGTCATTTGCTGTGAGTACGACGCGCTACCTGGCATCGGCCATGCCTGTGGCCATAATCTCATCGCCACGTCTTCCATGGCTGCCTTCCTCGGCGCAGCTCACGCCCTATCGACTCTCAAGATCCCCGGTCGCCTGCGAATTCTCGGGACGCCAGCGGAGGAGAATGGTGGGGGCAAGGCTGTGCTCATCAGGAATGGCGCCTTCAACCCGCCCGAAGATGTTGCCGCAGCCATCATGGCGCACCCTTTGCCGGCGCATGCCCTTTGCGCAAAAGGGTCCGGATATTCGGGCCTTGCGGGGCTCCTTTTCCTCGCCAGCCATAAGTTCCGCGTTGAGTTCCACGGCAAGACGGCACATGCCGCTGGAGAACCCTGGAATGGAACCAACGCTTTGGATGCAGCCGTGTCGGCGTACAACAGCGTTGCGGTCCTGCGGCAGCACATTCGTCCCGACGAGAGAATTCACGCAATCATCGAGGAGGGCGGCGTTGCATCCAATGTCATTCCGGACTACACCCGGATGAGCTGGGCTGTGCGGGCCCCTTCCATGGGCCGCGCTGACAAACTGTTCAGGAGAGTAGAGAAATGCATCGAAGCGGCTGCAATGGCAACCGGGTGTACACACAAGCTGACCAAGTAAGCTGCATTTACTCAAATCTCCATCTGGGCAAAAACTAATGCTTCGGACCACAGAACCCCGACGTATATCAATCTCAGAGCCAACGAAACTCTGTGCAAGACGTATGTAGAGGCCATGGCTCAAATTGGTGAAAAGGTGCAGCTCCACCAAGAAAAGCCATACACCGCCTCTACAGACATGGGCAACGTATCATACACGGTCCCCAGCTTCCATGGCGCCTTCAGCGTTCCGACCGAGCCAGACGTCGCCATTCATAACCCAAGGTTTGCCGCGGCGGCGGCAACGGATGAGGGACATGCCGCGGCCATCAAGTGCGCCAAGGGAATGGCGATGCTCGCTTTGAGGGTTCTGGCGGACGGCGGTGTGGCAGATGCAGCGCGTCGAGACTATGAACAGCCGGATACCGTAGAATAGGGACAGTTGTGTATCTACTCAACCGCGGTACTACAAGTAAAGCGTTTGCGGTGGTGCAAGCAGTCATTGGAGCGTACAAAGGCCATCCTCATCCACGCAATAGCATTTGCGTCGTATTCTACCCGTACGAGTAGAACACGCTCAGTTGCAGCCACCGGGAATGGTGGCATCCCTGATCGGGCAAGGCGCCCTCGCCGCTATTGGGCGTCTCAGCTACGGAGTATGTAACCTTGGTTGGTCTCCGCATCGCTATAGCCACGCCAGCTCCCGAGAACGTCGCGCACGCCTCCAGCATCATGCCACTTTCGGGACCATCAGATAATAGCAAGACGGATTCATCGCAAAGCTGCTGCCTGAGTCAAAAATGACGGAGTGATCGCTACTCTGGATGTCTAGTATTAAGGCAATACGCTGAGTCCGGTCTCATCGCAACCATCGTTGCTGCCGACCGTTAAAGACTCCTTGAAACCGAACTCCTCGAAACCATCAACGCTGGCTGGCCCCAGTTCAACGATGCAGCATCCCGTCATCGTCGTAGGCGCTGGCCTCGCGGGCCTGACTGCCTCCTTCTCCGCCCTTCGTGCCGGGTCGTCCGTGATCCTGCTCGAGCGAGCCGCCGCGGCCGGCGGCAACAGCATCAAGGCGTCCTCTGCATCAACGGCGCGCCGACCGTGCATCAGTCGAGTCCTAGCCCCGACACCCTCTTCTACGAGGATACAATTCGCAGCGCCGGCTCGCGCATGCGCTCGACGGAGAGGTCGCAGCGCGAGGCCTTGATCTCCCAGCTGACCAACCGCTCAGCAGCCGCCATCGACTTTCTCGTCAACGACATCGGAGTCGACCTGAGTGTTGTGTCACTCATGGGCGGGCACTCGGTGGCGCGGACACACCGTGGCAGCGGGGGCAGCCCACCAGGCTGGTCCATTGTCGAGGCCATGGTGGTTTCCTTGAAGCGCGATGTGAGATTCCAGCTGCGTACGGAGCACGAGGTAACTCAACTCTTGAGATCTCCCAGGGGCAACGACGGCACCGCCACCGTGACTGGTGTAGAGGTCGCCCATCAAGGAGATTTTACACGTCTTGAAGGGCCCGTGATTTTCACCACAGGCGGTTTCGCAGGCGATGCCGACGGTCTGCTGGCGCGGTACAGGCCCGACCTAGCTGGGTGTCCGACCACCAACAGCCCGCGGCCCGGAATGCACAGTCTCTTAACGGCAGTGGGAGCGCAGCTAGTCGACATGGAAAGCGTGCAGGTCCATCCCACTGGATTCGTGGACCCCGCAAGCCCCAACAAAGGGGGCAAAATTCTCGCAGCCGAGATGCTCCGCGGCGAGGGCGGGGTTTTACTCCACCACGGTCGACGGTTTGTGAACGAAATGGAGACGCGTGAACACGTGAGCGACACCATCATGAAGCTTCCATTGGACCGAAAGCCGGTTGAGACAGGAACAAGTGCTGGCCCGAGGCAGTGGGACATCCAGCTGCTCCTTGACCCGGGCGCCTTTGCTCGCACCGTGTCCCATGTCAAATTTTACCTTAGCAAGGGCCTCATGACCAAAGTGAAAGTCAAGGAGCTTGACGGGGCAACACGAGAGACACTAAGGGAGTACGCGGCCGTTGTCGCAGGCCAGCGCGAAGACAGCCTCGGTAGGAAGGCGTTTGGGCATTGGACTCTGAAATGGGATGGTGACGTCGACGAGGCCGAGGTGTATGTCGGAAAGGTCACGCCGGTAGTGCACTTTACCATGGGCGGTGCCGTCATCAACGAGAAGAGCCAGGTGCTGGCCTCGACGTTGAGTGCGCCTGTCCCCAAGCCAGTGCAGGGGCTCTGGGCCGCCGGCGAGATCACTGGTGGCATTCACGGCGACAACAGGCTCGGCGGCTCGTCTTTGTTGGAGTGCGTTGTCTATGGCCTCATCGCTGGGGAAGAAGCAAGCAGGTGCGGCAAGACACTCGACGCCGCCGAACCAGCGTCGTTCAGCACAGACTGGTCAGAGCTCTAGACAACTTGTTGGGGAGCCAGGCCACCTGGTGCTTACGAGGAAGGCATGAATATCTGATGTTTGCAAGCAGGCCCGAGACGTAGCTGTAACAAACGTGAATCAGCTTACCCACTGCCTGCAATATCCTACCGCCTCTGTAAGAATGAGGGTAGTGTTTTCTTTTAGCATCCTCCGGTTCATACGTGTCTTGTGGATGAGTTTTGGCCTGGCAGCAGCACAACTGGTGGAAGCCGTTGGCGTTAGGTTTGGTCCGATTATTCGCAAGACCCGATGCATAGAGGTGTGGGCCGCCCTCGGACCGACTTCCGATTGAACGTCGTAGCGGATGTTTACATCCGGCGCTAGAACACCGTGCCGAGCCCTGCTCTCCCTGCCGTGAACCTCCCTCATCACGCCAATGCTGTTACGGGCCGGGTCCTGGCGCTGGCAATGTAGCGCAGCCGGACCCGGGCCGGAGCGGGGCCGGACTATGCGGCCTGGTCGAGCAGCCTCTGACGTACGGTGGACCATCGAAACTTACGAAGCATTTCTGCTGCAGTCGACAAGGAAACTGCTTTCGCTGTGTAGCCTGGCAAGAAAAGGCACCAGGCTTCAAAAGTTCAGGGCGGGGTCAGAAAAGGCTGGCTGCGAAAAGGACGGCAAGCCTCCTTTATTTAAGGCTACCAATAAGACCCTTGCTAATGAGACCCTTCCACTGCGGGGTCTCGTCGGGGGCGTCAACTCAAACCTTTGCGCCAATTTCCGAGCAACGGAGGGAGTGCCCAGAAGGCAGGACACATTAGTCCTTGTTTATGAAGTACACATTGCCGCGCGATCACGGCCGTGCCAGCGCTCGGTCCTCATCGCCCGTTCGCGGCTCCGAACACGCAAGCGGGATGAGCGGACATGTTCGGCGTTTTTCCTCTTGAGGTCACACCGGACGACGCGTACTGCGTGCCCCGGCTGAACCACAGGAAGTCCAAGTTCGGCTGCCAAAGATGCAGAGCCCGCCGCGTAAAGGTACAGTCTGTGCTATGGCTACAAGCAATACACGAAACAAAGCACTGACCAAGACGGTTGCCACTGTAGTGCAATGAGGCAAGGCCCAAATGCCAGCACTGCCAGCGACATCACGCCGCCTGCGTCTACGATCGCAGCCCATCTCAAGACGCGTCTGAACACCAGTCTCCTTCTACGTCTTCGTCTGCTTCGTCTGAACGCAACAACGTCAAGCTTGGGACCGAACCAGCTGCTCTGGGTGGCTCCGTGGACCAAGATGATCCACCCGAGTCCCGGGAACGGCGGCTGCTGGAGGCACGGCTCATGCACCAGTACATCGCCAAGACGGGACCAGCCATCTCTATTGACGAATTGAGTCGGCCAATCCTTGCCGAAGCTGTTCCCCAGCGATCGTTGGAGTGCGATGCACTGCTATACGCCATGTATTCCATTGCTGCACTGCACCGAGCGCGCCGTGAAGATGATGCTTTTCATTGGCACATCGTCCACCAACAATATCTGTCCATGGCCTTGCGAGAACACAAAGCGTCGCTACGCAGCATCAGTAGCGACAACATCGATGACATTTGCCTAACATCCAGTTTGCTGCGGGTGTGTGCATATGCCACGCTGCAAGGACGCTTGCGACAAACATATACACCGCCCGTCGAATGGTTGTTGATCAGCGGGACTGCTTCGGCTGTGTTTGCCCAAACGTGGAGTCTTGTTCAGGATAAGCCTGAGACTATAGCGTACAAGTTCTTGCAAAGTGCCAAGAGCAAGACACACTCATTTGTGGACTGCAAGCGCAACAGATTGGCTCATCTGATGGCCCGCGAAGCAGATGACGTTATGACGGAACCCTGGGACTCGGAGATACAGGGCGCGTACGAAGGAGCGCTTTGCTACCTTTGCGGTGTCCAAGCTGCGATAGAAGACGGCGTGGCTGAGGGTGACATCTGCAGAAGGCTCATCATCTTCCCCATGTACATGGAGAGACGGATGCGGGAACTAGTACACGAAGGCCGGCCGAGAGCGTTGGTTGTGCTGGCCCATTACTTTGCGCTGTTGGTTCCCTTTGAGCACATGTGGTGGATTGGGTCTGGGCCAAGGCAGGAGGTCCGGGCCATTGCGGACGCGCTACCTGGTCGATGGAAGCGCATGCTCGACCTGCCACTCAAGGTAATTGAGTAGCCACCCTATGTACGGAGTACGGAGTAACGTACAGAATACGGACTAACGTACCGACTCCAACCATGTCTTCACCAAGGGACAAGGATGCATCTGTCGCGGCTGCTGCGGCTGAGCCATAATCCTGTCATGCTACAGATCAACGGATACCGTTGGCGCGGCTGACAGACTTTGTTCTGGACTTCGTCATTCGTCCTCATTACTCTCAGACCTCGGTTGGATCCCACAATCCTGCGATCCTACCAGACCCACCTGGATGAGGATGCATTTGGTGCTCGCTTTCGCGGTCACCCACATCAGGCTAGTGGCTAGACCCAACAGCTGCACCATAATGGGCCCTCGCTCTCGCATTAACGTCACCTGCCCTTTGTGAGGAATCACACTCCGTGGGGGCTTACGAACAATTCAGTCTCAGCCTCGTTGGTTTGCCAGCAGGGAATCCATGGCGCTATGAGGTTGTCTTTATGATGCCGACCTGCCGACGGTGTACTGATGTACCGGGAGGCAGTATTTGATATAAAAGATGGCTGTACCCTCCGACCTCTCCATAACTCCATACTCATTCTAAATTCCGCCTCTTCATCAAGTCTCAGTTGTATTCGACAACAATAAGGCACGGATAAGTCCTGGAAATTTGGGGCGTTCAACTTCACCGTCAATCAGTTCAAGATGGCCACCAGCAGCAACAAGAATCAAATGCTGCAGCTGAGCCCCGATGTCGACTTTCACTTTGAGATCCTCCGCGTTCTCGCATCAGCAACAACTCATGGCGCTGACGTAGGCGAAGTCCTGCTCGCAGCAAACAAAATCTTAGCAGGCGACTTTGAAAGTTTCTATAAAGCCTTCCACGATCTCGCTGAGCGTGTACATGGCGTTTCCGAAAGTATCGACGCGGCAAAGCACCCAGTGTCGGCGAGAAGCTCGCGCTTCAGAGAGGCGACGTATTACCGCGCGGCCGACTTCTTCCTCCACGGCAACTGGAACGACCCACGCATCAACTCCTTGTGGGATCGGCAACTCGCCGCCTTTGACAAGGCCATCGCCATGCTTCCGATTCCGGGGGAGCGCGTCGAGCTTCAAGGGTCCGGCTTTACCATACCTGCCATCTTTTTTGGCTGTGGCCAGCCGGGTCCACGCCCCACCATTATCATGTGCAATGGCTACGACGGCGCCCAGGAAGAAATGTACCATGTCTTGGCCATATCCGTGTTGGAACGAGGCATGAATGCCATTACCTTTGAAGGCCCCGGACAACCGACGGTGCGCCGTCAGCAAAACCTCGGCTTCATTCCGGAATGGGAAAAGGTTGTGACACCCGTTGTCGATTACGCGCTCTCGCGAAAGGAAGTGGACCCCAACGCTCTGGCCCTGGCGGGCTACTCTTTCGGCGGATACCTTGCCCCTCGCGCGGCGGCCTTTGAGCACCGTCTCAGTGCCGTCATTTGCCTCGATGGACTTTTGGACTTTGGCAGTGTTATCGCCAGGACGACGGGCCCTGAAGTTGGCAAGTTGTTGGAGAATGGAAACAACGCTGCCGTTGACGAGGCCTTCGAAAAGATTCTCAAAGATCCGACTACGCCGACACCGAAGCGCTGGAGCATACAACAAGGTCTTTGGTCATTCAACACCCGGTCGGCAGCTGAGTGGCTGATTAAGACCCGAGCTTATTCCCTGGGGAATGTCGTGGATAACATCCAATGCCCCGTCTTTGTTGGAGACGCTGAAAATGACCTTTTCTTCCCCGGTCAAGCCAAACAGCTTGCTGAGAAGCTTGGTGATCGCGCGACGTATCATCTGTTTAAGGCTGAAGACGCTGTGGGCGAGCATTGCTCTGTCGGTGCTACAGAGCGCTCAAATCAAATCATTCTTGATTGGTTGGAAGACTTGCTTGCGTCCAAAAAGTAGATCCTGGCCGTAGTAACGTCGAAAACTTTCCCTTGATGGTTCATTTAGAGCATATAGAGCAATTGAACATGATTTCATGACCTCCGCGATCCAGAGTCTGTTATTGACCCAAGCTGTTCGGTTGAAGCTATGACTTCTACGGTTCCTGTTGAAGTTGCATGACTTGGTAAGCCGCGTTCACGCCATTAGCGTTCAATGCAACAGTTGCAAGTTTTAGGTGTTTTACCTGATAAGTAGATTGACCGTACACGGAATCGAAATGATTGCCTGTATGAAGTATACCCAGCTCCATCTGTGTGTCCTGGCCGTGCACGCCGCCAATTCGTTCCGTTCTTTCCTTCCTAAGCGGTAACACATCCTGACTACGGCCCAATTCTGAGCTAGTAGTAGCGATGTTGCTCGTAGAAAGATTTTTGTTGATATTTTACTCTGAAAATTTTAGCTCAACGTCGTTGGCCTCCTGTGTCACAATCCTTCACAAGGATTGTCTCCGCGGTCTTACCTCACGAAGTCGTGCTGTTCTTACTGCGAATCGTTGAGAACTGGCTGGCGATTCATGATGGCAACAATTGAACTTCGTTGATAGACGATATGCAGTAGGCATGTGTATTTACGGGCTGGATTGGCTCGATCCAAATCGTTTTGACATTCAAATTGCTACTTCGAAGTAGTGGCCCACCGGGCTGGGTACGGCAACTTCATTGGCGCCGACTGGCGAGAAGAGAGCAAGAAGCAATTTCAGCATCTCCGTGCAGGGACAAGGTGAGGAAGATCATCACGAGCAAAAGCGGCCAAGTCATCGGAAAGTGCTTTAGAGAAGGCCTTCGCGAGACCTAGATTTGCTTGTCCGTACCGTAAGCATGACTTGATGGGCTGTCCTTTCTGCAGCATGCCGAGAGTCAGTAAGTCTGATAGCGGAGTGGACACTTTTTCACGGCTTACGTAGGTATTCCCTCTACGGGCCCTAGCTCTGTATCGTGAACTTCCAAAGCCCGAAGTTAAAGAGTTTTCAGGTCTCGTATGTTTCGAAACCATGACTGATATGTATGGGGGATAAGACTAGCTGGACAGATTGATTTCTGGAACTCGCGAGATATTTGTGTACGCGTGGAGCCGAGTTAGGTGTCAATGAAGCCTGGAACGATGATGGCGCAGGTGAGCCCCTGTGAAATTGGTCGATTAGTACAAGGCCACTTATCACAGTTCATTAAATTATATGTGTGTGACTCATCCGTAGGAAATGGCTTTTACTCCTACTGCTTCCCTTATTGACAGACACTACAGCGTGCAGCCCCAGTGACATCGATCCGAGCCCGCGTTGTTTGTCCGTGGCGAGTTCACTGGTGAGCAACTCGAAGTTGAGCTCCCACCTCCAAACAACAAACGTGTCGCGTCTGTGCATTTCAAGAAGATCTTCAATTGAGGCCACATTCCTGCGTTCTTCACTATGTAAAATGCCTGGGTATTTCGAATCCGACATCGATGCAGCTTTCGATGCAATATCAAACGGGTCGTCTGTACGAGGTGCGGCCGCGCAATACGGGATCCCAGAGTCAACCCTCAGAAAAAGAGCCCTCGGGGCGCGCCGTCCATCAGTCGCCCACCAAGACCGCCAGAGACTCTCAGTTGATGAAGAAAAGCGACTGGCAGCTGGATACTGTCTCAGGAAAGGCTGGGCTGTTGCGCGACGCATCGACAAGTCCGAAACATCGCTACACAGATGCTTATCCAGAAGGGCGATACACGCAATCTCGGCCGGCATTGGCTAGGTGCCTTTTTCCGCCGCAATCCTGAGGTGAAGGCCAAGATTGGGCCACAAATTGAAGCCCTGAGACCCCCAGGGAAGAAAACTGTCAAGCAGGCCCCGAATAAACGCTTTGCAACGGCTGAGCAAGTCGAACAGGCCCGAGAGCAAGTAGACAAGGAAGACGCACGGCGGCAGCGATACCTTACGCAATCTACGGCGGTTGCGAATGACGATGACTTTGCTGGAATGTGCTTTGAATGGCAGTTGGATTGATATACCTGTCCGAATTTCCTTATGCTGCGGGGCTGTACAATTGACGAGTGTTGCTATGGAGGTGCCGCGCGCATGCGTTGAAAAGCTGCGCTCGAGGTGGGCAGACACTTGACTAGTTATATGGTTTCGCTTCCAGCGGCCCATTTTCATCTAAGATAGACGAGGAACCAACGTTGCGCGAAATCCCGTACAACAAGCACAAATTTATCCTGAATTGGACGTCACTCTTTTATTTTGCATCTCAGATTGATTAGACCATGATCCTGCGCCGAGTTTCGGCAAATAGCGCCCAGCTTAACACCACAATCTCTGTGCCTACTGAAACTCGATTTTCTGTAAATCGTGGCGTGGCCAAGTCACCTTCGCAATATTTAACGCATTATCGAAATTACCAGTACCGCAAGGCGAACTGGGAATTGCAGCACCTGTTGTAAGTCATCAAAGCTCAAAAAGGCGGCATCCATGAGTAGTGGCAAGTCAACCTTGAATGTCCACGGCATGACCACAAGCCTCCAGGTACTGCTCAGTTCCGCTACAGGTACTCATAGGAACGCCGCAGGCAGCGGAGAAAGCCGCCGACGCGAGGAATAATATACCTTTCCAGTCTTCCATCTCGGGCAATGTTAGTCTGCAACAGTGCGCGGTAGCCAATTGCGAAGACTGCCGAGGCAGCAATGTTCACAGGGGCTGGTGTCGTGGCCCGGGGGCGTGCGAATGAGAGCAGCGATCTGTCGATACTAGGTCAGGGCTTTGGTGCCGGATCATCCGACGACGAGCCACTAGGTCAGCAAGCCGTGACTCTATATGAATGCGGCCTGCAAGGCACTGCGTTCACATTGCTGCCATGCAGGCACTTGGCACTGAAGTGGATCAAAGTCCATCACTCTCCGGCTCGAGGAGCTGCTCCGAGACGCGGAACGGACGGAGACGCAGGCAAGCAAGCATTGTGGTAAACAACCACAGTGGGAGCAATGCACTGCGACTGTATGCCCAGGCCCGCGAGCTAATTGAGCTTACCTGGGCCACCTTACCTTACAGCTGCTAGCCCCAAACCCAGCCGATCCGCTCTCGTTTATCGTGTGGTGCCAAACCAGTGGGGGTGGACTTAACTTACTTCCGACTCACCTTGCCCGCAAGGCCACATTGCCCAACTGCCTGTTTTTGCTCTCTGGGAAGACAACAGAGAGCAGACATATGGCGTCTTCTTCACCTCCTTAGGGACGGAATAAAACGTCATCACAGACGCTTTGTGTTCCCAAGAAGTCGAATGGCCAGTGCTCGGATAGGTTGGTCGCTGGAGCCAGCAGCGGCACCCCGCAAGCCACCAACGGCAATTACATCACGGTCTCCGCCACTCACCACCAGTTGAAGATATGGAGCAGAGCGCATGGTAAGTCTCCGAAAGACCTCACGCCACACACCCGCGGGCTCTTGGGTGGTCTGGCGTACTAACCGACGTGTGAGCACAGTCGCAGTCGCCGCTAGCAAGTTCCCCGCTGCACTTCCAGCACGACTTACACAGTGCTGCCATCTCCACACAAGCTGCCGTCGGCCCACCATCACACGAGTTCATGTCCAATTGTCGCTGCTGGCTAAACCCATGCTACCCATCCTAGGTGTAGGGCGTCGGCCTTCTTCCCCAGATCGTCGGTAAACGTGGCGCGATGATCGTCATGGTGGGGACGTGGGGAGCTGCGAAAGTGGCATCCCGCGCGATGTCCTTGCAAAGCTGCTGGCATGCGCATGTGGGTGTGCAGAGGGTCCCGTCGCCTTGATGTCCCACGTATAACAGCGGACCGCCCGTGTCGGCTTTTTATCTCCTTTTCACGGTGGTGTTTCCGCCTTTTGCAACCTGTAAATCGACTAGGAGCTCTGAAACAGAACTACTTCTATACGTGCTCAATTTACCCAAGATACCGCTTGGACCTGGACTACAAATCTGCTGGAAGAGTCCGAAACAGCTCGTTAGAGCATCTCATGTAATCGAGGTCTGCAAAAAGACATCATGAAGAATTACAGCGACGACACGATGGAGAAGAGGGTCGGCGACTCCTCAAATGTCGAGCATGCGCCGCGCCCTCGGCGCAACTCCTTCGGTAACATGGACAACCTTGCCGCAGTTTTCGAGAACCCCCTCAAAACACGCACAAAGGAAGAACTTCTCGGGGACGTCGAGGCTTTTTGTCACAAGTACGAGCTCACAAACTACATCGACGACTTCCGCAAGGGTGCTCTCGTGGCCCAAAACCCCGAGTCGGTCTCTAAAATGCCGGAGCTGAGCGCCGAGGATAAGCATATCATTGAGCGGGAGACGACGCACCGTTGGAGTCATCCCTTTGTGCTGTACTGGCTCTGCGTCATGTGCTCGATGGCCGCAGCCGTCCAGGGCATGGACGAGACGGTCAACAACGGTGCCCAGGCGCTGTACCTGGAGCAACTCAACGTTGCAGGCCCCAGTGTCACTAGGTTCAACAAGGATATGCAGGACAGTCTGACGGGCCTCATCGTCGGTGCTCCGTACTTGTGTTGCGCAATCATCGGCTGTTGGATGACTGAACCTCTCAACAAGGCCTTTGGCCGTCGAGGCACCATCTTCATCTCGTGCTTCATCGCCGCTGTGGCCTCTATCTGGGAGGGCGTGGCCAACTCTTGGGTGAATCTGTTCGTTGCTCGCTTTGTCCTGGGTTTCGGTATCGGGCCCAAGTCAGCTACCGTCCCTGTTTACGCTGCTGAGTGCGCGCCGGCTCCAATTCGGGGAGCTCTGGTCATGCGTGAGTTGCACTATCCCTACGGAAGCATCTCGAGGCGCCAACAACTGCTGACGTTACCCAGAATGGCAGATGTGGACCGCCTTTGGAATCATGCTTGGCAACATCATGGGCGTCGCATTCGGCCCCTCTACCGGCATCTCCCCGACTCTGGGCTGGCGACTAATGCTGGGAAGCACCGTCGTCCTGCCGGTCATTGTCTGCGCGCAGGTTTACTTTTGCCCCGAGTCGCCGAGGTACGTTTAATGACATGGCATCCGCGTGACGGATCAAGATGGACGCTAATGCGAATGGTGCAGATGGTACATCCAGCACAACAAGGTCAACAAAGCCTTCCGGTCCTTCCAGCGCCTTCGCTACACCAACATTCAAGCTGCCCGAGACACATACTACACCTACGTGGGGGTTGAGGTCGAGCGCGAGGCCAACAGGGGTAAAAACCTCTTCACCAAGTTCTTCGAGCTCTTTACCGTGCCGCGCAACCGCCGTGCAACGCTTGCTACGTGGATCGTCATGTTCGGTCAACAATTCTGCGGAGGTTCGTAGCACCATGATGTCAAGCCCATTCTAGATCCAAAATCGGCTAACCGCCCTCGCCATAGTCAATATTATTGCCTACTACAGCACGACCATCTTCGTCGAGTCCAACTACTCCTTGAACTCTGCTTTACTCGCCTCCATGGGCACGGGCATCCTCAACTGGGTGTTTGCCATTCCAGCCCTCTTCACCATCGATCGTTGGGGCAGGCGAAACCTTCTGCTCTTTACCTTTCCCTTCCTTGCGATCACCTTGTTGTGGACAGGAATGTCATTCTTTATTCCAAAATCCAGCCAGGCGCGCATTGCCATGGTCACGACAGGCATGTATCTTTTCGAAGTCTTTTACTCGCCTGGCGAAGGCCCTGTGCCTTTCACGTATTCGGCCGAAGCGTTCCCCGTCCATGTTCGTGATGTGGGCATGTCTTGGGCAACGGCAACCACATGGTGCTTCAACTTTATTATATCCTTTACCTGGCCGCATCTCCAGAGCACATTCACCGTGCAGGGTGCGTTCGGGTGGTACGCCGGGTGGTGCGTCATCTTATGGTTCCTCATCCTCTGGTTTGTGCCCGAGACCAAGGCTCTGACGCTCGAGGAGCTGGACCAGGTCTTCAGCGTCAGCACCAGGAAACACATGAGCTACCAGACGAAGAACGCCCTCTGGCACTTCCGCAGACACGTACTGCGGGAGAAACTGGATCCACTGCCACCCTTGTATCGTTTGAAGCATGACGAGACCAAGGCGGCCTTGGATGAGGGCAAGGCGGCCTTGTAAACACGCTTTACGTCATCTTTGACAAGTCTCGCGGGCGGAACAAATTGAAATTGTTGACTTATGTATGATAACTAATACGAAATGCGCCTCTTCTTATTTGTAGCTCAAAGTACAACTCAAATTCATCAGACATTCCGCTTGTGTACTTTGCCCAGTCCAAAAATGCAGACACCGAATGATCCTACTACACCCGAGGGTTCGCTTTCAGTGTCTGCATGTGTAATGTAAATGTAATGCCAGTTGTTAGTCAAGGTTGATTCGTGGCTAATCATGGCGTCCCAATGCCTTTATATCGAAGAGACCACTACCCCTAAGTTCGCTGTGTGGATTCTTTCGCCATTTCAATTTTGTTTTAGCCAGAATCAACGCATGACACGACCCCTCCGCGGTTGATATACAAATTCTCAAGGTGTTACCAGGTTTTCTTGCTATCTGACTACTTACTGTTCCTCGTCTGCCCACCTTGGGTCAATCTCGATGTCCTCAGCGCCAACACTACCTTGAAAATTCCTCGAAGCAAGCTCATGGTCAAGAGCCTCGAAAATCTTCTTTTGAAACACCTTCTCTCCAGGGATTTCGATGCCCACTAACAGTCCTGCGTAAATCATTTCCTCAAAGCAGCCTCTAGCGAGCTTCGCAACCTGGCCACCACTGTGGCGATATAGATCCCCTAATCGTTGCCTCCAAAACAACCATCTCGCCACGCTAAATCCTTCACTCGTGATGCCGACCCCATTTGCAAGAGGCCCCAGAGGAATTGAGTCACGGTCATCATGGCCGGAGGCAGGATGAAAGTTTTCCACAGACAATTTGACAAGCTTAAACCTGCCGTACTTCAACCACTCGAGGCATGCAGGAAGCATTTCGGCGATCGTAGGGTCAGGCCTGTTCGAGGCGTCGTTTTCAATGAGAAGGGCCACCTGAGGCATTTCCTTTTCTAGCGTTTCTTTGAAAAGCCAGAGCGCACAATGGGCCAATTCGGGAGCACAAACCCCTGCGGCGAACAGTTTGCTTGTAAGAACGGCGAGACTCTGGCGTTCGGAGCCGGTAAATGCTACGGATTCTCTTGTCCAAGATTCGTAAAGCTCGTCCGCGAGGTAGGGGAGATCAATCCACAGTCGTTGGCCGTTGGGCATAATAGCCGCTTCATCGGAGGTGGCGCCGTCATTCTTTCGTGCAACTTGCCCGAGCTCTCGAAGCTCTAGAATAAGAGTAACCAGTCGATCATGCTCAGCGTCAGCGGATGGTATGATTTTAGCGGCATGGATCAACTCGTCCCATGCATCATGAAGATTTCCTCCAAGGCTTGCTATGTCATACGCAAAGACGCAATAATTGCGTCCGATACGGAACAAATCATCACGAAGACCTTGGCAGGTCTTCGCAGCATTCGCTAGGTCATGCTCGAATTCTTTGCACTTCTCATCATGGCTCAAGAGCGGCACGACAGAAGAAGTAGCACACTCAGCCATACCGGAGTTTTGCAGAAGAAGAATGGGGTACCAGGAGAGAGAGAGAGAGTAGATAGGTAGCTTGGGAGAATATGGTTACCGGAAAGAGGAAAGATTGAGGCAGTGAATTCAAAGGGCTAACTGATTGGTTCTGTTTACACATGTATATGTAATCAATCACATGTTCCGGCGTCGGACCGCCGATGTGAACACTGATATGCCGCATAGCACTGATTCTCTTACGTATACTTCTGTCACACCTCAAAGATCTCGTCCAACAAGGCGGCCAACGCTGGCCTGCCGAAAAGTCAAACGACCGGTGAGCCGGTTGGGTCTGCAGCAAAGTCGAAAGATCCCGACTGACATAGTGATCATCACTGGTTCGCACCATAGCACCATTGTCTTGCTGCATATGCTGTTGGTGATAATTTGTTACATTCAACAAGTCTCGACTGATGTAGCGACGTCATCTGCAGCAAAGTCGAAATAAGCACTTCTCAGGCCGTACGCACTAGCATCCATTGTATGACATTTGTGCTCCCCAAATTGAGGACAGCCAGCAAAACATCGGCCAACGGGCAGTAATTAGTAGGGCTGACAGACGCCTGAGATGGTGGCGGGTTGGACGGATAAAATGAGGTCGCGCATAAGAAATATTATATGCACATGGTTGCAAAGGCCCATGGTGACAATTACAGAAGGGCCTCTCATGTAAGTAGCCGATTACACCGCACTGGGGGGTTTGCTCACTTGCTAAGATGTGTTGCATCGTTGGTCGGAACGGAGCCGATGCTCAAGGTCGAGGGACAGTACAATAAGCTGAGGCGGGAGTCCTCAACATGATGGACATTGTCACAGGTGGCTTGGACTACATGCTGATCTTTGGACATCATTTGGGTACCATGTTCGTACATAACCTAGTGCCGCTACCTATCTGTCTAAGCTGTGCACCTCTGTTGGGCCGCTTCGTCGCCGTGAGCGATGCTGGGAAGCATTAGTCGTACCTTTTACACCTCGATAAATACATTTGAAGTCATTACCATGTTGTCTAATTTTTGATGCTATGATAATCGCATTGTTTGCCCTGTTTTCCCTCATGAGAGATGCACTTGTATGAGAAGATACCACATTGGAGTGAGCCTGGTGAGACGCCAGGTCCGAGAGACTTGCTCAAAGATCGTGCTTGCTGCGGCAGAATCAGAAATCATGAAATAAGTGCGTGGACTCTCTCCGCCATGCCAAACTGGACGGGCACATACAAACGAGATCACAGTTTCCGGTAGCGGGCATGTCTCCCATCGCGGGTAGCACGAGGTCAGCAATCGACTCCGTTAAGGTTCAATATGTCGAGTATTTTACCTTAAGCTGCCTTGGCTACCTGCCCAAGAGCATACCATCTCCGATAACTACATGAAACAATCAGAAGAGCGAGGCTCCCAGAATAAACGAAGGTAAAGTGCAACTAAGAAGTGCTGGCGTACTTTGGCGTCGGACGCGTCACGGTTTTCGTAGGCTGCGGGGCGCGGATTCACTCCGTCTTATTTCGCTGCCTTGAAAGGATGATGCTCAGCCTCCAAGGGCGGTGACCTTCCGCTCGCAGCCAATCATCTGCAAGAATCCTAAGAGGCAGCCGGGTTGTACAAGGCGATCGTCAGAACTTCACATGTTGTTCGGAATGTCTATTAAGTGTGCCCCTGTCACGGCAGAACGTCAGCTCGTGGACAACTTCATCATCAAACGGCATTGAGCTTCCTGTTCTGATCATTTCAGTGTGCATTCCGCGACCTCGCAAAGCTTTCACGCGCCATATCCAATTCCTGAATCCACCAAAATCCTGCACCCGAGCCATTACCCAAGCATCATCATGGGTGCTCCTTCCTCTGTTCCCTCCATGTCACCCAGCCCTGCCTCCCAGGCTGCAGGCCCCTCTGCCTCGATGACGCTGCTGTCTGGCCAGCACGAGCGCCTCATACTCGAGCTGCTCCCCTTCAAGGACAGCGCCAAGTTTCAGGAGTGGCTGAACAGCGGCTGGGTCCGCGGCTCCTGGTTGGAGTTCTACAGCGACTGCGTCACCAAGACCCGCAATGCGGTCGACCCGGACAAGATGCGGACGGCACAGGCGTCCAAGGACGCCATCAATTCGCACTCGCAAAAGTTTCTAGTTTACCATCCTGACAAGACGAATTGGTCCGTCGAGGACCACCACGTACGGTTCATAGTAACGGTCATCCAGGACAATATGCTAAACAGCCTGTGGTCGGAGTCGGAGTGGAGAAAGAAGGGAATTGAGGTCGCCAAGGCTGTGTTTGAGGTGTTGTGTTTTCTCAAGTCCTCGTACTACACAATTGAGGCCCAACCACCGAGCTACTCTCAGTAATGGCGCGTGTGTTGACACAAGATCCGGTGCTGGACTCGACTCCATTTTCGTATTTCTAGGGCGTTCATGTAAAGGTCTCGACTATAGAAGCAATCTAGTTTTTCGCACTTGCATACAATGAATGGCACGATTGTTCAGACCGGAGATTGAACAACTCTAGGATGGGGGCGCTGCTCTTGCGGCAAAAGCTCAGTGTGATAGCAGGACTTTCAGTGGCCAAAGCGAGGAACGTATGATAGGCTTGAAGAGCTGTACTCAGTTTCTACATCGAGGCCACTAAGAGCATAGTACGCAGTCACAGCTTGATAAGGATGGTCAATTTCTTTATCAATCTGGCAATCAGTCTGGTGGTTAGTCCAGCAGCCAGTAACTTATGCGCTCGGGCGTTTCTTCATTCGATTCACTGCAGAGGGTAAAGTTGAGCCCATCGAAAGGCCTTTTTTCATCGCCATTAACGTTAGTCGTTGTGTACTAGGAGCATACGGGGGTAAATAAACATGATTATGTATCTTGTCATTCATCCATGTCGTTCACCTGATCTGCCCACCTTCTGCCCTGTATCCCTCGACCCCGGCCATCAAAAATGAAAATGCCCCTGGGTCCACTGTACTTGGCCGGAAGCGTTGAGGCCAACTTGCGCATGGCGATATCCTCTTCTACCGTGTCGTCCCAGCTGGCTCCCTTCAAGCCCCTCCCCAGCCCATCGAAATCGTCAGACACAGAACCTCGGGCCTGCAGTAGGATATTTGAAGAGGCTGCTGGCATCTTCTCGTCCTCATCCTCCATCATCTCATCCCATGGTATGCCCATCAACTGTGAGCCGAGACCGTCAAAAATCTTGATCTCTGTTTGCATGACATCTTCGCCCTCCGTCAGCAACTCCTCCCATCTTCTGCCTTTGATTGCAGTGCCAAGTCCGTCGAAGATTTGAATGGGTGACATATTCTTTGCGGATTCTTGAGGATTGACAGGAGCAATATTCGTAGATTCTGCGTCTTCAATCATCAGATCATCCCAGCTCGCAGACGAGAATTCCAGGTCAACGACATCGAAGATGGTGAGCACCGGCGTAGGTGGACAGTCTCGATCGGAAAAGTCATCGGCGGAGTCGCTCTCTGCATCCAGAAGCTCAGGCTCGTCATCAGAGAACTGCATCTCCAATTCTGAAGCGGCATCTGCGAAAGCAGGCTCAACAGCCTGACATCGTGCCAACTCAAAATCCAAGTCCCATTCAATGGGGGTTTGCTTCCATGGCATGCTGCTCAGAGGTTCAATAGCAGCGCCTGCGTCGGAACGCTCGCTGCCCTCTCCGCTAGCCTCCCGGCCGCTGGTCAAGCTCATCTCCTGTCCTGCTGCGGTGGAATCCGCCACTTCATGGGCCAGCAGGCTAAAGTTGTCTGGTGTGTACTCGTCTACTGTGACGCGTCGATGGTGGGGATCATGACTCGTATAACTAACAGCTACCATCGCATTCTCGGTCAAATAGAGCTTGACTGTTCGGCGCTCGGCGAACGACACCTTGCTGAACCTGTTGTGACCGTCGACTGGGTAATGATGGTGCCAATTGTTGACGGAATGAACGTGCAAGTCGTATTGCCAATACCCTTTGGCAACATAAAGATCTTCTTTGTATCCTTCCAGGCTATCCACCATCCAGGACATTTCCTCCAGATATTGTGCTGCGGAGCTGTCTTTGACTGATTCAATGCTTAGTAGCTGGACAAAGCTATCTTATGAAATGTCTTTGCTCACAATCGGCGGCGGTGCTTTGCTCGCATTGTAATCCTCGCTGTTGTGGTGCTCGTTGCTTCGTAGGCTTCTTCAGAATGCTTTTGAGCGGCCTGTCGCGATGGGAGAGGGAGGCAGCCTAGGTGTTCCCAACACTCATAATCGGGTCCGTCAAGGTAGTTGCGGCCATTTCGGTGTTCAGGCGCAAAGCTCGATCTTCTTTTGCCGTGTATGTTTTGTAATATGAGCTGATGGGGTCGAAAAGAACGGACGAGTTGAGTGAAAAGCTGCGATGAACTGTAGTCGGCAATTCAGTACGCGTTTCGTAACGACTTGGGAAGCAGTCGGTTACAGGAGCTCGGAGAAAAACAGGATGCGATGCACTTACACTCGTTGTCGCTCGTTGCGCTGTATCTGTACGACTCGATGGATGCAGATTTCGTAGACTTAAATCGCGGGTTGGCGTAGCCGGAGAGATGATGGGAGAGGAAAGGGGACAAATGGATCAAAAGCATGGCGCTTTCACACATTTATACGCGCTGTAAGTGCTGTGAATCACATATCCTGGCGAGATTGCCAGTTTGCCCGTGTTCACGAACTCGCGTCTGCTCATGGCATAGTGTGTTGCCCCCCCCCCCCCCCCCCCCC
>JALHBY010000120.1:6427-19010 GCA_024340155.1 Tolypocladium pustulatum
CTTACTCTCACGTACGGCCGCCGTAATAGAGCGCACGAATAAGTAAGGAGCCCGGGCAACGCCTTTCTTACTCCCTTATAGATCGCTAATTAATTACTACGACTAGCACCTGTGCCTATAGTGCTGGCCCCGTTACAGTAACCATGAAGTCGTCTTCGTGCCGTGATCGCTTTCTTGGTGTTGCTGGAGGTGCTGGGGCCCTCGTAATGACCTGCGAGCTATTGAGGACCTTATGCCGGTTCTTGGGCTAAATTCTAGTAGCCCGGAAGCCTGCATTGATATTCATAGCTATGAGTGCCTTGTCTCTTGCCGCGGCATAGTACTCGAGGAAGTTGGCCTTGCTAATAAGGCGGTAATCGCTGATTAATTCGAGCTACCCAGGGTAATGCCGGTACCAGTGCTTCAATGGGCCAAATACAGCTAGATCTAGCGGCTATAGCACATGCGAGGTATGGGCCGGCAAGAATAGAAGGAAGATGTGGTTCTGGAAGCATTCCCATATGAAATCATCTGTAGTGTGGCTGCCGTGGCCATTAATAACGAGTAGCCGAGCCTCTGATGCGTCTTGCGGCGCCGTTTCTGGGATAAACACTTGTTACAGTCACTCGATGGCGATGGCATTACTAGTCCAGCCATTCTCAGAGCTTGTGAATAGCCAAGGGCGATTGAATTCGCGTTTGAACCATTGCTGCTGGACTGAGGCGCCTTTAAATATCACGACCGGCGTCAGCGCGCGTGGGTGGCGGCTGCTCGGCGGTTCCAAGGGATCCAATGCACTTAATTATCGTAGTCCAATTGCGTGCTTAGTTCCCTTTGATATAAGGCCGCTTGGGACTAATCTCAGAAGACCCTACGACGAGCCTATTGATCCCATTCCTTCTATAATCCCAGTCTCTTCGGTATTATAGATATTCGCCGGCCGGATCTAATCGAACGTGTTATATAGGTCGAACTAGGCGTTTATCGCGTTAAGATTGGCTCTATTGATCCTTCCTGTATTAATTCAAACGCCAATTTTGGTCTTTACATTAGGGTCGCGGCGGAAACAGGCATCCATCCAATGCTGGCTAAGAGCGCGCGTATCTCCCTTGCAAATTTTCATCTTTGTGACGATGTATTCCACTTGTCGGTGCGTTGAGCTATAGCCTAGCCTTTTCTGAGGTAGGATCCATGCTACTAATCGTCTCTCTTCATCAATTGAGAGTCTCTGGCGGTCTTGTTGAGCAACTGAGTGACGGTGTGCGCCGCGAATCCTTTTTCGGAGAGATGACTCTGGGATCCCGTATTGCGCGGCTGCACCACGTATAGACGAGCCGTTTAATATTGTATCGATAGCTGCATCGACATCGGATTCGGACCACGTAGGCATTTTACATAGTAATGCAGAATTGCGGCCGCAATTGAAGATCTTGTTGGAATGTGGAAATGCGACGCGTTGGTGTAAAGTGCGCGCTGTGGGGTTGTGCGGCCGCGGTGGGTCGAGGCACTTACGGGTACCCGTACACCTATTGGGACCCAAAGGCTGCCTAGGTCAACCGGCTCTATCCGACAGATCCAACACAATTGTGGGCTTCTTTATCCAGGACATGAGAGTTAGTGACATGTTTACACAAACGCCTTCAGGCATTACCCATAATGCAAGGCTCGCCCTACAGGTGAATATCCGTGCTAGAAAGGCTTCTTGGCACCCTCTCTTGCCCCACAGCCCCGCATGGGACGGCTCAAAGGGGCCATAGTGTTACGCAATGCACTCTGAAGGGTGACATGTGAGAACAACCAGATGCCCCGTGAGGAAGCAATGCGGCTTGACGATCGATGCCACTCGTATTCCTGGGACCTGAGCGGCTCAGGGATTTCGTTGACTGATAAGGCCGTGAAAGTTCACCTTCCCTTTTGGCTGCGGCATTTGTTGGTTCAGACAACCGCTTTGTACAGTGTTTACAAGGATGATCCCAAAGTGGGTCGAGAAAATGATGGACGGGAGATGATGCGAGCTGCGCAGGATTGGTGGAAAGCATTTGGCTAGCGCCAGGTCCGCACCACCGCGTCATGCTTCTACTTGAGACAACCAGCACTCTGGCTGATGGCCGGCGCATTCCAGGGCTTGGTTGAGGAGCATGCAGACGCCAGATGCTTTGTCACTGTCTGTCAATAGCACGGCGCCTGGTGGTTGGGCAAACGACTTCAGCCACAAAATATGCCGCCAAGCACTTTCGCCCTTTCGACTGCCACCACTGCGAGAAGGACGAAGCCACGTAATGGGCTTCGGCCGCGTGCCGGCACGGCTCGGCCTCGGGGAGCAGGGGCCAGTGGGGCAACCTAGCCTTCAGCGGCCGTGAGAGAGTAGTAGCGCGGGTGACACTGATGCATCCGTGCCGCATGACCGGCGACTACTCCGTACTCGTACGAGTAGTACGAAGTACCTTATAGTAGTACTCAGGGTTCCCTGCCAACGCTAGACTTATTGCCTGGCATGATTAGTGAACCAACACCTTTTCAGGAAGGTGCGGCTGACGGGCCGTGGGGGCGTCATTATCTCTCGAATCGGCTTTGAAATGGTGAGTTAGTTACGTCGTACACCTGCGGTGCGACTCTTGCCTGCACTGATACGAGCAGGGTTGTAATTTTAGTTCTTAGTTTTTAGTTTTAGTTTTAGTTACTAAGAGTTAGTTAGTTTTTTGGCCTTAAAAGACTAAGTAAGCTCGTTTTAGTTAGGGCTCTAACTAATTAAAACGCCTTTTAGTTTTGGTTAGTTAGTTTTAGAATAATTAATTAAAACTAAGAACTAACTAAGAAAACTAATTAACTAACTAAAAAACTAAAGCTAAAAATAGAAGTTTAGTAATTTATTATAACATAATATATAAAAAAAGATATAAATTTTTTATAGATAGGAATATTAAAAAGGAGTTATTTTATTACTTATTATACTTATTAATTAAATTAAAAGCTTCTTTAAATCCTATATTATTAATAATAATATTAATATATATATAGATATAAAAAGATATATATAAATAATATTTTATATATATTATTAATATAGATATATCTTACCCTTAGAAATAATTTAATAATTTATATTTAAAATAAAGGGTTTTAATTTAGCTTAAAAATTAATATAAAAGTCTTAGCTTAAAAATTTAGAAATAAAAAAGGTTCTAAAAATTAGCTTAGAAATTAGCTTAGGAATCTTGGCTTAGAAATCTAGGAATAAAGAAGGTTCTAGAAATTAGCTTAGAAATTAGCTTAGAGATCAGCTTAGAAAACTTAGCTTAGAAGTCTAGGAATGAAAAAGAAGGTTCTAGAATTTATAATAGACTACTAGTTAAGAAACTATAATAACTACGCTTCTCTTAAATTAATAGAAAGCTTATTCTACTAAAGTAAATTCCTTACTATCTTCTTTATCTATATAAGCTATATCTATCCTATCTTATCTATCTTATAAAATATCTTCTATCTATAAATACGAGCCTAAAGAAGAGGTTACCTCTAATTCTAATATAAATCCCTTTATAGAAGAAGATAATACTATGATTTTATCGGGTTTTAATTTATCTTCTTCTAATATATTAAATTCTAAGGAATTTAACTATAATAATAAAGATTATAAATTAGAACCTAATAACTAGTCTAAAGCCTATATATTTAAAAACGGCTTATTTACCCGGGCTTTTTTACTAAGTTAGTTATATTAGGTATATCCCTTTTTATATCCCTTTTTATATCTCTTTTTATATCCCTTTTTTATACTAATATTAATTATAGTTATAATTACTATAAGATATTTAAAGTTAAAGGCTTTTAATCTTCTAACTTAGTATAGTACTATAATATAAAATACCCTAGTATTATATTTAATAAAGAAATTAAGAAAACCTAGAAGAGAAGTATATCTTTCTAATCTATTATATATATATATATACTAATAATTAATAAAACCTGAAAATACCCTAATTAAGGAGGGCCTTTTTATTATTAATAATTAAAAAACCCGAACTAGTAATATATCTACTATTAATAATACCTTCGATAAAGAGGAAGCTTTTAAAAAAAAAACTTTATTTTCTTATAGAAAATAACCTATCTTTTAATAGTCTAAGTTCGAATAGCTTTAAAGAGCTTTTAACCTATTATAATAGGTAAGTTATTTATATTTATTATATCTAATTTATTTAATATATTACTTTTAATAGAATAAAAGAGGAGAAAGAAGGGCTTTTAAACCCTTTACTTAATAAGTCTTTTAACGAATTAGAAGACTATAAAAATAACCTTTCCTTAGGAAGCCTTTTAAGTTTAAATAAGGCTCCTTCGGACTCTAATTCTAAATCCGAATTTTATTTAGGGTTAGATACTATAGCTAATAAGGAATATAATATATACCTTAACGAAGCTATAGTAAATAAAAAGGTAGGTTTTTATATATTTATTTACCTTATATTAGCTTATAACTAACCTTATTTCTATAAGCCGAGCCTTTAGCTTATTAATAAGCTAATAAGGGCCGATTTCCTATCCTAGCTATATTAGCTAGGTGTTATCTAGCTATTCTAGCTACCTCTGCTTTATAGACAGAGCTTTTTTTATTAGTAGTAATATTATTACTAAAAACAGGAATAGGCTAAGCCCTAGTATAGCTAGGGGTATTCTTCTTTTAAAAAGCTAGTTCAAGGATTTTAAAGAATTAAAAGGGAAAATCGGGAAAAAGAAGAGGTTTAATCCTTATTTTCTTAGTTAGCTTTTATAGCCTTTATTTAATATATAATTTACCTTATTTATCTACTAACTTAAAGACCTTTTTTTAATTTTATTAATAAGCCTTTAGTTACTAATAGTTACTAAAATTTTAGTCTTTAGTTTTTAGTTTTTAGTTAGTTTTTAACTAATTTTTTAAGTTTAGTTTTAGTCAGGGCTCTAACTAACCAAAACTACCTTTAGTTTTAGTCTAGTTTTAGTTCTTAGTTTTAGTAACTAAATCACAACCCTGGGTACGAGTATCTGCCGATCCTGCGGTCTTGCCAGACACGCGCGGCTTGCGTGGCGAGGGTCGTTGTCGCAAGCCCAACACGCGTTCTTGAACCTACTCATTCTCTTGCCGTTAGTAGCGCATTTACCCATTTGCTCATCATCCTTCTAAGAAAACGTCTATGTGCAGGGGCTCACATGATATAAAAGTCTAAAGGCTGAACACAGATCGACAGACCTCGATGAGAATCGACCTCGATACATAATCGTAAGAACTCAATATGGGACCTCACTCTCGTCTTGCGCTTCTTGCGGCTGCACTTCTAGCCGCCATCGGCGTCGACACGTTAAGTACAGACGTGCCGGACTTTGAGTGGGGTGCTATTTCTCCGACCTCGCATCTCGAATACCACGATTGCTACGAATTCTTCAGATGTGCCCGTTTGCAGTTGCCTCTAGATTGGCGAAACACGACGGATGAGAGGACAGTTGCTATTGCCATCATAAAACTGGCTGCCAGTGTGCCTGACGACGACCCCTCATTCGGCGGGGCTATTTTTACAAACCCGGGCGGACCTGGTGGCTCTGGGGTCGATTTCATGCGCCAAAATGGCCATCTCCTCCGCGATTTACTTGATAAGCCAGGCGAGAAGCACTATGAGATAATATCATTCGATCCACGTGGCATCTCGAACAGTTGGCCGGCGGCTGACTGCTTTTCGAACAATATCATTACCCGCGATGTTTTCACCTTTGAGTCCCGTGGCAATGGTGGCATTGAAACAGGACCGGCAGCGCTGGCATATGGTTTTGCTCTGGCTGACGCCTTTGGTCAAAGCTGCGAGGTCGCAGACCAGGAAGAGAATCTAGAGCCTAAAGTCAATATCATGGCTTATATGGGCACTCCGAGCGTGGCCCGCGACATGGTCGCAATGCTTGACGAAGTAGAAAAGCTGAGAAAGCGACCTGTCGAGTACATTAACCCAAGTCACCTCGCTGAACAGGAGCAGTCGCGTCTGAAAATTCGCGCACTAGATGGTGCCGCAGAACTCATCGATGACGTACCACGGCTTCAGTATATTGGATTCTCCTACGGTACTATTCTAGGCAATTATTTTGCTTCCATGTTCCCTGGCCGAGTCGGTCGCCTCGTGCTCGACGGTGTGTGTGATGCTGACGACTATGCCAACGGACCAGTCAGTTTTCCCTACCACTGTTCCATCTTTTGAGGAATTACCCACTTGTGGATTTTAACGAGAATATACATCTAGGGCTGGCTTACAAATATCGTAGACGCCGACGAGATCGTCGATAAGTTTTTCGACGGGTGCCATAGGGCCGGCCCCTCGAAATGTGATCTTGCTCGAGATGAGGATGAGTCTGTCGCTAAGCTTCGCCTTCGCTTTTGGGCTTGGGTTGATTATGTAGACGACAACCCCGTGAATGCGTTCACCCCTCGAGGCATAATCGTTATTCTCACCGCTGGCGATATACGCACTCTGTTTGGACTTGCTTTATACGACCCGATTACCGACTTCAGGCCGCTAGCGTCTGCTTTTGACCGCGCCATGCGCGGCGACACTACAAAACTTGTCAGCATGATGATGGATTGTGGAATGGTCCCATCGCTTCAGAACGCTTGTCTCGCTAACGGTTCCACCTTTCCTTCTTTTCGTCGGGAGGGACAAGCTGCCGTCCTTTGTGGCGATGGTGATGATATAAGCAGCCGCAATTCTTCATGGTGGCGCCACTATATCGATAAACAGCTATCCAACTCCTCTGTCCTAGGTGCTTTTTGGACTACGATACGTTTCGCATGCTCTGGATGGCGATTTCGGTCTAATTGGAGTTTCAAAGGCCCATTTACGACCCCTGAGGCTTCCAAGTCTGCTTTATCTCCTCTTCCTGGCCGTCTTGCTGCTCCTCTGCTCTTCCTGAGCAATCGTCTGGACCCTGTTACACCTCTTCGTGCTGCGCGTGCGATGGTAAAAAATCACCCTGGTGCCGGCCTTCTTATACAAGAAACGATGGGCCACTGTGCTTTTCTTCCTGCTCAAAGTCTCTGCACCAAGAATATTGTGGCCGATTACTTTGACCACGGCATTGTCCCGTTCCAGGAAACATCCTGTGCAACCAGTTGTGGGCCTTGGAATGATGGCTGTCAACAATTCGTCGCTGCCAGTTCTAATATTCCGCTCAGGGGGCAGCGTCGGTCCCGCCGCACGGTTGACTTTCCGCTGGGTATATAGCGAGAGGGTGCGGCACTGTATAGGATGAATAGGCCTAGTAGACGGACATTAGAACCTACGAAGTGCCGCCTAGCCTTTACTTTAACTCATACCTAAGTCATTTTAGTATGACTTCTCTACGATAGCGCAATTCATGCCATCTTGTGCCCTAACTGTGTTACTAAGTTCACTCATCGAAGGAACCATTTGACCCTGGTATTTGAGTTTGCTGCTAGTTCATGCTTCGCATTGACGAGGACCTGAATTAAATTAAGGCGGAAATGCGGGATTACACAAGGACTTCTCGAACGTCGACAGTCGATATTCCAGGCCCCAGACGGTAAGAAGCGTATATTCGACCACGCAAATATTCTTTTATCAGGCATTCTTTCCTTAAAGCGTATCACATTCCATTATTCTAAAGCTCGTTAAACCGACTTCTCTCCGCCGCCAATATCATCGGACTACCTACTTCCACTATTTCACCTTTTTCTAGAACGAGCACCCAATCACATATGTTAAGCACTACGTCCAGGCGATGCGCCACCATAATAACGGTGTAGTCCCGGAACTCCGCCTTAATGATATCCTGCATAGCGCGGTCCGTGTCTAGGTCCACTCCAGCGTTAATTTCGTCAAGTAGCAAAACGCCGCCAGTCAATCCCCTTTCTAATGTCTAGCATGTCGCTAAAGAACAGCCCTACCTAAGCTAAACAAGTTCTTCTATCCGGAACTAAGCTTCTCGGCGCATAGCTCCATATGGAGCCCCCCGGAAATTTCCACAAAATGGGCCAACCCGACAGTTTTAAGTACAGAAAGACATGTCTTATCCGTTGCTTCGTCAAACAGATCTAGATTGCTCTAATTGAGGCCCCGCCGGGCAGAAAGACGGCATCTTGATAGACTATAATGAATCGCTTTCCAATAATCAATCGATGAACGCAGCTAAGGGAAATATTATCGACTTTTATTAAATGAGAGGAAGAAGGCAGGGGATCTAGAAGACGGGGAAGCAGTAGAATCAAGGAAGATTTACCACTTGCACGTATTAGAAGAGATTTGGTAAAATAGACTTATTTGAATGCTTTACCTGCCACTTCTACCGCAGAGAGCGACCTTTTCTCCTAGCTAGATGAATAATGTAATATTCTGAAGCGCAATGATTTCTGACTCCCCATTTAACGGTCTATAACGTTAGCATATTTATGCCTGCATTGATAAAGAGTTCGAGAAATTTTGAGATACCTATAAGATGCTGAAATAGCATTGAGTTCAATACTACCTTCAACCGGCTATGCATTAGGGACCTGGATAACTTCATAGGTCTCATCTTCGGGCTTCACCTTGCTGCTGAACGCTCTGAGTCGACTGATGGCTCTAATTAACGTTTCGAGAGACGTGTAATACTGCATCAAGCTTAATACTATAGTAGCTAAGCTCATTAGTATTACCAGACTCGCGCCAGTAAAGCCAGAGTTTATGCAAAGCTAAGTGGCAAGAATTATGAGAATTATAGCTATTACGCCAACCACAAACATCAAAGTCGTTCTAAGGCATTCCTAAATCATAGATAAGAGGTATAGTGGCCATTAGGAGGAGTTCAGAAGGACGTTGTTACGGGCGATATAGTCGCCTTCACACCCAGTAGCCCGAATTGTGGTAATACCTCCCAATATATCTAAGAAGTGTATGTTAAGGTCACGTTAGCGGACGAGCTTCAAACACATTATAGGGATCCTCACTATAGCGGGCTATTTGCTTCAAGATCTAGTAGTCGTAATTATCTTGAGGTTCGGAAATGTAATTATTGCGAGATATGGTAATGCGAAAGCAGCAACAAATGCATCTTCAACGAGAGCAGAAACCAGAATTAATACATTGAGTAGTGCAAGCGGTAGCTCTCTATCAACCAGAGTCATGTCCTAAAAAAAAAAGGTTCGTCACGGTGCCAGTACCAGTATCCATGAGAAATTGTAGAGGGGCTCGAAGAACAGTAGTAATAGCTTAACGATGCAGCTCCGCTCCAGATAATATAACCATACCAAGCAGTACCATAGTCGCAGCGCCAACGGTAGCAAGGATTTTAGTCGTGCCAAGCGTGCCGAGGATTCCTATGTAGAACTGCTTCGATCGATTAAAACGATCTACAGACCAGTATAACATCCATATCGTCAAAGAGTTTATAGAAAATCCATATATAAAGCAGAAGAGTACTATAGCAATAACGTATTCTTTTCTCATGCTGCGGAGGTAGTGCCGATATACATCATAGTCGCCCGTTTGTCTACTCTTCTGGTGTCTATTGGTTTTCTAGAGAAGAATTGAGTTGATTTAACGTACTAGATGGTACTTCATTCCTTCGAAATTCAAGTCTAAGTCGGTTGTTTTGAAGTTCAATGTTGAAACGTACTTGCCATTTCTAACCAAAGTCTCGAAAGAGCCTTGCTCGACGATTCTTCCGTCGTTTCTAAGGACTATAATATAGTCTACTAAAGATAAATAACGCACGGAGTCGGTACTTAAGACCGCCGTGGTTCCTCTTTGACGAATAATACCCTTCTAACCAAAGACCTTCTCGAAAATCTCGTTTTCAGTATATGTATCTAATCCGCTAAAAGCTTCATCGAGAATAAGGACGTCTGATTGAAGGTATAGGGCTCTGGCTAGAGCCAGACGCTGCTTTTGCCCACCGCTGAGCATGACGCCATTGCTGCCTGCCCTAGTATTGCTACCTGATAGTAGAAATACAATATCAGCCGTTAACACGGAGGCATAAACGACAAAACCCTATCTTCTTTGGCCAAATTCAGAACAATCGATAATATTCCCCAATATGCTTTCGTCAAAGATAAACGGAGGCTATGTATAGAATCCCATAGGACAGCCCCTGAATCTGCTATAGACTCTTCCAGAAACCAGGGGGATCTCGCCTAGGAGCGCTTGACATAACGTTGATTTGCCGGAGGCGACTGGGCTGACGATCATTATAATTTTTCCATGTGGAACAATAGTCTCTATATTCTTGAGTACCATTTGACTTTTATCCCAGTCAGATGAACCTTTTATCATAAATGCTAGATCTGGCAACGATATAGTAGCGGCGACGCAAGCGATTTTTAAATGACACTCTGCGTCTGAAGTCTCCGGCAGATACGAGATCTTTTCGGAAAGTTCGTATAAATATCTCTTTTCAAAGCAGAGCCGAAAGTCCTCCCGGGGCTGCTCTGCTAAGTATGATTCGATGCGAGTAAAGCTTGTGAGCGCGGCAAGGCAAGCTGGTAGCGTTTGGAAGAGTATCTCTAGAGGGCTCGATAGAAGCATTATGTAAGACAATGACACAAAAAGCGTCGACACATCGAGAGCTCGGAGTATAATTGCAAATGTAATTGCTGGCGAGACAGAGGCAGGAATAAAGGACAAAGCCACCGTCAAAAGCAAGATAAGCCGGAACTTGTTTTCCAGCCCGAATCTCCTCTAATCTTAAACATTATATTAGTTCTGCGATCTACTCTGATATGCCTAACATTTTGAAATGTTTTATATTAGAGATTGCACTAGCCGTGATAGCAATTCATTTTTATATGTTTTCTATCCAGACGGCTTGCCTATTGTCGACGAGCCTTAGAACCTAGAAGAGAGCGACTAAGAAAATAATGATAATAACGATAGGTAAGATAAAAGCATTACCCAGCTATCGCTGAAGTAATTAACATCCGAGACCGACTTCGATTAGATTGGCCCATACATCGTGCATGACGCGGATACCAGTTCTAATGTGCTCTACATCAGTGCTCATCAAAGTCACAGACGCCGCATCAGCGGCTATCGTGACAGTGATCTCCGTAGCTTTTTTATAAACGCACGTACATAGACAGACACGAGACACGGACGCTGCTCTTTCGTTAAAATATCCATAATATACTATGGATATCGCCATTCTAGTATATATTAATACGCATGCCCCGATAAGACCATAGCCCTTAATTTCATACGAATCTGTTTCTTCTGGATGTTCCAGGTATTCAAGGAGCCCCAAGAAAGAATGGCTGGGAGTATTGAAAGCCAATCAGAGCTACTCGGGGTATGACAGGGAGAAATAGATACCAACCAAACGATTTTAGCATGCTCGTTGCTAATAAGAGCTATTTCCCATACTAGTGACGAGCTGCGAGCCTGTCGCTAAGATTCAAAATTGCTATTTCCGCACTCATTATTTTGTTTAGCTAGTATAGGTCATATAGGAGGGGCTCGTAGGGTCAGGGTCAGGCTCGCGGCGTCGGCGGGCACGGCGGGCGCGGCGGGCGCGGGGCGCGGGGACTTGGTCGCTTTCGTAGCGCGGTCGCTAGCAGGCGGCGGGGGGTTCGGGGGCGGGGCGCGCGACGGCGACGGGCGATGCACGGGGCGGCAGGTCGTGCATTCGATAGCGGTCGTCGCCGGCCTCCTTCTCCCGTCGAGCACGATAGAATTTCCCTACGGCGGTCGGGGCTTCTTGTCTATAGAAGGCATAGCGATTATTAGCATCGTCGTTCGTAGGGTCGCGCTTAGCCCGTGTAGGCAGATATGCAGTACGTACCGGTACGTACCGTAGTATTATAGTATCCCTATTAGCTCGATTCTCATTTTCTCATTAGCCTATAAGGACTGATACTACCCTTGTCCGCTCGTAGCTAGCATACGTTAGCAAGCCCGCCAATCAATAGCTAGAGTAGAGGCGAGGGAGCGAGGGAGCGAGCGAGCGAGCGAGGGAGCGAGGGGGGGAAACCCTATAGATTCTATAGCATACGTCGCAATGCCCTAGAATACGAACGCAATACGTAGAGCGAGCAAGCAGAGCAAGCAAAGCAAAGTAGCTAAAGCAAAGTAATAAGGGCGCCTAGCGAAGGAAGTAAGAATAGCTAGCATTACGTAGGGAGCAATATACTAGAGTAGAGGAGCAACGCAGTAGTACAGTAGTATATATAGCAGCACAACGCGAGGCATAAGATAAGGGCGAGCGAGCTATAAGGGCCAGCAGCGGCCGCGGCTATGGCTACGGCCGTGGTAATAGAAGCGCCTATAGCAGTAGCAGTAGAAGCGCCTATAGCTACGGCAGTGGTAGCGGTCTGTACTATTATATAAGCAAGTATCGCGGGGTTATACGAGAAAAGAGGGAAGTTAGAGATATAATATATAAGGTTATAGAGAGATTATTCCTACCTACCTACCTACCTACCTACCTACCTATATATACTATACTATACTATACTATAGTATAAGAAACTATCTTCCTAAACTAGCTACCTATCACTGCATCGACGATATCTGTAGAAGATTCCGTAGGGGACACTCATACAAATGCCTGACCCACTCTTGAAGGTAGGGGGTAGATGTCGTAGAGCCAACGA
>JALHBY010000121.1:0-13074 GCA_024340155.1 Tolypocladium pustulatum
TTAGTACTAACCTATTAATAGCTCGGTACCCCTTATATACTACCTTATTAGGCCTACGTTACCTATATCTCCGAGATATATAAGTACTAGTATAGTAATCTTATTACAGACCCGAGCTAGTAAGCTTAAGTCTATAATAATAGTATAAGTAATTCTAGCGTAAATTAATTAAGCTATATAGTAGTAGAGGGCTTATAAGCTGCTCCTCTATTATATAAGTATTTAGTATACTTAGCCTTTCCTCCTATAGCTTAGGTATAAGAGGAATACTAAGAGCTAACAGCGTCGTAATATTTAATAATTATACTATTAGCTTATAAATAAAAGCATAGGTAATTATAGCGTCGATTACCTTAATCTTCTTTTTTATAATATTATGCTTTCTAAGGTTATTATTTAGGTTACTTAGGATAGTCGCTATATATTTACGCTCTGGTAAATAGTATATTATTTATAGTTATAGTTTAACAGGCTTATATATACCTTATAGCTAGTTTTAGAGCTCTATCTTATCTTTCGCGTTAAAGTAAATAAATTACTTAAGATATATTAATAGAAAAAAGGAGGGTTTAGGTACGTTATAAAGCTAAATTAGGGGTTTCTTTACTTATTAAATTAGGCATAGTTCTAGTAATATTAATAGGAAGTTAGAATAGCGGCTAGTTTATTAAGGACGAACGAATATATAAGAAGCCGAGAGTAACGACCTTATAATAAAATAATAAATAAGTCCCTGCCTAAGTAAATTTAGTAAGCGTCGTAGCTTAATAAGCGTTATAATATTAAACCGTATAAGATAAGAGGAGTTATATTATATAAGTTAATAAGATAAGGTAGTAAATAGCTACTATCTTAAAAGGGTTAGAGGAAATAATTATCCTCTATTAAAAAATCTATAAAGAGCTTATAAATAAATAAAAAGTATATAAGGTCCTGTCTAATCTTAGGGATCTTAATAGTCCCTTTATATCCTTTTAAAGTTAGGCTATCGTTATCTACCTACTTTTTCTACCTCCTATTTTTCTAGGTTAGGGGTCTATACTATCTCCCTAATAAACTCCTCCCTATATAGAAACTACCTACCCTTAGGTAACTATAGATATAAAAGAGGGATAGACCCCCTCTTTAAGGCTAGGCCTCTTATATAAAAGAAAGAAGAGAAGAGAAAACCCCTAAGTAAGTATAAGTAATTTTTTTACTATAACTACTTATCCTCCCCCTTTTCTCTTAAGATAAAGGAAATAAAATAAAAAGAGACCTAGGTATTACTTAATCTCCTTAACTATTCCTTAAACCTTTAATTATAGCGCTATTTATTATTTAGGCCCTCTTACTTATATATTACTTCCCGCCTTACTATATATTTACTCTTAGATAGTCTATTACCTTAGCCTTCTCTCTTAGTCCTTTTAATATCTATTATAATGTCTTCCTCTAGATATTACTATATATTATAGTCGACTAATCTTAGTAGAGCTATAGAGATATAACTATACCTAGATCTAGAGTAAGGGATATAAGGCTATATATTAAAGATGGGCCTTAATAAGGTTATTAACTCTATAGTTATTACTTAACTATATTAATCTAGTCTCTCTAAGTCCTATATATTCCTTCTAGGTATAATCTAAATAAGAATAATACCCTTAATCTAATTATATTAATAACTTCCTTTAGTTTCTACTAAATTAGTTATATATATAGAGGATAGTAATCTTAGGCTAGTAAGGTAAGAAGGTAAATAAATAGTTCTTATAATAGAAGATAAAGGTATAGAGATATCTAATCTTATCCTTTTATAGCCTCTAGGTAAATACTAGGGCGTTTTAGTTCTATAATATAAACTTCTTATATTTATAGTAATAGATAGTATAGTTCCCTAACTCTAAGTTATTATACTATATTATAAGCCTATATATAATAGCTTATAAACTAAAGATATTTTTATATTAGCTATAGCCCTAGTTAATATACCCTAGGATTATCCTAGACTAAATAAGGACTATAGGCTCTATAAAATAGTTTAGTAAGATAGTATTAAGTAAGGAGTTCCTTAATAAACTAGACTTTAGAAGAGAACTTAGCCTATATTAGGTACCCCTATCCTAGTAGGTATATATACCTATAAGGCTCTTATCTATAGTTCTAGCTATAACTAAATAAGCGTCTAGTTAACCTTAAGTAATACTAGTAGTCTTAAAGGAGTTATATTCTATAAGCCTCTCGAAGGTTAACTAGCTAGTTATAGTAAAGAGATTAATATACTTAGTATCCTCGAATAGCCTTAAGGTATTTTAATACTACTAGGCGATATTAAATTAATTAGTCCTGCTAGCCTTATATTTCTTATAGCTATCTCTCGTTAGTATTTAGTAAGTCGATTTTTCTATATAGCCTTTATATTCTCTAGAATTATTAATACCTATTACTTATCCTCTCTAGCTCGTTAAGTAAATATAAGAATATAGTATAGGTCGATAATAGCCTTAGTCCCTTTATATAGCTAAATTATTTAATAGTAAATATACTTTATAAGCGCCTTAGGGCCTATAAGTCTATAAGGGCTACTAAGAGTTATAAGGGTTCTATTTTACTAAATAGGAAAAAGTAGATATTAGAAATATTTATTAGTATCTTAAAAGTCTTATAAAGCCCTATTTTCTTTTATTCTAAGCTAGAACTTATTTCTACTATAAATTCTTAACTTTATAGCCGCTATATCTTATAGAAATCTAAAAGCCTATTTTACTAAAGTCTTATACTTATTACGTCTGCCTAAGCTTATATATAGGGGCTAGTCTCTATAGCGCTAGTTATTATTATATAAGATTTCCTGCCTCGAGAAGTAAATACTATATTTAATATCGATATCCTTAACCTATTTATTAATATCCTCTAAGGATAGCCTAACTATTCCTCTTAATTAATACTATAGGTTTATTAATATAATATAGCTATATTCTTACTAGTCTACTTATATAAGGCCTAGGGTAAGGACGAATATAAAGTTATAAGGGTAGTTATTTTAATATAAGATTTACCTTTATATTCTAACGAAGGTAATAAGTCTCTTAGTCTAGCTCTCGCGCTAGTTATCTAAGATTATAAGGGTCCTAGTCTTTCTATCCTAAATAAAGCTTCCCTAGTAAAATCCTTCGTTCCTTTTATTTATATAGTTAATAAGTCCTATATAAAGGTATTAATTAAACTCTTTCTTATAATAAGTATCTTAGAATAATCTATAGTTTTTAGTAACCTTCTAATCTTTTAATAGGTATTTCTACTAAATACTTAGATTTCTAGTCTACTAACCTAAGTTAAGAGAGATAGATTACCCTACCTTTATATTAATTATTAAAACATTATCTAGTAGTCCTATAATATATTCTAAACCTCGGGTAAGGATCCTTAGTATAGCTATCCCTATAAAATTCGATATTTATTAATTTTCGCTAATCTTAAGTAAGAAAGTATAGGTATCTATAAGATAGCCTAGCTATTACTTATCTCTAAAGTTCCCTATTTTCTTAATATTCCTAAATATTTATAAAGTAACGCTTATATTAATTTTATTATTAGAAACTTATAATAAATAAATAGGCTAGTTCTTTCTTATTATTATAAAAGCTAGTTAGACTTTATAAAGGTTATTAAGAAGCTTATTTACTTTAGGCTTATCTAACTAGAAAAACCTCCTATTTCCTCCTTCTATATCTACCTAACTATATTAGCTATAAAGGTTCGTCTTATTTAAAATATTAAGTCGAAAGAGGATAGTAAAATTCTAAGTTAAGGGTCTAGGCTTTAGTAATTAGAGTTAAGTAGCGTTTCCTCTAGTTTCTATCTTAAAGGTAGGTATAAGAGATTTAAGAAATAGAGGGTTTAAGTAATCTATAAAAAGAGGTAGCTCTATTAATTTAGAGGCTTATTTCGATAGTTTCCTAAGTAAAATCCTATAAAAAGGGTATACTTCTATAACTTATATAAAGTTCTTTAGGTAACTTAAGGGTTTTAATAAAGTAAGGGCATTTTAAAGGATATATAAGAAGAAGTTTTCGCTTTTTATAAGAGAGCGAATAAGAGGGCTTTTATAATAGTATTAGGGTTAGTAAATTACTATATTAAAGATAAGAGGGTTAAATATAAGAAGGCTATATAGAGCTAGGGTTTATATAATCTTATAGGGAAGAAGGTATATATATATAAAAAAGAAGAAAGGAAGGCAGGCTTTATCTATATTAAGAAGCTACTCTTTTATAGCTATTATAAGCTAGCGAGGTAATTAGACCTTATTACTTATTAATACCTATAGTAGTTTTTATATACTCTTATTTTATAGTTAATTATAGCCTAGCTTTTAGTATTATAAATTCTAAGTAATAGTTAGGGTCGAGTATATACTATATATAGGTTCTTTATTATCTGGAGTATATTTCGAATAGCTTTATATATCCCTAATTAAGTTTCTAGGTAACTATACCTAAAGAAGCTATAAGACCTTAGCCTCTTAGCTTATAGGCTTATACTTTCTTTTATAAGTTCCTCCTTTATCTAAAGTATTATATCGAGGTATATACTAAATTTACTACTATTCTTCCTCCCTCTTCTACCTACGCCCTCCTTAAAAGTTAATAAGATTATTATATTAGCTAAATACGCTATTACTAACTTCCCCTTTATATATAATTTAATAATAGCCGCGTTATAAAAGTTCTTTTTATAAATAATATTTTAGTTTCCCTCGTTTCCTTTCCTTCTTTAACTCTTCTTAACCTTTTAATTTTTTTTAACTATAATAGCTATAGTTAATCGAGATAATCTTACTATAAAGGCGCGTAAAGACTTTCTTAACTATAAGAATATTATAGCTATAAGAGTCCCTTTTAAGTAGATATCTATAGGTTAACTTATATCTTAGTATAATTATATTAATACCTAGATAGACTTAGATAAGAGATATTACTAAGTAAGTAATATTAATTAATCTTATATCCTTTTTATATTTAATAATAACCTTAAAGGTTATAGCTACCTCGAAACTTAGGTACTTAATAAAGAGAATATTAGCTATCTTAGCCTCCTAATCCTTATTAAAGTAGCTTTTTAAACTTAATAGGCGCTATTTATACCTATAGATATCTATTAAGAAGCTAAAAAGTTATATCCTCTTATATTCTTCCTTAAAAGGTATAGAAATCGGAATATTAGTTATTTTATAATAACTAGTCTTTAATATCGCCTTATTTATATTCCTATAGAAATCGCTTACCTATAGGGGTATTTCTTTAACTAGTTACTCTAGTATCCTAAGTATATTATAGCCCTCTTTATTATTACCTTTAGCTATTAAAATTATACTCTTTATAGGGATTATTATTAGGCCTAGACTATATCTACTATAACTACCTATAAGTATTATATATTCCCTTTCTATAAGTATATTTTAATAAAGGGATTATTAAAAGGTTTATATACTAATTATATTTAATACTTTACCTAAGCTAGCTTTTATAACTAGTAATACTATTATAGGTATACTATAACTTTTAAGGTAGATACTTCTTAATAAGGGTATACTTTTACTAATTATAATATAGATTAGATAATTAGCGCTAAAGTTATAGAAGTTATAAGTAAGGCTATTTCTCTACGCGTCTTATATTACTTTCTATACCCTTTTAACTCTCCCTTTAATTAAGCTTTAATTATATAGGCTAACTTAATTTAGGGTAACTCTAAGTAAGTAGATCTTTAAAATCTAAAGGCTTTAGTTAATACTTAATAAGTTTTAGAATACATAGCTAAGGGATATAGTATTAAAGTTAATTTTAATAAGTAGTTCTAGTAATTCTTTATTAAAAAGAGCGCCTAGGAAAGTAAAGCCTTTCTTATAAGCTACTTCTTACTTTATAGCTACTCCTACTAATAGTATATCTAAGAGCTATAATACCTTTAATATTTATCTCCTCTAAGTAAATATAATTAACTATTAAGCTAGGAAATTAGCTTCTAGTATAAAAGTCTAATTACTAGCGCTTATTCTATAGCTAAAGGGATAGTAGTAAAGTAATAATAATTATAAGAATAAGGGGCTTATTTCCTAGCTAAAGGATTAGTAGCCGCGTTATTAAGTAGTCTTTCCTAAGTTAGAGGGGCTTCCTAAGTATTTATTAAGCTTAGAACTATTTAATCTAGCTTTATTTTATAATACTTTACCTATATAAGTAAAACGCTTAACCTTTATATCTTCTCTATATTAAGTAAGTTTAACTTTCTCTAATCGCTAGGCCTAGTACTTTTAGTAGCCTTATTAATAAGTAATTATCTAATCTTATATAACTATATCTTCTATAGTAATTATAATATCTTTTAAAGTATTAAGTAATATTAAAGGTATATCCTTACTTATTTAAGTAGCCTTCTTTTATCTATCTTATATACTTAGTATAGACATCCTTATAGTAGTTCTATTACTAATAGCTACTAGCTACCTCCTCCTTAATTATAGACTTAAAGCTCTTATAGGGATAAAAGGAAAACCTAGCTAATATAGCCTTAAGTAGTATAATTATTAAAAGTTAATAACTATATATTTATCCCTTTCTTCTTATATTAATAATAGAATCCTAACTTTAAAGTATTATCTTAGCCCTTTATTTAAAGGTATAAGCTAGTCCTCTCCTCCCTAAGTATCTATAGTAGAATTAGGCTCGTTCTCCTCTTTATCTTTATTATTTAAAGAGTTACTTATAGGATTATCTAATTTAGCTATACTCCTAAGTACTATCCTATTAGATCCTTCCTAAGATAGGTTTAGTAATAATCTATTAACTAAAGAGGGGGTATTATTTTATATTAATATCTTTAGTTTATCTTATAGTAGCTAGCTATCTATATCTAAAGACTATTAGCTATTAAGTCCTTAAATAAACTTTTTAAGGTATTCCTTAGTAATTATCTTACCTAGCTTAACTCTATCTAGCGTCTAGAGATAGTATATACCTATATATAGGGCATAGGAGATAATATAAAAAGGCCTATTTTAATATATTTATAACTTAGCAGTCTTAGAGAGATTATTTAATCTCTATATATTATATATAAGGATAAGGTTACCTAAGTTTAAGGAGTCCTTTTCTTTCCTAAGGGTATATTAGTTTTACTTATTTATCTACTTTATTAATTATTAGTAAAAAGTTATTACTTTTTCTTATACCTTCTTAATATTATTAGCTTTATATACTAGTATATAAATATATATATTATAAAGATCTATTAATATTATAACTTTATCTTAGTTAATTAGATACTAAGTTAGGAATTTAACCTCTAAGGGTAAAATCGGCTCTTAACTATATATTAAGTAAAACAGTAATATCCTATAGGAGTGCTATATAGCTATATAATTAGCTAGAATAGCCTAGTTAAGAAGATATAGCTACTTCCCTTTCTTTACTTATATCGCCGCTATCTTAGTTAGTAACGAGGCTAGAATCTAGTATCTAACTTTAACCTATATATTCGCCTTTAGGTTATATATAGAGATCTAGATTATCTTCGTCCCTAAGCCTTCTAGGATAGTCTAAAAGTCTATCTTTATCTCTAATCTATTATTAATAATAGCTTATATTACTATACTATACCTATAGATAATAAATAGCGCGAATTTAATTATCGCCTTTATTAATAGCTTTAGTAAGGGCTTAACTTTAACCTAACTAATAAGATTATATCGCCCTTCTAGGAGGTAAATTTACCTATAATTAAACAGTATATATTAGTAATTAAAATGACCCTTACTTATTAAGTAGCTAGGAACTATTAATATTATAAGTTCCCTTAGTCGCTAAGGAGTAAATTTCTAATACTACTTATATATAGTAATAACTATAGAAACGTTATTCTATAAGGATTATTACTAATACTTATTTTATAAGAACTAGTAAGTAACCTCGCGACCTTTATATCTTAATTATAAGTAGAATTTCTATATAAGCGTTGTTTATTTAGTTAGATTATCTATAATAAGGCTTAGACCTCTTATCTCCTAAGTAAGCCGCGCTTATAACCTCTATTCCTCTATAAAGAACTTCTAATATTTCTTTTATAGCGCCCTATACTATATATTACTAAGATTAGATAGTTATTATAGCGTTTAGAGATATTTAGTAACTTAGCGGGACTCTATAGAGTAGTTTCCCTTAAGCTCTATTTTAATAATTATATTAAGGTAAAAGTCTATAAACTCTTTAATATCTCCTTTTCTCCTTTAATTCTCTTATTTACTATATCTAAAGGGACCTTAGGTATATAAGATAGCCTATCGGCTACCCTATTCTTTATACTAGCTATATATTATATTATAAAGTTAAATAGAAAGATGTAGCTAATATATTATATAACGTAAGCCCCTAAGATATCTTTAACTACCCCTTTTAGCTAGTTTAAGAGGACCTTTATATTAGTTTCGAGGGTAAGGTAAACTCTATAAATATAGCTTCTTAGCCTTTAGAGTATATATAGAACCTCCCTATACTCTCTCTTTATTATATTATAGTTTATCTCGGCCTTAGTCTAATAGCCGCTCTTAAATTATATTAAGTAGCGTTTTCTATTAATAACTTATATAAGAATAGCGCCCTAACCCTTAAGGCTTACGTTATATATTAAAATTACCTCCTTATACCCCTTACTAAGGTATAGGTATATAAGAATAGGTAGTTTTATAATTACCTTCTTTAGGGTATTTATTATTACTTACTCCTCCTTATCCTAGGACTATTCGATATTCTTCCTTAGTAAAAGGGTAAGTAATTATATAAGTTATATAAACTATTTAATCTAAATCCTATAATACCCTATAATACCTAGAAAAGATTATACCTCTAGGATATCTTAGTAATATTCTTACTTAAGGATCTTCTTAACCTTTAAATCTATTAGACTTTAACTATTTATTCTATATAGGTATCTTATAATCTTAATAGCCCTCTAATAAAACCTAGACTTTATAGTAGAGATTATATAACCTACTAGCGCGATATTTAAGAGGACTTTATCGAGGTTAATAATATATTCTAGGATAAACTAATATATACTAAGGAAGGCCTCTTTATACTATATATAGTATTAAGTCCTTTAATTATAATATCGTTAAGGAAGGCCCTATAAATATATAGGATAAGGTTAAAAAGAATATAAATTATAATATATATAAATTATATAACCTAATTTATACCCCCTTATAGTAGAGTATATATTTAAAGGAGTCTAAGAGGTATAGAGAATATTATTAAGTTATAACTTATCTAATCTAAGGGAACCTAGTTATATCCTAAGAAGAAATCTAATAAAGAGAGAACTTTATATATTGCGAAGTTATTACTAAACTTATCTATACTTAGTAAGATAAAGGCGTCTTAGATTATAATGCTATTTAATTATATAATAGAGTTAATTAGCTATAATCCTCTATCCTTTTTAACTATAAGAAAGTATAGGTTTTAATATAGGCTATAAGATTCTTTTAATATCCCCTTTTCTAGTTAAGATTTAAGGAATTCGATTACTTTTACCTCTAAACCCTAAGGGATAGGTATATTACTAGCTTACTAAGCTTTATAGTCTATAACTTTAATAACTTAAGGAGGAGCTATAATTAGATCGACTTTATTATATTCCTTAAAATCCTAGGTAAGGGTAGCTTCTTAGTTAAATAAAAGCTAGATTAATATCTCCTTCTATTTAGGCTAGAAAAACCTATTAACTTAACTAAGGATATTAGCTAAGCGTTTTCTATAGAGTCGGGTCCCCTTTTTTATAAATAAGAGTTTACTTATAAAGTACTTAGTAAAAGGGCTATCTATATTAAGGTAATTTTTAACTACTTCCTATTTCTTCTCTTTTTAATATAGATTACCTTTAGGGGTTAACCTATCTAAGGGAATATTATCTTTTAGGTAGATTTTAATACCTTTATATTTAAAAAGAGTATTAACTATAGGACTATCTAATCTTACCCTTTTAACCTAGTCTCTCTTAATAGTTCGTTATAGACTAATTAGTTTATTATACTTTTCCCTTAGAGCCTCTTAATATTATAAGAACATATACTTTATTATTATTATTATAACTTTATTAGCTACCTTTTCTCCTATAAAGAGTATAATTATATTATCTTTTTTAAGAGGAATATCTTTAGTAAGGATCTTACTAATATTCTTTTAAGATTAAATCTTTCCCTCTTATAAGTCTATAGGCTACTTAAAAGATCCTACTATATTAACCTTAATAGCTCTATTTAACTAGATATTATTAAAGTATTATTACTATATAGGTCCTATAGTAGGTATAATAATTTATATTATCCCTATTTAGTAATAAATATATATATCTCTATTCTTTAGAGAGTAGTTAAAGGTTAACCTAGTAATATAAATAAATAGTATTTTAAGGATTAGTAATATTAATACCTTACTAAGTAAAATATAAAGGTAGACTAGTATCTAAGTACTCCCTATATATAGGTTCGTCCTTACCTCCCTATATATCTAGATCAGTTCGCTAAAATAAGACTTAATAAATACCTTAATAAGTAAGATCTTAAAATTATATACTTCTACGTATTATTTACTAATTAAATTCCCTTCTAAACTTAAATCGACGAGTATATTTATTATTTATATAGTTAATAACCCTAGCCTAACTTAGATATAAGGTAAGTCCTATATATACTTTAATATTTAACTTAGTAAAATAATTATATTAGTATAGTTCCTTATAACTATATTTACTTTTAGTCCTTCTTTTTACTTATCTATATATATATAATCTAACCTCCTTAGGAGTATCTTTCTATAGAGTATATAACTTATATTAGTAGACTAGTAGAAATAAGTAGTTTCCTCTAGGGTAATACTCTCTTTAGGATTAAATAGTTACTTAGCCTTATAGGTCTCTATAGTATTATAGATTAAGATATTAAGCCTTTCTTTAAGTTTATCTAGTAAGGGTATAGTATAATCTAACTCTTTAGGAATAAAGGCTATAGTATAGACTCTATTAGTTCTAGGTTTACCCTTCTCCTTTATATTAAATTAGATTTCTTCTATACCTTTAGCCTTATTAATATAAGTATCCCTAAGGATTTAGCTAAGTTATAGTAGATATTTTACTAAATCGCTTAGTTATACTAGGATTTTCTTTATTATAATATTATTTATAATATTTTTAACGAACCTTTTATATATCTTTTTAGGGTTAAAGTAAGGCTTAAAATAAGTAGGTACTTTCTTACTCTTATCTACTCTAGATTCTAAGGTTTTATTATCTATAGGTTAGCTATCTATTCCGAGACTAAAAGCGAGCTTTAGTAATACTATAGAAATAGGTTTAGTAAGGGGATTTATCTAATCTTAGCTTTCTCTATCTACTCTTAATCTCTTTCTTTTATTCTCGTTAATACTAATATTAATAGCTATAGTATAGATACCCTCCCTTTCTTAGTATTCTTCTTTAGGGTCTTTAAAGATAATTATAGAAGCTTTAGATACCTCCTAGGTCTACTAGTCTAGCTCTATCCTAGAAGTAATATCTATAGGCTTTATTAGTCTTAATACTTATTATTACCTTTATAGCCCTTTTATAAAGTTATCTAAGACTTTACTTTCCCTCTCTATTAGACTCTAATCTATTATATTCTTATAAGATAGTATAACTTATTTCTTAATATTATATATAATAAGGGTTATAAATAAGGAGAGTATATTATAACTTAATATATTACTAATTAATAAATAAAGCTTCTTATATTAATAAAATAAATAGATAGGGCTAGAGGGATTTTATTTTATATATCTATATATCTAATACTTATAACTCTAGTCCTTATATTATAGATATATAGGCTATTCTCTTTATCCTATCTATAGATAGTATATATATTTAAGTAATAGCCTTTTATATTATTATAGTATTAGTATCTTATCTACCTTCTCTAGTACTTATTAGAATAGCTACTAAAAACTATATTAATATAAGGCCCTTTCTAAAGAGCTAGATTAAATAGTTCTTAGTAAGAGTTATATTATCTAGATCTATATCCTTAGTATAGGTTACTATTCTTATTCCTAGATATAAAACGGGCTTCTTCTTATATATAGTAATTTTCTTAACTTAAGATTTATTTAAACTCTTCTATAGCTATTTAGGTAACCTAAGTAGCTAGATTAATTTTTATTTCTATAAGCTAAGAGGTTAAATCCTTAACTTAAGTCTATAAGGTCGCTAGTCTAGGTTTAGCTCTAGTCCCTTACTTTACCTTACTTATATTAAATAATACCTTTTTAAAAGAGCCTGCTAAGGTATTATTAAGGTACTTTAGGGCTATTAGATCTAGGTTTCTTATTACTAAGACATTCTTATACTTTATATTTAAATAAGGTTTAAGGTATTCTTAGATATAGTCTATAAACTTTATATAAGGTATTATAATTATCTAATCTAAGGTATACCTATACTTTTTTATAACTATAATATTTATCTTACTAAGTATTATATAATATATTTCTTATAACTAATACTTACTTATCTCTTAACTATTAGGCTAAACCTTACGATAGAGATAAGTATATTATAAGAGCTAGTCCTTAACCTCTTTAATACCTTTAGGCTGCTTTATATTATAGTAAGTAAGCTAGGCTTATATAGTCTCTTATTAGTCTATAACCTAGGTATAGTATTCCTTAATAAGAGCTTCTTTAGCTACTTTTTAACTAAGGCCGCTAATAATAACTTTAATATAAGAGGCTTCTTCTAAGGCTATGTAAAAGAGTTACTAGGAGCGCATACTAAAGTAACCGCAGGCTATTGCCCTTCCTTAGGGCTCGAAAAGCCTAGAGGAACCCGGCTTTATTATATAGCACTTTGCCTATATAGATAAAGCCTGACGCTCGGTCGTAACGGAGGACAAGTTCTAAGTTAGGAATCCCTTATAGTCTACTTAGTATATCGCCTAGGTATCGGAACTAAATCGTTAGCGTAGCGCTAGGGTTTCTATCTTAGCGCTACTAGATA
>JALHBY010000121.1:13326-49557 GCA_024340155.1 Tolypocladium pustulatum
GAGGTAGAGAACTATATTAAATACTATTTTCTATTCGGTACTATCCTTACTACCTAACTATTATACTATAACCTCTACCTCTTTATAGGCTATATAAGTCTTAAGCTAGGAAACTTTATTATTACTTATATAATAAGCTAGTATCTACCTTTTAAACTTATAAAGGAATTTAATAATATCTTTATTAATAAAAGTCCTAATAGTAAGGTATAGGACCTGCCTTATTATAATAGCATTATTAATAATCTAACCGAAGTATTTTATATCTATTCTTATAAGAGGTAAGGTCGCGGTATTAAATAGTAATATAAGAAGCGTCTATTAACTTAGGCCTTATAAGCTAAGTTATTTAATTAAATAGTTCCTAGGAGTTTATTATCTTAATAAGTACTTAGGATATTAATTCTAAGTTATCCTTATTTTCTCTATTTAAACTATTATAAGTTAGTTAGCCTTTATAACCCTTTAATTCTTTCTTAATAAAGGTAAAGTCCTCGTCTACTATCGTCCTATAAAATAAGGTATATATTATTACTATCCTTACTAAGAGGGTAATACTTTATAATATTTACTAAATTAATACCTAACTTATAAGGAGTATAATAAATTCTTACTAGCTATAGCTTAGGAAATATCTAATCTCGACTTAATAAAGTAATATATTAACTATATTCTTTAATTTAGTCCGATTTTTAATATAAGTTCTTAATTTAATAAGATTACTTAGTAAGTAACTTCGTAGTTTATTATAAGACTTTATAGGTAAATAAGCCTGCTTCTTCCCTATATTAGCCTTATTCTTAAAGCTTTTACTTATATCTTTAAGATTAAGTAAAGCGTGATTTCCTAGTATTAACTTTATATAAATAGTAATAGCAGTATACCTTACTTAGTAATAGGGCTACTATAAAGATAGCCTTATTATAGAATTTTCTTCTTTATTATCCCTTAGAAGTTCTTATAGTAGCTAAAAGGTACCCTTACTAGATTCGATAAGTTATTTACGCCCTAGAGACTAGTTCTATTAAGGACGAACGAATATATAAGAAGCTAAGAGTAACGACCTTATAATAAAATAATAAATAAGTCCTGACTTAAGTAAATTTAATAGGTATTATAGCTTAATAAGCGTTATAGTGTTAAACTGTATAAGGCAAGAGGAGTTATATTATATAAGTTAGTAAGATAAGGTAGTAAATAGCTATTATCTTAAAAGGGTTAGAGGAAATAATTATCCTTTATTAAAAAAGCTATAAAGAGCTTATAAATAAATAAAAAGTATATAAGGTCCTGTTTAATCTTAGGGATCTTAATAGTCCCTTTATATCCTTTTAAAGTTAGGCTATTATCTTCTACTTACTTTTTCTACCTCCTGTTTTTCTAGGTTAGGGGTCTATACTATCTCCCTAATAAACTAGCCTCGGCCTATTACTATTAATATTAATCCTAGTATAATAAGTATAATAATAATAATAGAAACTAAAGACTAGCGTTATAGAAGGACTATATATTAGTAGTTTAAGATATAATAAAGCTGCCTTAATTTATAACCGCGATCTTTAGACTAAGTATAGGGCAGCGATATAATAAGCTTAAATAGTACTAAGTTAGCAGTCTATATACTATCGCGCTATTATACTTATTAAAAATTATATAAAGCTATCCCTTATTATTATATTTATATATAACGGTATATAGGTAATCTATATATTATAGTTTAGATAATATAGGCCGGATATAAGTAGGGTTATAAAGAGATTATATTAAAATAGTAGGCCTAGCTACTATAATAAATTAATAAGGCTTACCTTACTATTATTACTATAAACATCCCTATAAGACTAGTTAGTCTCCTAGTCTATAGCTAGCGAATTAGATAGCTATTATAAGTAAGGCTATATAGCCTAAGTAATAAGGGTAGAGTTATAAGGCGCGCTAGCTTTACCTCTTTTCTTTATAATAGCCTTATAAGCTATAAGATATTAGCGATTATATTAAGTACTAAATAATAATAAAGATAATTTATATATAGCTAGGGTAGTAATAAAGAAATAATAAAGTAAGTATAAAGCTATAAGTTAAGTAAGAAGTTATAAGGTAAAAGGCTATATATATAATAAGAGATATAAAAGTAAGGGAAAGAAGGAGAGAAGTATAAGTAAAAGAGAAGTACTAAATAGCTATAGTAACTAGGCAATCCTAAGATATATATAAGATAGTAATAATAAGGCTAGTAAGCTAATTACTAGCCTAGTTACTAAATAACTATTTAGTAAATAGCTACTTAATAAGGTAATAAAGTAATAACTGCTATTATATTAAGTATATATACCTTATATATATATTATATATACTATAAAAGGAGACTTAAAAGCTATAAGTAAAGTATTAGTTATAGTTAAGAGGTAATTAAAGCTATAGAAAAGCTATAATTATAAGGAGAGATAATAAAGTTTAATAATAAGGCTAAAGTTATAGCCTTATTATTAGATAAATACTTAGTAAAGTAATAACCTACTATAGCTATAGGTAACAGCGGCTTATTATATAAGCTAGCTATTAATACTAGTAATATATAAGAAGGGGTAATAAGGAGAGAGTATTCTATAAGGCTAATCTATATATATATTAATATATAAGTAATAATAATAAGGCTAATAGAGAGCGAGATCTTAGTAAGGGTTTTTTTATTAATAAAGTTTAAGTAATAGCTAAACCTTACTAGTTTTTCCCCCTTATAGTAAAAGCTATTAAATTAGTCCTATATAGTCTTTTAGGCTCTAAGATAGGGATAATACTAAATAAATAAATAACTAGGTAATGCCTTTAATCTCTATACCTTTTATTATTTTAGAAGCTCCCTTAATTATATAGGGTTTAATCCTTAAAATAAGGACTCTAAAGTCCTTTATTACCTCTTTATTAATTATAATATAATATTAATATCCCTTATTTATAAGAGTAGAAAGGAGGTTTATTTAATTAATAATAACTTAGATTAAGGTTAGTTCTATTTCTATAAGTCTTATAAACTCTCCCTTCTTAGCTAATACTTCTTTTAGCCCTAAAGGCTAACTTTATTCTAAGGCTATATATTTCTTATTATAAAGCGCTCCTTATAATATATAGCTACCTCTTTATCGCTCTTATCTTTAAGTAATAGCTTTACTTTTATAATATAGATATTAATCCCCCTTATTTTAGCTAGGTTAATTACTATTATATATAAGTAGTTAGTAATATAATATAAGCTATTACTATAATATAAGTAATAACCTTCTTCCTTTTACTTTTACTATTCTTTATTTATTACTTACTTAGCTCTTTTTCTTTTTATTATATTAATCCTATAAGCTAACCTATAGCTATTAAGTCTTCTACCCCTTCCTCTATAACTTTAAGTATTAATAGCGCTTATTATAATATCTCCTTTAGTATCTATAGTAATATTTTAGGCTACTAATATTAATATACTCCCTTTTATAGCTATACTCTTACTTTTACTTATATATAGGCTATTATTCTAATCTTATAAGCGCTTCTTCTATAGAGACTTAAACCTTAGGGTCTATTTAAATACCTAGGTAAGGGGGTAGAGGTATTAAATAAATTTATAATAGTCTATAGGTATAATAATAAGAACTAGCTACTCCTTAAGTATAGGGGAAAGTAAGTTTTATAGCTAAGCTAAGTAAGACTTATTATTTTATAAGCCGTTACTAACCTAAGTAAGAGTATCCTTAAACTAAGAGATAAACTTATTAAATAGCTACCTATCCTTTTAAGTTAAGTTATATAGCTTATCTTATACCTTCTCCTTTACTTTAATACTACTAAATATTAAGGTAAGCTATTTAAAGAATTCTTATAGGTTCTTTTAGCTATTAGTCTTACCTCTTTATTAAAAGCCTTATATTTATTTTATTAAGTCTTTAAGTAATATATATAGTATCTAATACTATATTATCTCGCGTCCTTTATTAAGGTTATTAGCCTTATCTATATTATATTTTATAATTAAGTAGTTAAAGAAAAAGTAAAATAATTCTAGCTTCTTATTTTACTTAGGCTAGGGGAGTAGCTTTAGCTTCTTTATAATTCTAATTACTATTTTTACTAAATAAAGTAAGAGCTCTCTTAATATAATTAGCTCTATACTATAGCCTTTACTTATACCTCTACTTAATAATTATATAGTAAAGAGCTACTAGACCCTTAGGTTACCTTATAGCTCTTAAAGGATACTTAATAACTAGTCTACCCCTATTTATATTAATAATAGCGCCTATTAAAGAGGGGGTACTTATAAGAAGGTAGTTATCTATACTTACTATAATTTCTATTATTTATAGGGCGCCTATAGTTAATAAGTATAGGCCGCTTATAATAGCGCTCCTTAAGTATTTTAAAGTAGCTTATCTATATTTATCTCTGCGTTTATAGCTATAAGCTAAATCCTAATATATTAGAAGATAGATTATATTATAATAGGGCTAGTACTATAAGTATAAGTATTAATTATAATAATTAATTAATAATCTATAAGGAAATAAGAAAGGTATTACCTAAGCTCCTTACTTATTTATATACTCTATTATAATAGCTATATATAAGAGTAAGGGCGCTGCCCTTTACTTCCTATATTATATAGGGCGCCTACTAAGCCTGTCTAGCATTGCTAGACTTTTAGCTTTTAAGGCCCGGCCCCTTATACTTAATATTAATATCCTTAATAATTACTAAGAGTATAAGTTCTATTATATTATCTATAACTATAATTAAACTAAGTATATTAATAAAGCTTATTAATAATATAATTAATAATAAATTAAGCTTTATTATTAAGATATTATTTATTAATTTACTTACCTTAAGTATAACTACCCTAACCCTTACTTAGCTATCTATAGTCTTTAATTATAATAACTTCTATTATATTAATAAAGGTAAATTATATATTAATATTATAGCTTCCTATAGTATCTCGGTCGCGTAGTTAATATTATAAAACCCTAAGGTTAGCGCTAATTATACTAGCCTTTAGGTAAATACCTTTACTTATATTTTTATTATTAATTATAAGCTAGGGACCTTAATAAACCCTCTTAATAAGTAAGTATTAATATTTAAAAGAAAATTCGCTAAAGTTACTATTTTATTTAGTATTAAAACCCTAAGCTAATATAGCTAAATATTATTAGCGTTTATAATAAGTTTTACTTTATTAAACTAGGCTAGTCTTATATTAATATTACCTCTAAGAATAATACTGCCCTTATTAATTTTACTAGTTAAAATCCTAAGGTAAAGAATAACTACTCTAGTCTATAGGCTAATATAAACGCTTATATAGGCGTTATTAATATATATAACTTCTCTAATAGCTTTAATAGCCGCTAGTCTATTATTAATAGCTCTTATAATACTAAATCTAAGGCGCTTATAGCTAACAGCGGCGGTAAGGCAGTCCTTAAGGTCCCTTTTACTAATTTTATCTATAAAGCTAAGGTTACGCTACTTACCTAAACTAGAAACGCTAGTATTATCTTTCGCGCGTCTAATATAGGCGCTAGAGTAAATAACTACTATAGCTATTATATTAGTATCTTAGCTAATCCCGGCGGCTATATTATAATTAAACGCGCGGATAATAATTAGAACTAGCTTAACTATATTTCCCTTAACCTTAACCCTAGCTAAATATATCTACTTAAGGTAATAGTACTTAGTAATAAGATCTCTATCTTTATTAATAAATTAGGGACCCCTAAGCTTACTATTTAAGATAATATATATAGAAGTAATATTAACGGCGTGCATATATTTACTACTAGGGCTACCTTTAATAATATATAGATATTACCTATTATCTATAATAACTTCGATAAGAATATAGTTAGGTAGAAGATCTACGACGGCGGCTTCGACGCTAGGTTAAAGGAGCTTATTACTAGTAATAGTTTTAGTAGTAAGGTAGTTCTCGAGACTACGTTTAATAATATTACGCTCGAAGCCGATATTACGCTCCCCGAGGCTAGCGTCGGTAACGGTAGCTTTACCTTCCGCGCCTCTTACCTAGGCAATGGTCCCGATGCCTATAGTAGCTACTATATTATATTAGGACTAACGGTTTAGTAACTTTTAGTCGGGCCGACGGTTCTTAGAGAGAACTCAGCACTATGTCTATAAATATTCGCGTAGGCCAGAAGTATTATATAAAGATCCGGGCTATCGGTGACTCTATTAATATTTTTATAGACGATATTGCTAACCCTAAGACTAGCTTTAAGGATAGCAATTTTAAGAGGGGTGTAACGGGCGTGCGTATATGCCGAATAGGTATAAAGGTGGATAATTACGGGGTGTAGAAGATATAATAACATAACTTTAATTAGCTAGTACTCTGTGACAGGCATATAGCGTATATCTGCTGTTAAAGATCAGACCGGTTAATATGTATCTAAAAAAGGGCCACGAAATCTTGTCTTAATACCTCGAGCTCTGGGACTTTTCTGCGCAAAGTAACGCTCTAGCCTTTATTAAAACCCGATGCGCCTTAGTAAAACAAAGGTATGTACCCTCGGAGAAGCAAATCACTAGCTGAAGGCAGATAAAGGCCACAATGGAGCTTGTTGACTGCCGTCCTTTCAATCATGCTCTGCCAAGCTACTTATATAACTAATCTGTCATAATCTACGAGTATTGCCGCTGATGGGCACATGACTGTGATCCTGTACCATAATGGGCACTTTTGTGCCACTGGCTCTTTAATAAAGACCCACCCCTCGACACCCATAACCGCCGTATCAAGTCGGCATCTATATTTGCTGTTGCTCTCCCGCACCTCACGAGTAGCCCTCTCTGAAAACTGACCACGCCAACTTCAGCGACCCCTACGGAATGCAGGATATGAGCTGAGCACGAGGGCTCTGAGCAACCATCGTAGTTAAGACACGGGAACTTTGCAACAAACTTTTTAACTTTCATTCACACAACTTTTACCCACAAGACTAATCCTATGCCCAAAGAAGCCAAGTATGAGCCCGTAAAGAGAGGCACTCGTTCTGGGCCACCGTTTGTCGATGAGTTGCGCGACTAGTCCTAGAGTCACCAGGTGCGTTAGTAACATATCTGGATGCGAATCTCGTTTTTATCTGCAGGATGACAACTTACTCTGCAATGTCCGTCGCTTCCGTGGGGGCATCCACCCCACTAAAGTTGCCGCATGTGTCAGTACGTCGCGTCAGGCATCGGTCTTGGTCGCAGGAGAATTACATACACGATACTTGTTCTCCGAGTGACTAAAGCATCCCCAGTCGCAATTGCAATTAAAGATGTTACACCAAGTCCAGACGTGGGCATCGCTCGAATCTTTTCCATGGATCTTCCCGCAATCATTGTGTGCTTGGTTGATTGCGTCTTGTTTATTGAAGCATCGTTTGGAGAGCAGGTTGGTCGATTCGGCCTCGACTGCCGGGCTGGCCAAGGCCAGTCCTGCGAAAACAGCGGAGAGGAAGATGGAGGTCTTCATTGTGCCTTGATGAATATGAATGAAAACTGCTTGTGTAATATATGAATGGTAGATTGGAAAGTGTTGAAGCTACCAGTGTCTCGGCGAGCAGAGCCCTTTATATGCTCGGCGGCTTTGAGAGCTTCCGAGGGTTCGACTCACGGAGCCATTCCTTGCCGCTGCTGATGCGCGGTTTTCGTCCTGGTCTCATCTCCATAAGCTGATGTTGAACCATATCAGCGTTCGGGTGAACTCGTTGACCGTGCTCAATAACCACTCCGTCCCAACTCCTGCAAGGGAACCCTCGGCGAGCTGGTGATCCGTTTTCGCGTCGTGGGACCGAGAATGAATGTTCCCACCCATATGCATTCAATAGAGTAACGTTACGGCAGTGGAATTACTCGACATGTAGTTCTTACTTTCTCTTCCGGGGCTGGATGGACCATTCAGACATTGTGGTCTCTCCCTGCATGTGCCATTCCAACGCCCCATTTCCTTCAACGCCGTCGGTAACAGTCAAGGTGGTGTACCGCCAATAGCCGCAGGATGATATTGGTCTGCGCACGGAGGGTAAGCTCACGCAAAGACCCGTAGTGAGACTTCTCACTCTCCAAGCCGACCTGGAAACGAGCGGATCCTCTGGCGCCATTCTGGCCAGAGAATTGCAGTGCCCTGCAAGTACAGAGAATAGAAGTCAGGACCGGACGGTCAGACGGGTAGCAGTTTAATGAAAGAAGGCGAAGCGCCGCCCAAGACCACAAAATCAAAGAGTACGTCATCAGCACAATCAGCAAACCAGGACTGTCAACGATCTGTGATTTTGAGGGAGCTGTTAGCGTCAGTACATGTATATACAAGCACGGAGTCAACTAGGCGGTCGTTTGTCTATGACAACGCGCATACGACGAGCACGATTAACCATGAGGCATCAGGATTTCGTGCACGTTTGTCTGACCGCCCTAGTTCATGTGTGCGCTAGACCTCTGCTCAGATATTCTGAGTGGTTATCGTTAAGTTTGAGTCCCTAGTACTCACATCTGTGCCCTGCAGTGTGTCAGGTAGCGGTGTGTCATTGTGCGGATGGGTGCTAGCGGGCATCGGCAAATATTGATGTTTAGGAATAACTGAAATGTCACTCACCGGCACCATTCGCCAAAGGCTGTTGTCGGATTACAACCTCGATATACATACGAGATATGAGGCGATATAAATACGAGATCGAGAGCTCGAGCACTAATAACGCCGAAAGCTTATCCATCATGGGGCAAAACGTCATGCCACGATGGGGCAAAACGTCATGCCACGATGGGGCAAAACGTCAGGGGGCACTTGGAAGACGGCGCCGTCAGTTCGGTGTAAGAACATTAAGACGCCCAATATAACGAGTCTCCTCTTCGGTCTAGGCCGGTCGACAACATTGCCGTCGTGCAACCGCCACACGCCATTTTACTGCTTCGCCAACCTTGTTATCGAAGGGCAGCCGCATTAGCGCCATCGACTGGCGAAAGTAACGCCATTCTGGCGGGACTTATTCAAATCGAATCAATGGCGGTTGGAGAGCCCAGAGCGATAACTGCAATGTGAAGGTTAAACCGTTGCCCAGAGGCGCGCAGCGGACTGGCCTGTTCATACGTGAGAGCAGAAAAGTACAAAGTCTACGACAAGGCTTCTATTGAATCAATTCATCACGCGAAGAAGATAAATGCGTGTCAATGAATGCCAAGCCGTCCCAGCCATTGTGACTACTCATACAAGCAAAGCATTCATCCACCTTATTGAAGTATGCAGAATAACATGCGCATACTATAGTTTTATTTCCACTAGCAGCGTTGATTTCGTTCTGTGGATCCTGGTTTAAATATACGTGTTAAATAGTAAAGCTTTGTTAGATATGTCCTCTTATTCTTTAAAAAAAGAGTTAGGGGAGTTATGACACCAGGAGTTAGAAAGGAAAAGAAGAAGTAAAGAACTCTGATTATATAAGGTATACCGATACCTTAACATCTTCCAGCAGCAGCACATGTGTACCTTCCTTTGAAAGTCAACTCACACACTAACACACACAGCGTAACCCAACCATAGGTGCTCGCAGTTTGACCCGACCCCTGGATTCCATTTATAGAAGTCATCCAGCGAAATGTGGTTGGCCCGGGCCAGGTCATAGCATCCATCTCCGCCTTTGACAACATGCCACTGCGTGCAGCCCTTAACCGCACCAGGCTGCGTCTGTGCCGGTGGTGCGGCGCTGACGGGAGTTCCTGAAGTTGTGGAGGGAGTCGTCGTAGCGGTGGGAGTGTATATTGACAAAGGGTTTAGAAACAAAAAGAGAGCAAAGGGCTTCATTTAGCAATGTTTCTTATGGAATATTTGGGAAGAAAAGGAGTGGTATTCGCATTGCTCACCATTCGTGTCGTCTTCCTTTAGAATGCAATAGCTGTACTGCGAGGATACGAAACAGTCGTCCGTTTTGTCTTTGAGACTAGGGTTCCATCGCTTGAGCTGTGTCAAGGTAATGTCAGCATATGTAGCCCAGACATGACAGCTGTTGATGTCGGGGCTATTTGCTGTCAGGCTCTCCGGGTACCCATTGTTATACAGGTCGCATTCGTCAATTGTGCCCGGGGCGCGCGGCAGGAGGGCAGGAGGGCTAAAGGACGGGATGGGGGTGGGAGTCTCAGGTGGCGGCTTTGCGAAAGTTGTAGAGGGGACAGAGACGGGATAACCGCTGTAAGTCTCAATGTTTCCGACCGCCCTGACGCAGTACGAGTAACCAAGCCAGATGTTATTGCAAGCCTTGTTGTCCACACCGGTATTGAGAAAGGAAAAATCGCCGAGGGAGATGCTAAAGGCAAGCGAGATGGACGCGCAGGTGTCGCCGGCACGGACGGTGTACCGCTGCGCGCAGTGGGTATTGGAGCCGCCTTGGGTGTTTGTCGGCACGGGCGCTTCTGTGGTAGCGGTGTTGCCATCCTGAACCGGCACCGTGCCGACAGGGGAGCTCAGGCAAATGTATCTGCCAACCCATTTGGTCAGAGTCGTACACCCGGGGCTGATAATTGGGTTCCAAGCTAGCAGCTGGGCGATAGTGATGTTTGCAGCCGCGATGATGCTGGTGCAGCTGTCGTCAGGCAGCACTTGGTAGATGCTACAGGTTGGAGGCAAGCAGAGCGAGGTACTGACAGCCGGCATCGACGTGCAATCGACGATTAGGCCATTCACGCTGATGAGAGCCTCGGTAGAAACGTTTTGAGCACCGGCGACTGTGTTGCAGCTGTCGTTTTCTTTGGTGATGTATGTCATGCCGCTCGCGCAGCTCGGCGCTGGTCGAATACCCCGTGACGTGGAGTTGAGCGCATACGTAGTAGGAGTGGTGTAGCTGTACGTGGTTGCATCACAGCTTGAGGTCGTATAGGCAAACTGTGAAGCTGCGGCAGAGTTGTAACCGAACGGCGATCCGAGCTGCTTGGCTTGCGCTGTAATGGCACATTCTGAGCAGTTTTGAGCTTTGGTAGGTGGCCCGGTCTGGTTCAGCTGCGTCGCTGCAATCGAGTCACAATACTGCCCGCTGGCGCTGCAGAGACATTTGATGTTAGCCGAGAGCTGTGGCTTCACTGACAGTTGTAATTTAGGCGTACGTACGAGTCCCTTAGACAAGACATTCCCGAGGCAAACAAGAGCCGATCAATGATGAATGTTGCTGTTGTGCACGTGTCAGCAACTTCAGCTACAAGTTCACATTTGACGCGCAACATCACTTGAACGTACCTGGATACGCCACGTTTCCTGGCGGGACCATGACGTCCTGAGACGAGGTGCAGGTGGTAGCAATCGAGTCTCTCAGCTTGGACAAGTCATTCTGGCAGCTACTGCCACAGAGACTCTGGAGACTCGCCGCGTCCAGAAGTTCGAAGCTGGTCGCATCACTGAAATGCAGTCTTCGATCAGAAACAGAATCACAGGGGTTTCCTTTTCCTTCTCTCTTGTAGCCGCTTCAAGGGACGAATCATAATCTTACAGTCCTGTGTTCTCTGCCAGCCAACCTGGGCAGGAGGCGACCGTGGTGTTGACTGCGCTGAAGCATTTTGCGCTTAAATTCAGACTCTCATGGGGAAACACGTAGTCCGGGAACTGCTGGCTGAGGACCAGAGGCAAAGCGTAGAGCAGAGACGACAAGCTACGAGACGCAAACATGACTATGTGCCGTCCGTCGTGGCAAATGAAGTGTGTGATTCAATAGGGGTTCGGCAGCAACAGAAAACCGCTAGAAAGCGTTCGCGGAGCAATGGCAAAAACAAAGGAGGGACAATGACAAAGTATGTACTCAAGTACGAATATGATTAGGCTTACGAAGAAGGCGACAGGCCCTGATCGGACCTAGAAGTAATTCCAGTCCTTGGCCTACGCAGTGACGGCCGCGATAATTAAAGGACCGAAACTAAGAGAAGACTACCCATGGTCATTCAGTTTCTTACGTACAAGCGTATGTTTCTCTCATTTATCGTAGTTAATGGTGGCGAGGCATTTATGAAACGCAATAATAACCGTGAAAGGTAGCCACAATGAGCAAGAGGCAATTCCCGTGCCTCGACGATGACGCCGTCATGCAGCGGCTACATCGGCGCGATTTTCGAGCCGCACTGTCGGCCCTATTTTGTAACGGCTATGCTGGAGCCTTGTGGAAACCTGGCCCAGTGCCCCTGCATAAAAGACCCTGCTCATCAACCAGTGTGTCCAATTAAAAGTCTACCTGGAAAGTTTTCCGGCTGAACCGCCCGCCCGGATAAATTCGGTTGCATTGCAGAGCGGTGACAGAGGGTCTTGCGGAACTTTTCGTAGCTGTAAAAGGTAGGCGCCGATGTAAACCTGGCGCCCATCTCCGAAACCCGAGGAACCACAGCTTTCAAAAGTCCGGTGGAGCTTCAGGCATTTACAGGTATAGGCCTACCTGCAGTAGCCTCGGCTCGGCATGTTTAATGACAGGCATGAAGTTGTTGGGGCCCGTCGCCATTGTTCCGCCTCTCGGCCCGCTCACTCCTGGGCGACAAGCGTAACCCTTCTCACGGATGCGAAGCCCTTGCTTAGCGCCGCTAACAGGGATGAACTTCTGTAGATACTCGTACACAGCTATCCATTTCGCCCAGCGAGGCACCAAAGTATAATACATATGGCATGGCGTCACCCCTCCTCACTTTGCTGAAAGAGTCCTGGCTATGCGGTCAGCTTGCTACTGGCACTTAAGCTTGCCAGCATGAGACTTTTTTTTACTTTGGCCGGGCTTGCTGGTCTTGCACTTGCAAGCCAAGGTCATCGTTCCCATCATGACTTCCACAAGCGGTTCTCTGCCTTGGAACGGCGCTCTCAACATCCGCAGGGGCCCCAGCTTCTCAAGCGCGACGATTACACCTGCGGACCTGGAAGTAAGCAGCAAAAGTTGGGCGTGGTCTACTAGTGCTAAAGGTTGCTCTAATCCCGGCTTCTAGGGCCCTGCCACAACGGTGCATGTTGCGGTGGTATGTACACTCCGAATCCTGGCTGCGACGCGCGCATCGTTATGTTAACTAGGACATAGAATCTGGCAATTGTGGCTACGGCCCGAAATATTGTGGCGCGGGATGCACCAGTAACTGCAATGCTCATGCTGAGTGTGGACAGTACTCTGACCTTCCCGACGTAAAGTGTCCGCTGAACACTTGTTGCTCCGAGTTTGGCTTCTGCGGCACAACTAAAGGTACACTGCTCAGCATCATATCGCCCGCGAATTGTGGATAGCCGGACTGACATTGCTATGCTAAGAATTTTGCACCGGCAAATGTCAGTCGAATTGTGTAGAACACCCAAAACCTCCTGCAGGGTCTGGCGACCCGCTCTCAAAAGGTACGCTGAAGCCCATCGCCGACCTGCGTGGCCGTCTTGTGTCTCTAATGGTATCATGCAGTAATCGGCTACTACAAGCTTGGAATGACCGATCAAAATGTCACCAAACTTCTGCAAAAGATCTGCCAGGTATGTTCTCTCAGGGGGGTGGTGGTACTTGTTCTTCGTAGAAAAGGGTGCTAATCAGATTCAGTGGACGCTCTCACGCATTTGAACTATGCTTTCGCGTATATTGATCCCCACAGCTTGGAAATTACGACAATGGACTCTGCAACTCCCGTTCGCATCTTTCAAGACGTCGCCGATCTGAAAAACACCAACCCCGGCCTGCAAATATTTGTCAGCCTCGGCGGATGGACGTTTTCCGATAATGATACTGCAACCCAACCACTGTTTGGAACTATTGCCCGTAGTCCTGACAATCGTCAAAATTTCGCCATCAATGTCCTCAAGTTTCTCAACACATACGGCTACGATGGCGTCGACATCGACTGGGAGTATCCCGGGGCTCCAGACAGAGGCGGCCATCCGGACGACACTACGAGTTATCCGCTCTTGCTCCAGACACTGAGACAGACCTTTGATGTTTGTGGAAAGGAACTTGGTATCACCTTCACGGCGCCCTCGTCGTTTTGGTATCTACGCTGGTTCGATGTCCCCAAGTTGGTCAAATGGGCCGACTGGATCAATCTCGTGAGTCTGGATCACACTTCCCACTCCCAAGTCCGTCATTCGGAAGAGACGGTTTTACTAAGACATGGGGTGTTCTGCAGATGTCTTACGACCTGCACGGCGTCTGGGACAGTATCAATCCTATCGGGTCCAAAGCCCAGAGCCACACAAACTTGACGGAGATTAAGTTAGCTGCTGAGCTTTTCTGGCGAGTGGAAATACCGCCATCCAAGCTTGCTCTCGGTTTTGGGTTCTACGGCAGAGCTTTTACACTGGCAGATCCATCCTGCACATCACCAGGCTGCTTGTTTAGCGGCGGAGCCAAACCTGGTGTGTGTACGGGAACCAGCGGCTGTAAGTGTTTTAGTTTCGTCTTGAACAATCAACAATCTCCGATATTTTGGCGCACGTATGCTCACAAAACTGCGATAGATCTTGCGTATTACGAAGTTCAAGATATCTTGACTAAAAACAGAGGCCTCAAACCTGTATACGACAAAGACGCTGCTGTCAAGTACATGACTTTTGACAAGGACCAATGGATCTCGTACGACGATGCAGACACCTTTGCAGACAAGATCAGCTGGGCCAAGAAGGGTGGGTTTTCGGGGTCCCTTGTCTGGGCTTCTGATCTAGATAAGCTCCACGCGTCATGCCCGTTGTTGCGTCTGTGTTACTAACTTGACCGTCTCTCACAGACGACTACGACTTCACAGCTCATCGAGCCCTGACGGGAAAAAAGACGATTGGATCGTCCAAGAATAAGAAGTCGACAGCCAAGGCTGCAGAGGTCGCAACGAAATTCGGGGACAAGTGCTACAAGGAAGAAAACATAAACTCGCAAATGTGCGAGTCAGGCTACACTCAAATGGGAAGCGACGCTGCCGGTTTGTGCTCGACCAGCAAGGACTTCAACTGCGGCTACATCATCTGCTGTCCCAAGTCGTCCGGCTTGAGCGATTGTACCTGGCGCGGGAGCGGTGGCGACTGTAACGGGCAGTGCCACGAAGGCGAGGTCAAAGTGGCCGGTTCGAGCTGGGGTGGCTCGCCGGGCGAGTCCAGCAGAAACGATCGCTGCAGCCGCGGCGGCAAGGCATTTTGCTGCAAGGCAGACAGGTTTGGCAAACTCCTGGATAGCTGCCGCTGGACCGATCTCATGAAGACATGCAATCCGGACGAGACGAAGGCTGCGTATGCCTTCTCCGAGGAGGCCGGCAAAGGACAACAATACTGTTGCAAGACCAACCGGCCGATGCCCGTTTCGAACTGCCACTGGGTTGGTCAAGGCGACTGTGCTGACAACACTTGCTCCAACACGGAAATCACCGTCACGACTTCCAGCAGAGGCGGGACATACGACACCTGCAACTGGTGGCGCAAAAAGTCGCTGTGCTGCACCCCGAACGGCGATGCTCTGGTCGAAGAATACAAGTGCGACAACGACCCGTGTGAGGAGGACGGCTACTGTGAAGACGATCTCGGACCAGTGGTCGGCGGTTGGAGCAAGCGATCGGTCGACGCGGGCTCCTACGCCGGCGACGAGGACGACTATGAGGATAAGGACAATGCCACTTTCAACGATCTAGACGGCAGACAAGCCAAAGGTGCCCGGCCCGGACTGCCCAGAGAGCAGATTTTGCAATTGGTCGTCAAGAACCTGGTATGGAACTCGAACCCGTACCCGACAGGAGACAAACGAGCCTGGCTTTTCCGCCGGGGGAGTGGGTTGGCCGAGATAGCCCTGAAGGGTGCCTCCATGAAAGACAGCTTCCAGTGCCAAATCATTGCCCTCACCTTCAAGAAAATAGCTGATCTTGCCCCCAAAGGACTGCAGACGGAACACTTCTTTGAGGTCCAACTATTAAAGTAATTCATTACAACGGCCATTACCGATGTTCTTCCCAACATTCCTTTGACCAGCGTCAGCGTCACGCCAGTGTTGTCGGCAGCCAAGCTCGTGGAAGATAAACTGTACGACGGCTGGCATAAGCTTTACCCGGCATCTGCAAACCTCCCACCTATAGTGGAGAGTATCCAAGGTTTGACCGGTGTTCCTTCAACGTGGGCGATACCCGCCGATACTCCTGCTGGCCGCATCATGACCGCCATCGGCGACTGGGGTAACATAAAGAACCTGCTTCTGATTGATGGCCGCGTCAAATGGGTCAAGGGACAATTGTTCAGCCTGAAAAATCCCGTTGCCGAGAGCGAAGTGATAAAGAGCATCAACAAAGCACTCGGTGGCCAGGTTAAGAGTGCTCAGGCTATTTCTAGCACCCTGCAAGATGTAGCATTTTGCCTCGGCCGCCTCGACCTATGCACATTTTCTGCCAAAACATATGCATGGGCGGGCTCAAAAGAGAGATCATCATTAATTTACCCGTACTACAGGTTTTCGCTGTCTTCAGCTACATCAATGATGCCTACTCCGAGATCACTGAGCGAGGATCCATGGAACAGCTCACTGCTGAGATTGGTTACATGGACCAGCATATCCCAGAACTAAAAGGTGTCAAGGACATTTGGTTGGAGTTCATACCTGCCATGCGAACGGCTGTTGGAAACAAGGCCGTCTCGTTCGTCCACATGGTTCATCATATGGTCATGGACAAGATCCCTGCTTCCGTGGCGGCTGGTGTCCCGCATCTTGAAGAATTGCGCAAAGATGTTAATTTCTTCGTTCAGCACATCGATAAGTTGAAGTGGCAGACGGGTAACTACCGCGATTGAGAAATAATCGCTTCAAAGTCACGTTGCTTCTTGTCTGCCATTTCTTAGTTCCTGGCCGCTTTGTGTTGTTTTTGGGTTTCAAACTTAACAGGGACCCATTAGAGCACACTATTTTCTCGTTATTCATTATAATGTACTTTTCTCGCGTGATCGTGTTGTGCACGATTATTCAGGTTCTCATGAGAAAGTTTAGCTGTATCTGAACGGCGCTGCCATGGTTGTTTGCTCCTCTCTATACCAGTCTTGTCCGTAGCCTTGGTCCAATTCTGGGTGGATTCTGAGTTCGAGACCGTGCGTAAATTTTCATTTATACCGAATCGAAAAGAAAAGAAAGAAAAGAGGCGAAATAAAGAAGGGGGAAAGGGGAGGCCAATTTTATGCCCCCACACCCGTACTCGCCTTCGCGATGACACCCAAAAACTGCTCACTGCTCACTGCTCACTGCTCAGGGACCCCCTTCAGTCTCTCCTACATGTAAAGACGATCGCCCGCAGAGCGGGGTTTATTAGCAGGCCGGGCGGTATATAATGCTTCGAGCTGCATGCTCGTGATAAAACGTCATTTAAGCATTAATTGAGATGCATTCGCTATTACATACCTCGGTAGGTAAGGTAGCTATGCGCGTAATCTATGAGAAGGCGCAATCGTAGTGATAAGGTAGGCGCGGTGCAGTAGGGCGGGCTAGCAGCGGGACGTGCCTGAGATAGGGGCGACTACCTTGATTACCTTACCTATCTTAAAAGGTAATGGGGCACCCAGGTCCCTACTGTTAGTTATAGGTATCTAGGGCCCTAATCTTTAACGCCGGGTAAATTAGCTTAAGTTAAGTTAAGATATAATTTCGTATATAATTCCGCTACCTTTCCTAAATTAATAGGCATTTTTAGTATAAGTAGGGGAATATAGACTCTACCTAGTATAAAATACTATCCGCCCCTATAATTAATATATTAAGCTAGTAAGGACTGCTAATTTAATGCTTTTAGGGATAGTTACTAAGAAAGGGGCGCTTTTCTACTACTAAAGGTAAGGTATTTTAGCTTAATATAATAAGCCTATATTAAAATATCTTAACTTAAGTTAAGTTAACCTTATAGTAGTATTATAATATATAATAGCTATAGTATACTTAATAGGGTATTACTAAACTAAATTCTTATTAAATAAGATATTAATAATAAGCTTTATATTAATATCGCGATAATTATAATTTTATAGACTCTTTAACTTTACTATATAATTAAAGATAACCCTTTATTAATTAAGTAATAATAATTATAAGTTCTTAATAAAGATACTATAAGTATCTTTATAATAAATAGCAGTAGTAATAAGAGAGCAAAACTAATAGTATCTTATAATTATTATAGGTAGCTTCTTAATACTCTAGCTATTATATTCTAGGATCTTTTATATATATTAATAATAGTGTTTTTTAAGCTTTAATAATAGCTATATATAAATAAAGGGGTATAGGCTATATAATATTAAACTATAGAGTAGAAAGTATTAGTATTCTTATAGACTTTTAGGGGTTTAATTATTTAGGGGTTAATAAATAAAATAATAAATAACTCCTATAAATAACATACTATTCTACGTTAGCCTAACTTACTTTATTAAAGTAATAGAACCCTTACTAAAGTTCTCCTTAAGAGCCTTTATTATATTATAGCCCGGCTATACTAGCGCTAGCTTAAACCCTAGGCTATACTACCTAGTTATTCTATCTTATAGCCTCTCTTCCTTTTAGTTAAAATAAGATAGAGTAGGATAAAGTACTAGATATAGGAAAAAGTAAGTTAGTCGCGTTAGCTAAGAAGAGGCAGCTAGCTCTACTCTATATAACTAACGATTAATTAAAGCGCTATTATAGGATATTAGGGGTAAAGAAAATCCTATAGTAATAGAATATAAAGCTATAGATTATACTCTATACTTAATATATTTACCTAAACTTTATTACTACTAATTAACCGCGGGTATATATACCTATATAATTATATTATAACTAGTACTTATAGCTAAGGAGCGTCTCGTATATAAGACTAAGCGCTAGAAAGTACGCCGCGAAGCTTAGTATTAAAGAATATAGTAGGAAATATATATAGAAGTATCGTAAGGAGCCTATATTTATATTCTCGCGTTAATAAATACCGGAATAGTAATAAAGGAGATAATATAGGCTATAGGTAATAGCTATCGAAATAGTAGCCTATTCGATATCCTTATAAACGTCCCTAAGAGCGCTAAGAGCGCCGAGAGTATAAGAGAACGACTCTCGATTACTATAATAGCTTCTACCCTATAGGCCGAACGCACTCCTATAGTTATAACTAATAATACGCGCTATAACCTTTGCGCTTAGATAAGTAAGAGCCCAGTACCTATAGCTAGCTCCCGCGGCGGGCTAAGCGCTATAAAGCTAGCTATAGTAGCGGCGGTAGTAATTAATATAGTTAATATAATCGATAAGGTATTATAGATATTTATATTAGATTTATAATTATAGGTAGAGGCATTACTATTAAATATACTAGTAGACGAAATAGTTAACGAGATAGGCTTAAAAGAGTAATAGGGTTAGGGTATTATTAAAGGTTCTACTAGCTAATCGTAGAAGTATCGCGAGAAATAGCGAGATTTATAATACTAAAAACTTATTAAAGAGGCCTAGTAATTAAGCTAAGTCTATATACTTAACACCCTAATAGTTACGCTACTTACTAGCTAAGTAAAGCTATTAGCGGCTAGAGTAGCGCTAGCGAATAACTATATTAATAACGAAAGTAACGATCCGGCTAATAAGACGCTTATAATTACGCTACCTATAATTTATATCTTTACTAAGAGCCTAGAGGTATAGAGCCTAGAGGTATAGAGCCTAGAGGTATAGAGCCTAGAGGTATAGAGCCTAGAGGTATAGAGCCTAGAGGTATAGAGCCTAGAGGTATAGAGCCTAGCTTTTAACTACCTAGGTAACGAGCCTAGTTAGCTATTACCTTCTACTAATAGCTATAACTTTAATAATACTCTAGCCGACGAAATATATACTATCGAACGGTCTATTACTTTTGCCTTTACTAAGAGCCCTAGAGTATATAACCCTATTTACTATAAGGCGAGTAATAAGATTAATAGTCTATTATTTCTTAATAGTAAACTATAAACCGGCTTAGCGCTAATTAAACTTAAAAGTAACTAACCTAAGTTATATTATAATAAAGGTTATATAAGTATATTAATAAGTCTAAGTAATAGTCTAGGGTAGGCTAGGCTAAGCGCCCTAGATATTACTATATAGTCTATAACCTTATAAGAAATACTAGCTAGGCTCTGCTTTATTAACGCCTAGGCTACTATATACTAAGATATCTTCTAGCGCGTGTTTCTATTATCCTACCTATATAAGAGGGGTATATAATATATATAGGTATAAATATAGTTTACTTCTTATTAATAAGTAATATAAGCGAAAAATACCTAAGCTCTAGGCTAGATATTTATTATAATCGCTTCTTTTCTATTAGCGAGCTCTCTTAGTATCTTTAATAAGAACCTATACTCGGGAGCCTCGAAACTATCTTAAGTTTAAAGAAAGGCGCCGGCTCTAGTAATAACGAGGGAGGGCTATAAGGATAGTAGCGCTTCCTTACTAAACTTATATATAAGTTATTACTTTAGTATACTAATCGCGCGCTATTAAGAGATAGTATTATAATTACTAAGACTTAAGATATAGATAGTATCTAGCTTAGTATAATAAGCCTTAGGGCTATTAGGCGCGGTTTTACCCTTTACCTATCTATACTACCTCTATATAGTTAATCTATTAGTAGAGACTAGATTATCTAGCTATATAGAATTAATCTTAGCTATACTTATTATACTTACCTCGGTGTCTTCGCTCTAAGAAGCCTCTCCTTCGCTATCTATATATTCTTCCCTAAAACCTAGGGTATAAATACGTAGAGGTAGGCTAACGCGGCTAGCGCCTAGTACTTTATACTATCTTAGGACTAGTAGCGGGAGCTTATAGACAGCGCGATCCTACTAGCGCTCCGAGCTATTATATTAGCTATTCTTTATTAAGAGGTACTGCTAATATATATATAATAGCTTATATAAAGTAGATATTATATTAGGAGAAGCTAGGCACGGCGCGCTAGCGGGCTAATAATAAGTCCCGCGCTATATACCTCTAGTATAGGATCCCTAGGTAATTCCTCGAAAGCTTTCAGATAGAGCTTCGCTAGTAGTATAATAAGCTATAGGTTTAGCTAATAGATATAACCCGCGCTATATTCGCTTACTTTAAGGACCCTAAGTTACTATTCTAAGTATATAATATAAAGAATATATTAGTAAGGTATATACTAACTAAGGCGCTTAATCTTTTTTATAACGATATACTTAGTAAGCTATAGCTATAGTACCTTAACTTCTATTCTTACTAGCTCGATATTAATATTTATAATATACCTAGCTCCTATACTAGCCTATAAAGATAGGATATTCCTATAATATTATTATAGAAGTAAGACTACTATAACTACTATAATTATATAGTTAAGGAGGCCTCGCTAGAATTACTCTTAAGCTAAAACGCTTTTATATATTTAACCTTTATAATATAGTAATATATATAACTAAGGTATATTCTTCTTCTAAATATAGCCTTAGAATATTAAACCCTAGGAACCCTAGGTATACTAAGCCTAGCATACTCTAGGCTAAGGCCTATAATTATAATAAGGAGCTATTCTCTATTATATTTAGTAATTATTAGATATTTAGGTTATAATACCTTTCTATACTAGCCTTACTAAACGAAATAATCTTATACCTCTTTACTATAAGCTATAATAGCGCTAATACTATAACCGGCGCGCCGAGCCGCTATAATATTTAGCAGGCCTAGGATATTAATAAATAATACTTATATACTATTTAATCTAATAAGGATATTATAAACTACTATATAGTATAAAAAGAGATTACCTTCTACCTTAATACTATCTTATTAATATACTACTATAGTATATTTTCTATTAATAGTTTTATAGAGCCTAGCAGCGCGGTACTCTATATAACCTTATAGCTAGCCTATTAGCTAGACTAGTACTACCCGTTCTAAATCCTATTTATAAAGGAGGCTAATAACCTAATATATACCCTAGCCTATTATTTTATTAAGCTACTTAACTATATCTTCTCCCTTACTCTATATAAAGAGGACTATAATAGTAATATATAGGCTATTATATACTATTATATAGCTAAGCTATTTTATATAGCTCTTACTCCTAAGCCTTATAAGTAAGTAATAGTATATATCTAATAAGTAGATCTAAGAAGGGACCTAAATTATTTAGAAGAGAGAGGGTATATAATAAGTTAAGTATTATTATACTAGGCTTAACCTCGGGATAATACTAAAGTTAGCTAGGGTAATATAACTTAGTAATACCTAGATAGACTAGGTCTATAGCTATCTAGGGCTATAACTATTCTAGCGCGTCTATATCTAGCAGAGCCCTAGCTATGCTACTTAAAGTACCTAAGTAATAATATAAACCTTTAGTTAGGTAATAGTTACCTTAGTATATATTATCTATTTACTACTTAGGGAAGCATAGCGATACTATATAATAGAGTAGGTTAGCTAGGCGCTATAGCTTAAGCAGCGCGCTACTTATATAGCTAGCTAAGAAATCGTATAAAGCTATAACCTATACCTACTATAGTAGCTTTAGTAAATATAGAGAAGTAATATAATTAAAGTATACTACTCCCCTTAAGACCTTTATAAGGCTTACCTATATAGACTTAATTACCTTATCGATTTTATTAAGTACTTAATTAATATACTATTACTATATCGATAATATCTATAGAAGATTCCGTAGGGGATACCTATATAAATGCCTGACCTACTCTTAAAGGTAGGGGGTTAATATTATAGAGCTAACGAAACGTATATTAATAGTATATTAGCGGGTTAAAAATATATAAGGAGATATAGATTAATTACGCGATTAAAATAAGATTATTTATAGGTATAGATCGGCCGTGTTTAGGGCGAAATTATTATTCGATTTATATAAATAAAAAGTTTAATAGGGTGCTAATAAGGGGCTAGTTAGAATATAGTAGCTAATAGGATAAAGGCCCGCCCGCTAGGCGTATAGGCTATCGTACCTATCGCGCTAGTTATAAATAGGTTTAGAACCCGGACCTATAGTCTATATTAGTAGTTAGGTTATAAAGAGATAATATAGATACGAGTAGAGGGTTTAGACGGGGGTTCCGTTCGTATATATCTAGAACGATTAATCGAGTAATTTAGAAACCCGTTTACGATTAATAAAGCAAGAACCTATTCGATAATATAGTTAATCTACCTAGTAGCTAGTAGTAGTATTATATCGACGTATTATAATTAATAACTAGCGAGATAGAGAGTGTTAGATTAAGGGCATTAATATAGCCGTAAGTAGAGTAGCGATGTTATTAAGGTCGGTTTTAGCCTAGGAAGGGTTACCTAGACTAGAGCGACGTAGGACTAGCGGCGAGGACTAGCGATAAGGGATAAGTAATATATCTAGTAGAGTAATGAGCTAGGTAAGTAAGGAATAACCCGGGAATAGTAGTAAAGCAACGACTATATAACGAGTAGTAAAGTTATTAATAGTAGCGATACCTATATTAATATATTATAATAAGTAGCGAGCGAGACGGAGGCGTTAAGCTAGGAAAGGTAGGCCCGGATTAGAGCGACGAGTAATAAGTACTAATAATAAGTACTAATAAGAAGGGTTAGTAAGAGGAACTAGTAAGAGGGACTAGTAACGAGGGACCGGTAATATAATTAGTAAGGTAGTAAGCATTAGTAGGGCAGTAAGCCAGACGGTTAGTAAATAGCCTATAAGCTAGAGCCACGAGTATATAACTAGCAGCAAAGGTTATCGGCAGTAATAGGCAATATAGTAGCTATTAGGTTAGTTAGCCTAAGCCGACGAGCAGTAGCGATAGTAAGGTAATAGCGATAGTAATAGGGGACGTATTAAGCCGTGCGCTAGAGTATAGCAGCGACGAGCGACAGGCGGCAGCCAGAAGCTATTCGCAGCGATAAGCAGCCGCTATTAAATTCGTTATTAATTTTAACGTATTAGATATTATAATAAGTAGGTTTAGTAAGTAATAGCTAATAGATAGTAATAACGATAGCGGATAGGAATAACTAGTAATAGTAAGAGACTATTAGTAAATATAAGCGTTACGTATAGCTATTAAATAAGTTATTAATTTTAATATATATTACTAAAAGTAGGTTCGATAATAGTAGCGGCGGCGGTATAGCTAATAACCTAGCTAGTATTATAGCTAGCTAGTAATAACGAGTAACGAGTAATAGTTAATAGTAGTAACCTATTACCTATAGTAAGTATTTCGTATACTAGTTAGATAAGTTATCTATTTTAATATATATTATAAAAAGTGGGTCCGACGATAGTAATAGTAGTATAGCTAGTAAGCTATCGGTAGTAATAATAGCGATAAGCTATTAGGTTCGGGTTTTCGTCCGATTACTATTAAGCTAAGTAGGCCTAAGGAGTAGTAATAGTAGTAGAAATAAGATAGAGCCGTTCGTCTATATATATAAGTACCCGTTCGTAATATATAAGAGTTATCGAGTTATATATATAGCTAAGGAGGTTTCTAGCTATTTAAGAGAACGATATATATTAATTTCGGCTAAGGAAAGAAAGATAATCGAAGAGACGATTAGGTTAATCCCGGGGATTATTTAAGACTAAGGAGGGTTAGGGTCGTTTATATTCCCGCCGCCGATAGTAGACCTAATCCTATTTATTAAGCTACCGAAGAATAACGGGTTATAATATAACGAGGAGACGTATATATACGTAACCTATATAAAACGGGGGATATAGGCGTATTACTATAAGGTATATAGGTAGAAGAATAGATAGAAAAAAGGCGGCGATATTATATAGCGAGCTAAGTAGGCGCGAGAGGTACTATAGACGGTAGGTATATAATATTAACGATTTTTCCGGTCCTATATAGCTAGTAGTTAGTTCGAGGTTAGACGCGCGTTGCCCGAGGAGCAGGTAGGCCTAGGCGAGGATATAAAGAAACGTATAAAGCGAATATTTAATAATTAAGCCGCGTAATTTAAGGGAACGAATAAAGAGGTAATATACGCGGGTAATGATAAGACCGAGCCGAATATATAGTTAGGTTATGTTAGATAAGTAGCGTATTTAGAGGCATTAGACCTAGTTAAGTTATAGGAGATACCGCGGCTAGTCGGTAAAGATAAAGCCGCGCTATAAAGGATATATAAGAGTTTAGACTAGGTATTAAACTAAGCGAGGGCGATAGTAATAATAACTAAGATCGGAGCGCTAGCGTTATTCGAGGTATAGTAGAAGGAAGTTTATATTAAGCTAAGATAGCTATTCGATAACTATATAGAAGACGATTCGTAGGCGCGGTATAAGGAGGTATAGAGGCAGTTATTATATATTTTAGTTCGAACCTAGGTATTAGAGGACAAGGATATATTACTATATTAGTTAACCGGCCGGTAAGGCAATATATATAATACGTTTGCGAATACTATTAGATTAGATATAGAAGGCGAAGGCGCGAGTAGGTTAATAGTATTAGACGCTAAGGTAGACTAGATATATTTAAAGACGATAATAGCGTTATTAAACTATTAGTTTAAGCATAGCTATTATAATAGTACTATTATTAATAAGTTAGCGGTTATAGGGTTAAGGGATAATAGCGGGTAGGTAGATATAGTAAATTATATAACTATTTATTCGGCCATAGTTAAGGTAGTATATATATTAGTATTATATAATTCGTATTAGTAATAAGAAGATAAGGTAGCCGAGTTAATAAGGGTAAGAGGGTTAGATAAAGATAACGCGTAGGACGAGGTTACTAGAATTTTTACTATTATTTACGAGAAGGTATAGCGGTTTATAACGCGGATAATAGGATCGCCGGGCGCGTCGCTAATACTAATAGATTAGATTTATAAGGCATAGATATATAGTATATATATCCGATTTAATATAATAGTAGCCGGGACTATTAATTAGTAAGGGTAGTATATTAAGTACCGAGGGATCCGGTTTACGATAGACTAGTTATCGAATATATTATATATATTAGTTAGAGAAATACGCGAATCGTTAGTATAATTAACGATAGTTAAGGAGGAGGGTATAGATAGTTTACTAACGATCGAATAGGCCTAGTTAGAGGATAACTATAATAAAGATTAGGTTAGGTATTTATTTTTATAAGACGAAAGCAACGTATAGTTAGCTAAGGGCAAGGATTAGATTATAGAGCAGATTGCCGATTTAAAGCAGTATATAAAGATATAGGTATACGACGATAGTAGTAGCGGTGGCGACGGCGATATTACGTTTAAGGCCAGCGCTATATAGGAATATAGATAAATTATAGACTAGTTCTAGGAGAAATTATTTATAATAATATATATAGGGGCCGGCTAGCTAGCGCGGTTTTAGAGATTTTAGGGATCTAATTCGTTAATATAGCTAACGGCGGTATATAGAACATTTTAGTATATAATAAGATAATATATTTCGTTATATTATACTATAAGAATTTCCGAAGCACTAGGTAGGCTAAGGTTATCTATCGATATTTACTATAGGAGATTAATAAGTTATTAGTATAATATTTATAGTTAGTTTTACTATTTTAGTAATTAGTATAAGGGATTATTAAATAGACCGATAAGTAGCCTAGTGCGTTTTTATAATTAGATAAGGTAGTAAGCTAGCTAGAAAAAGAAGGAGAAATAGCGAGATAGGAGTAAGAGAAAGAGTAGCAGGAGGAGCAGTAGGATAATTAAGAGTAAGGATAAGGTAGGCAGGGGGTCTAGGGTAGGGAAGCTATTAAGGTTTATAATAGAGACGTAGACACGGCCGCGGCCGAGGCAGAAGGGTTTAAGGATTAGATTAAGGAGAGAAAGTAGATATCCGACCGGGCGCGACGGATTTTATAGCGGTATAGCGAGCGGTTAATAGATACTAAGTTAAATATTAGCGCGTAGAGGTATATAGCGATTACGATCGCTAACCGATATTTAAACGAAGCGTTTAAAGATAAGGGGTATAGGAGTAGCGATAACGACGACGACGACGATAAGACCGAGGATAATCTAGTCGATTTATAAGCTAGGTATAGGACGTATATAGTAGGTATAATTTATGCATAGGAGTTATAGTAGGGGAATTTCGGGACAGCGACGCGGCGTAAGTAGTTCCGGGCGGTTAGCCAGCAGTAGCACCGGTTTTATCGGTAGGGCGGTCGCGGAGTAGGGGTAGACGACGGGATGCGCGGGGACTTAGTCGTTTTTACGCGGCGGTCGCTACTACGGACGCGATACGGACGGCGGGGGTAGTAGTATAACGTAAGGCAGGTAGTAGGGTCGAAAATAGCATATATCGGACAGGGCGATTACTAGCGTTCGTATATAGCTCTTTATTTCTATTTTATTATACTATAGTAGTCTATTTAGTCATTATTAATCGGTCGCGATTATTAATAATAGGCGACCGGCGCTTTAGGCGCGGGGTTTATATATATCGAGGAGGTATATACTAGCGTTATACCCCCCCCTATAAAAGGCTTTAGCCCCCCTATCGTTAAATAATAATTAGCTCTAAAAAGGCTTTACCCCCCCTATTATAATGTAAAGCTATAGACTAGACTAGATAAAGCTATAGGTAGGCGACGAAGCTATAGTATAGGAGATAGTTATCGTCGTACCCGATAGATAGTAGCTAATTAATAGTAATATAATAGCGCTATATAACGTCGTAGGTATAGTATAACTAGATAAGTACCGGCCGAATTACTATATATATCTATTTATTATTAGTAAGAGTATATATCGATAGTAATTAGGGTTAGTATAGACCTAGTAAAGTAAAGAGTATCTATGTTTATTAGTAAGGTAATAAGAGTTTAAGTATAGGTAATATATCGTTATAGGTTCTAAACTAATAGGTAGCTAACGTACTACTAGCCTATTATAGTAAGTTATAGTAATATAGATATATAAGAGGTATAGACTATAGTAGGCCGCTACGAGGTTATATATAAGGTTATATATAAGGTTACGCGCTAGTACTTTTTATATAATCTATCTTTATTACTTTATATAGGTCCGCTAATAAAGACTAGATTATATAGATTATAATTACGATCTAAGAAGTTACTAAAGAGCTAGATAGATATATATACTATAGTCTTTACTAAATAGATAGCTAGATCTTTAGTAATTAATCTAAGTATTTATCTTTAAATAAGAAGTATAAACCTTCTTAATAGACTCCCGTAAATAATATACTATTCTATATTAGCCTAACTTACTTTATTAAAGTAATAGAACCCTTACTAAAGTTCTCCTTAAGAGCCTCCGTTATATTATAGCCTAGCTATACTAGCGCTAGCTTAAACCCCGGGCTATGCTACCTAATTATTCTATCTTATAGCCTCTCTTCCTTTTAATTAGAATAACATAGAGTAGGACGATACGCTAGATATAGAAAAAAGCAAGTTAGTCGCGTTAGCTAGGAAGAGGCGGCTAGCTATACTCTATATAACTAACGATTAATTAAAGCGCTATTATAGGACGTTAGGGGTAAAGAAAATCCTATAGTAATAAAACGTAAAGCTATAGATTATACTCTATACCTAATATATTTACCTAAACTTTATCGCTACTAACTAACCGCGGGTATATATACCTATATAATTATACTATAACTAGTACTTATAGCTAAGGAGTATCTCGTATATAAGACTAAGCGCTAGAAAGTATGCCGCGAAGCTTAGTATTAGAGGATATAGTAGGAAATATATATAGAAGTATCGCAGGGAGCCTATATTCGTATTCTCGCGTTAATAGACACCGGACTAGTAGTAGAGGAGACGACGCGGGCTATAGGCGGTGGCTATTAAAATAGTAGCCTATTCGATATCCTTACGAACGTCGCCGAGAGCGCTAAGAGCGCCGAGAGCATAAGAGAACGACTCTCGATTACCGCAATAGCTTCTACCCTATAGGCCAAACGCACTCCTATGGTCGTAACTAATAATACGCGCTATAACCTTCGCGCTTAGATAAGTAAGAGCCCGGTACCTATAGCTAGCTCCCGCGGCGGGCCGAGCGCTATAGAGCTAGCTATAGCAGCGGCGGCGGTAATCGATATAGTTAATATAATCGATAAGGCGTTATAGATACTCGCATTAGATTCGTAATTATAGGTAGAGGCGTCGCTATTAAATATACTAGTAGACGAAATAGTCGACGAGATAGGCTTAAAAGAGTAGTAGGGTTAGGGTACTATCGGAGGTTCTACTAGCTAATCGCGGAAGTATCGCGAGAAATAGCGAGATTTATAGCGCTAGAAACCTATCGAAGAGGCCTAGTAGTTAAGCTAAGTCCATATACTCGACGCCCTAATAGTTACGCTACCTATTAGCTAAGTAGAGCTATTAGCGGCTAGAGTAGCGCCGGCGAATAACTATACTAACGACGAAAGCAACGATCTAGCTAATAAGATACTTACGATTACGCTACTTATAATTTACGTCTCTACCGAGAGCCTAGAGGTATAGAGCCTAGAGGTGCAGAGCCCAGAGGTGCAGAGCCCAGAGGTGCAGAGCCTAGAGGTGCAGAGCCCAGAGGTGTAGAGCCTAGAGGTGCAGAGCCTAGAGGTGCAGAGCCCAGAGGTGCAGAGCCCAGAGGTGCAGAGCCCAGAGGTGCAGAGCCTAGAGGTGCAGAGCCCAGAGGTGCAGAGCCTAGAGGTGCAGAGCCTAGAGGTGCAGAGCCCGGCTTCTAACTACCTAGGCGACGAGCCCGATCGGCCATCGCCTTTTGCTAGTAGCTACGACTCCGACGATACTCTAGCCAACGAAACGCGTACTATCGAACGGTCTATTACTTCTACCTCTACCGAGAGCCCCGGAGTATATAGCCCTGTCTACTACGAGGCGAGTAACGAGACTAGTAGTCTATCGTCTCCTAGTAATAGACTACGAACCGGCTTAGCGCTAATTAGACTTAAAAGTAATTAACCCGAGTTATACTACGATAAAGGTCGCGTAAGCACGTTAATAAGTCTAAGTAATAGTCTAGGGCAGGCTAGGCTAAGCGCCCTAGAAATTACTATATAGTCTATAACCTTACGAGAAATACTAGCCGGGCTCTACTTTATCGACGCCTAGGCTACTATATACTAAGATATCTTCTAGCGCGCGTTTCTATTATCCTGCCTATATAAGAGGGGCATATAATATATATAAGTATAAATATAGTTTACTTCCCGCTAACGAGCGATATAGGCGAAAAATACCCGAGCTCTAGGCTAGATATTTATCGCGATTGCTTCTTTTCTACTAGCGAGCTCTCTTAGTATCTTTAATAGGAACCTATACTCGGGAGCCTCGAAACTATCCTAAGTTTAAAGAAAGGCGCCGGCTCTAGTAACGATAAGGGAGGGCTATAAGGATAGTAGCGCTTCCTTACTAAACCTATATATAAGTTATCGCTCTAGCGTACCGAGCACGCGCTACCGAGAGATAGTATTACGATTACTAGGACCTAGGATATAGATAGTATCTAGCTCGGCGTAACGAGCCTCGGGGCTATCGGGCGCGGTTCTACCCTTCGCCTATCGGTACTGCCTCTATATAGTTAATCTATCGGTAGAGACTAGATTATCTAGCTATATAGAATTAATCTTAGCTATACTCGTTATACCTACCTTAGCGTCTTCGCTCTTAGAAGCCTCTCCTTCGCTATCTATATATTCTTCCCTAAAACCTAGGGTATAAATACGCGGAGGCGGGCTAGCGCGGCTAGCGCCTAGTACTTTATACTATCTTAGGACTGGCAGCGGGAGCTCGTAGACGGCGCGATCCTACTAGTACTCTAAGCTATCGTGCCGGCTATCCTTTGCTAAGAGGTGCCGCTAACGTATACGATAGCTTACGTAAAGTAGATATTATACTAGGAGAAGCCGGGCACGGCGCGCTAGCGGGCCGATAACGAGTCCCGCGCTACGTACCTCCGGTATAGGATCCCTAGGCAGTTCCTCGAAAGCTTCTAGATAGAGCTTCGCTAGCGGTATAACGAGCTATAGGTTTAGCTAATAAATACGACCCGCGCCGCATTCGCTTACTTCGAGGACCCTAAGCTACTATTCTAAGTATATAATACGAAGAATATATTAGCGGGGTATATACTAACTAAGGCGCTCGATCTTTTTTATAATAACGTACTCGGCGGGCTATAGCTATAGTACCTTAACTTCTATTCCTACTAGCTCGATATCGGTATTTATAATATACCTAGCTCCTATACTAGCCTATAAGGATAAGATACTCCTATAATATTATTATAGAAGCGAGACTACTATAACTACTACGATTATATAGTTAAGGAGGCCTCGCTAAATATTACTCTTAAGCTAGAACGCTTCTATATATTTAACCTTCGCGACATAGTAATATATATAACTAAGGTATACTCTTTTTCTAAACGCGGCCCTAGAATATTAGACCTCGGGAACCCTAGGTATACTAAGCCTAGCATGCTCTAGGCTAAGGCCTATAATTATAATAAGGAGCTATTCTCTATTATATTTAGTAATTATTAGATATTCGGGTTATAGTACCTTTCTACGCTAGCCTTACTAGATAAAATAATCTTATACCTCTTTACTATAGGCTATAATAGCGCTAACGCTATAACTAGCGCGCTAAGCCGTTATAATATCTAGTAAGCCTAGGATACTAATAAATAATACTTATATACTATTTAATCTAATAAGGATATTATAAACTACTACGTAGTATAGAAAGAAATTACCTTCTGCCTTAATACTATCTTATTAATATACTACCGTAGTATGTTTTCCGCCGACGGTCCCGCGGAGCCCAGCGGCGTAGTACTCTATATAACCCTATAGCCGGCCTATCGGCCAGACTAGCACTACCTATTCTAGATCTTGCTTACGAAGGAGGCTAATAACCTAATATATGCCCTAGCCTATTATTTTATTAAGCTGCTTAACTATATCTTCTCCCTTACTTTATATAAAGAGGACTATAGTAATAATATATAGGCTATTATATACTACTATATAGCTAAGCTATTTATATAGCTCCTACTCCTAAGCCTTATAAGCGAGCGATAGTATATATCTAATAAGTTAATCTAGGAAGGGACCTAGACTATTTAGAAGAGGGAGGGTATACGGTAGGTTAAGTACCGCTATACTAGGCTCGACCTTAGGACGATACTAGAGTTAGCCAGGGTAGTATAGCTTAGCGATGCCTAGATAGACTAGGTCTATAGCTATCTAGGGCTATAACTACTCTAGCGCGTCTATATCTAGCGGAGCCCTAGCTATACTACTTAGAGTACCTAAGTAATAATATAAACCTTTAGTCGGGCGACGGTTACCTCGGTATATATTTAGGGAAGTATAGCGATACTACGCGATAGAGTAGGTCGGCTAGGCGTTATAGCTCGAGCGGCGCGCCGCTCGCGTAGCTGGCTAAGAAATCGCATAGAGCTATAACCTATACCTACTATAGTAGCTCTAGTAGATATAGAGAAGTAGCGTAATCGAAGTATATTACTCCCCTTAAGACCTTCGTAAGGCTTACCTATATAGACTTAATTACCTCGTCGATTTTATTAAGTACTTAGTTAATATGCCGTAAGGTATAATTATTATAGCTAAGAATATCCTTAGTATTATATATAAGGGACTAGCTCTCTTCGAGCTACTAAGATTATTAACCGCTCTTTTCGCTTACTAGCGATTAGGGAAATTCCCTTATAACGTGCCCTCGTAAATAATATAAAGGGGCTTAGGCGCAAGGGGTACGAAGATACTTAGGTAGATAGAGAAGGTATACGACGCCCTCTTCTAGCTGGCCAAAGGAAAGAGGTAGGCTTAGGCTAAGTTCTTATAAGACTATAACGCCTTACGAATAGCATTTAATAATACTAGGTATAGAGACTGCCTATTATTCGACTACTAGCTCGAGAAGGTTATCGGTATGTTTATCCTCGTAATATTTAACTCTAATAGGTCTAAAGAGGTTACCTTATTATCTAGTCTTAGCGATAAGCTTCCTACGTTCTTTAGGATATAGTTCTAGGCGCCGTTCTTAGACTACTATAGCTTATCGCCGAGCTAGGTAAGTACTACCTAATATATAGACGAGGTAAGGTACTATATAGGCTAGTTTAAGTACTAATTACCCTTAGTATAAATAGTAGAGCTATAAGATAATAAAGTAATAGACGACTTCTACTATCTCTACCGATTTAACTATAAATAGTAGGAGTATATAAAGAGCATTTAGTATTGCTTTAAGGGCCCGCTATCTATAGTATAGCTTAAGTAGACTATAGCTAGTAGTATATCTATAGAAATATAAGACCTATAGGATCTTATAATAAATATTAAGTACCTTTTTAGTATAACGTTCTGGCTTATTCTTAAGTAGCTAAACCGCTTATCTTCGGATCGGGGAGTACCTTAGTAAGACGACTAATTAGCTATATATAGATTACTTATACTAGTAGAGAGACCGAGCTAGGGCTATCCTACTATACTAACGCTTATATTCCCGACTATAGATAATCTTAGCTAGCTCGAGCGTCTTACTTATCGATTATATTCTATTAGGCCGCTATTAAAGAATATAGGTACGAACCGGCCGAGTTTAATTAATATAGATAATTAGGATACTAGGATAGTAAGAATACTTACTAAATATTTAAAGGCTCGCGCGCTTATAGCAGAAAGCTAGGGTATATTTAGCCCCTACTTACTTAAGCGCGACGGGGCTTACGACTACCTAAATAGAAACGAGTAAGGACTAGATAAGTAGTATAAGCTATTACTAGACTTCCTCTTAGTACCTAGGCCGCCGTAGGAGTAACTAGAGATAACTTCTATAAATACTTAAGGGAGAGAGGAGGAAGAGGAAATAGAGGAGGAGGGAGAAGATAAAGGCTAAGGAGATATAGATAGCCTATCGCGACTAAGTAATTAAGATAAGAGCGCGTTCGTAAGTTAGATTATATAATAATATAACCTATTATAGCTATAAGGCAGATTATATATAGACTTTAAAAGCTTTGCTATATAGAAAGGGTATCCTACCTATAGTTAATATAGCGGCGATTAATATATAATTATAGATAAGCTCGGTAAAGGTACGTAACGATTAATAGCATAGTAATTAATATAGTAGGCATAGTTATAGTCTATATATAGTTACGTATACTTAGTTAATTATTAACTTTAATTAGGAGTATAAAAAGTAGGGCTAGACTAGAGATATCTAATAAGCGATATATAAGATAACGAGTAGAGGTATTAGCTATAGCGATAAGAAGGTTATTAAGCATTATACCTATTATTACTACGCCTGCCTAGCTTACTAGTATTCTATTATAAAATAGGCCCCGTTTCGCATTTATAGCTAATTATTTCTATAAACTCTACTTACTAGTATTTTCCCCTATAAAATAGGGCCCGTTTTACCTTTCGTGTTTTTTCGTAACTATACGCGTAAAATAGGCCCCGTTTCTTATATAAGGTAATTAAAGGGAGGTATAAGAGGATCTAGTTTTCTAGGTATAGGAGACGCTACTAGCCCGATCCCGAGGGCCTATACTTCGTTATCTCGTCGGCGACGCGTAAACTATATAATATCGTAAGCATACTTATACTATATATATATATATATAATTTCTAATAATAGTAGCTCTACTATATAATCTAATCCGCGGCGATTACTAAACTAGACCTACTAAGCGACCTCGACTCTAACTATCGCTAACTACTAGGATACTATAGACGCCGTCCCCTAAAGAGCGTAAGCGGCTACTAGCTCTCGGGTTATACTATAATAAACCTAAACTAGCTATTCTCTATACTTACTATAGCTTCGCCCTTAAAGCAGATAGCGACCGCGTCTCTCGTTATCTAGGCGAGAAATATAATATTATATAGAAGGCTCGCTAGGGTCTAAATAAGCTAGTATAATCCTTATAGTTACTAAATCCGATTGCGTTACTAGCGAGGTTAGATAGCTCGATAAGGCACCCTTACCTTACCTTAATAAAGGGAGCTACCTATAAGTACTATAACTTTCGGTCTATAAGCCTCGCCGTCCTTATATAGTACCTTCGAAAGGTATATAAGCACGAGATAATATCTATCTACCGAGGTCGCTAGCTATAAGATTATATTAATAATAGACTTGTCTTTTAGAGCTAGCTCGTCGGTAATATTTATAATGCTTAGATAGTAGCGATAGATACTCTATAGCTATAGCTCTTATATAAGACTAATAGAAACTATAACTTAGCCTCTAGTCGCGCTATTCGAATATATATAGAAGATATTATTACCTAAGAGAAGTTATATCTAGCTTCTTAAGTAGCGTCTATATTTAATAAATCGTCCTCGAAAAGTATTATAATAACGAACTAGATACGATAGACTAGGTAGGAGGTAATATTCGAAGGTATATATCGCGACTTTCTCGTAGCCTTATTAGATTTACCGTTTCTTTACTTCGGTCCTTTATTCCTAATAATACCTAATAATATAATTTAGGCTAAGAGCTCCGAGGAAGACGAAATAAAGCTTTATATTATCGTCGCTACCCTAGACCGGCTTTTTAACTAATATAATAATACTATACTATATATAGATATATCTATATAGCGCTAGCTTAAAGGCATATTTCCTAACCGCCTATTTAAGGCGCTATTCGAACTTATTACTAGACGCTAGACCGAGAAAAAATACCGATAATTATTTAAGAAGTATATTTATTTTTAGATTTAGCTTTAGCGATTGCCTTAGTAAGATATAAAAAGGCTTATAGGCTATGCTCTTTGCCTAGCGTAGAGCCGCGCTCTTAGATAGTTATAGTATAACCTAGCTTAGGACGATTGCCTACTGCCGGTAGAGATACCTAACGAACCGGAGTCTAATAGTAGTAACGATAACGGCGACTACTAGGACTCTATAGAAGACGAAGAGAATAATATTAAAGATAAGGACGAGGCGGAAAGCGACGAGTACTACTTAGAAGATATAGACGATAACGACGACGACGATAATAACGACGACGACGTCGAGTATAATATATACTTAGCTAGCGAGCTAGCGACGTAGTAGGATACTAAGGCCGATATACTTTTATAATTCTATTCTTTTCTAAGTATAGAAGACTTCTAGGATAGTAAGGCTAGCTTAACGATGCTTATCTACTTTAGCGCCGTTTATAGGCTTTTATAACTAAATAGAGCC
>JALHBY010000122.1:1870-35452 GCA_024340155.1 Tolypocladium pustulatum
ATTTAGGCAGCGGAGGGAGGTAACTGGTTGGGACGAGCGAGAGGTGGCTTGTGCGGTTCGAAACGCGGTGATGGCGGTGAGAGAGGCGGACATGGACACGCCATTGGCGTGGGCGCAATTCGTGCACTTCGGAGCGTAGCTACTGTCACACGGAGCGCTCACAGCCCGTTTAGAGCATACGATTAACGATGTGAAATATGTTACACGGAGCGCTCATAGCCCGTTTAGAGCATACGATTAACGATATGAAATAGCCTTAATCCTATATAAGAGAATTGCCTAACGAGGCGGTCTTTAATAGCTAAGCTATGCCCCTATTATAGGCTTGCTCGTAATTAGGTTATTCTAAGCATTAAGCCAATTAGGTAACTACGCCCTTACGCTTACCTTTATATACCCCCTATTATAACCGCTATTATAAAGCTAGTAATAATACTAACTTTACCTATTCTTAGTAGTTTCCTTCTAATTACTTTAATAGCGTTAAATGCCGCTTAAATAACTATTCGAAGTAGTCGCTTAAAGAGGCCTTATTATATATATTATATACTTACCTTTACTAAGAGCCTATACTAAACCGCATTACTATTTCGTTAGTTATATTTAATACGAATAAATACTTATATAGCGTAGTTAATCGATATATACTATGCCTAATAGTTCGAGTAATTATTATTCGTTTTATTAATACTCTAAATAAGTAGTTAATTAGTCTCGTAACCGCTCTATATAAGTATATATAGCGCCTTTCCTACTTATACCGAGCTCGTAATATCTTTATTATTACTATCGTTATACCGCCTACGCTCTCTAACTCTAACTCTAAGATACCCGCTAGCGGGCTCTCTATTAAATAACTCGCGGATACTACTATAGCGCTCTCCGACTCTATAAATACTACTTAGTTTGTTTTTATTTCGTATATTAACTAAGCTAACGATTAGTAGCTTAATATAGCTATTATAGCTAAGGGCGCTCTACTTAAAGAAGTAGCTAGGGTTAAGTAGGACTCCCCTCGACGAAGTAAAAGGGTATACCTTCTTACCGCGCGCCTATCTCCCTCGCCGCCGCCGCCCCTACTACCTAAGAAGAAGAAAAAAGAGAAGAAAGAGAAGCCCGCTCCTAAGGAGCTATCTAAGGTAGAGGCTAGTCCTCCCCTTAATCCTCTATACCTCGGCTACCTAAAGTTAGCTATTAGTAGTAAAGGCGCTTTCTAGAAATACCTAGAGAGTATAGACAAAAGCGCCTATTATATAGCCTACTATATAAGTAGCTATAAGTATTTTCCTCTATAAGTATCCTTCTTTTCTAACTAAGTATTGCCTTAAGTAACTTATTACTTAGCCTAGCGCCTTTAGTACCTTTTACTCGCTATTTATTACTCGCCCTTGCTAAGGGTAATAAGAAGGTATATAAGCTCTATTCCCTATATTCCTTTGCTTATAGCTAACTATTATATAGCTTAAAAAATGCTATAAAGATATAGTAAAGCTTGCTTTAGAGATAGTTAAGGATAAGTCTACGGACTAGTTTAGCGGTAGAGCGCCGCTAGCGGTAGCTCTAAATACTCCTAGTAAGTAGGAAAAAGAGGCGAAGCGTACTTAGTTATATAAGTTAATTAACTTCTTCTTAAAGTAATTTTACCTATTAACTTAGTACTTTTCTAACTTATACTTACCTATACCTTCTCCTATATATAATTATAAGCTATCTACTATATTAAGTAATACTCGGAAGTACTTAAAGCGCTACTACGAGAGAGCCTTTATAAGGCTATCTATAGGCATTTTATTAGTTAGAAAATACATAATTATAAAGGTACCCTTCTAAGCTTCTTGCCATAACTATATATTATAGATATCTATATAGCGTAGATATATAGTTAATTATACGCTCTCTTCTACTATAAGCCGAATAGTCTACTAGTTATTATAGCGTATATCCTACTTATAACTGACTTTAAACCTTATATCTCTAAATAGTCTTCTTAGAGCTATCGTTTCCTTAGTATATTACTCGAGTATAAGTAGCTCTACCTTAGTTATTAATATAGTTATAGTAGCTTAGCGGGTTACTCGCTATAGTACTAGGCCGCCGAAGAGTATAATAAGATATCCTTATAATAATTTATAGGTTTCCTTATTATCTATAAAAGAAGCGTCGCTCGCGATAAGTAGGGCTTACGTTTCTAGCATACCTCTATATTATAATCCGAGCTTTCGTATATTATAAAGGTATAGCCTAGCTTGCTCTACTATAGCCTTATACTTAGGCGCTAGATTTATTAAGAACTATAAGAGTATTAATACCGAGAAGGTAATATTAGCTCTAATTATTATTACTATATAGAGTACTAAACCGATAATCTCCTAATACTCTTTAACCTCCTAAGTAATAGCCTAGCCTATCGTTTGCTTAGTAAACTTAACTACTAAAATAGGGATTATAGGATAGGAATTCCGAGTAGTTAACCTATACTATAGGGCTATCTTCTCGATATATACCTTATAGCTTAGATATATCTTACGCTTACTATAGTCCCTAATAATATTAATACCGAGGAACTACTATATATCCCCTTACTTATATAGCTCGTATACTGCCTTAAGGCTATTAATAAGCTCGTTCGTTACTAATTTATAATTCCTATAATAGAGGACTAGTATATTATCTATAAAGAATAGGATAAACGTATCTCGAGCTTTTATATAATAGAGGCAAGGCTCTTTATTACTCGATACTAGCCTAAGCCTCTTTAACGTAGAAGTAAACTCTTTAAACTATAAGTATAGAGAATTATAAAGTCTATAGAGAGCTTTCTCGAGCTCTATATACTTACCTAACTACTTAAATCTATCTAGAAGCTTATATATTACTAGTATACCCTAATTATTACGCGTTACGTTAAGAAACGCATTCTTAATATCGAACTACTTAATCTCGAGGTCGAACTATACTGCGATAGCTATTACTATATAGAACGAACGCGCTACGAGCGTTACTGCGTATATATTCTCAATCGTTAAGCATTCCTATAGGTCGCCGTATATATAAATCTATCCCTTATATCTCTTAAGCTTGCCTTCCTTATTAAACTTATAGTCGAATACCTATTTTAATAGTAGTGGTTTTATCTATATATTTAAATACTCGATAACCCTCTAAGTACCCTTTTATCTTAGTATATCGATTTCTAACTATATTACTTTCTGAAACTATATACTAAGTAAGTACTATAGTATCTCTCTTTAATTCCTTAGTAGTTTAGCTAGGTCTTTAAATATATATTCCTTCCTTAAAGGCACTATACTAATCCGATCTATACTTACCTATATTACTACTACGTTAATTATAGTAAATACTATCTAATAGCTTAGTAGGTTATCCCTCTTAGCTTCTTATTAATTAGGTAAGAAAGTTATAAAGAAGTTATCCTAACTTATACTATCGATTATACTATAGGCTCTGCGTTAACTATATATTTTCCCTTAAGCTCTACGATTACTTATCCTAGCGCTCCTACGCATTAGTTATTATACTACTATAATCGTTTCCTTAGGGTTTATCTATAATAGCTTAGAGGGCTTACTTAGTACCTCTTCTTAAGTATTACTTCATTACTAAGTCTACTCTTTACCTATAGATAGATCTTCTTACGTTAGGATATATACCCCTAAGGCCGGCGAGTCTATATAGCTACTTACTATTGCTAGTAAGGGAATGCTCTACTAAGTACCGCCTATACTCTACGTTTACGCGCTATCTTATATAAACTCTAGAGTCTCTCGAGGCGTTTAAAGTCTAGTTTAACTTAGGGGAGTAGCTAGTTCTTCCTTTTACTACTCTAGCTACTCTAGCGAGCTTTATACTAGCTACGAGTCTATACTTACCCCTAAGTTTACACCTAAGTCTACTTAGATAGGTATTACGGGCCCGTGCTATATCTCTTCTTCCTTATCTAATTCGATAGATAACTTATATAACTACTATATAGGAAGCTTAGGCGAGCTTTCCTTTACTATAGAGTAAAAGAGGTTCTCGTTAAATATAGCGTTCTTAGTTATAATAACCTTCTTAAGGCAAGGGATCTATATATAGTAAATATTAGAGGTAGTATACTTAACTAGATAACTAAGGATCCCTCTAGGGCTTACTTTAAATTATCGTCGGTCGCGCCCTACCTCCCTATCTCGATCGAGCGTATATATATAGTAACTATAGGTATAAATCGCGCTCTAATCTAGTCTTAGGTTAGCTATCTACTCCCTAATCTAGAGAGGCGCTTCCTTTCGAAACTACTATTCTAATACTTTATTCGGGGACTTCTAATTATTATTCTATACTAAGCTTATATTAAGTAAACGAGCCGCTATAATTATACTTTCTAGCTATAGGTTCTTAGGTAAGTATACTCCCTTAATTATTTTAATAGACTTAGTAGTTACTCCTTAGTTTACTTATTCTACTATACTATTCGGTTTATATATAAATAGCGGAGCGAGCTCTAGCTATATACCTTTAAAGCGTGCCTAGTATTAGAATTATATATCGCCTTTAACTATAATTATAGCCCCCTTATTATCTTATTAAAGTATATATATTAAAAGACTAAACTATCTCCTTACTTAATGCTTAAATTAAAAGAGAGCGTTAAATATAGTAATCTACTCCTTAATTAGTAGTAGTTAAGCTTTTACTTACTTACTATATTCGTCCTTTATTACTAATAGCTATTATAATCTATTATAGCCCTACTAGAAGTCTTATAGGTCTTAATAAATATATTAAAATAGCCTTAGTAAATATCGGTTTAGTAAGTAGCGTAATATAACTTGCTTTATATATATAAGAGAGTATACCTTATAATCTATATACTATATGCCCTTTATCTATATATTCCGAGCGTTAAATACTAGTTCTATAAGCGCTACTAGCCCTAAGTATCCTAATCTTAGGTACTATAGCTTTTCTAAGTCTTCTTATAGTCTCGGTTAGTCCCTTATTAGTCGCCTTAGTTATATTAAGCTTTATTCTAGCCTATAATATATTACTATATATATTAATATACTAGTAGAGCTTATTAATATTTCTATAGCTTATATTAGGCTTAGTTACTAAGTAGCTTATATTAATATAAGTCTTATAGAAATATAAGATATTAAGGGCTTATATTTAAGGAAAGTAAGGTTATACTTCTATAAAAGCTTACTTATTATAATACTATTCTCTAGCGTTTTATAGTATAGTAAGTAGTCGAATCCTAAATAGTAAATATTAGCTCTATATAAGAGCGATTCTAATATGATATTTATATAGAAGCCTTTAACTATAGCTATATTCTTAAGAGTTAAGTCTTTAGTATATAGGCCGTTAATACTATTAAAGATCCCTTTAAGTACTCGTCTACCTTATTTACTAATCTTAAACGAGCTATTACCTACTTCGATATATTCGATTATATTTATAGGCTTAAACGATCCTAGCTTAAGGAGGTCTACTATATTAACTAAGTATATTATACTATAGCTATCTAGAAGAGTACTCTATAAGAGTATATAGGCCCTAGAGCTAAGTATAGTATAGATACCCTCTTAATATTCTATAGCTTAGTCTTTATATAGGTCGACTAGGGTAATAAGGACGGCGATAATACTTCTTAGGAAAGCTCTTATTATTCCCTTAGTTTTATTACTTACCGAGCTATTACCCTAGCCCTTATCTACTATAGTCTTACGGAGGTATCTCTACCTTTCCTTTTAATAGTTCTCCTTAATCTTATTAATCGTTTCCTTTAATAGTCTCTTAAGTATTTATATTATCTTTCTAATAATTATATACTTAAGAAGTAAGTATTAACTTAGCTTCTATAAATAAGTAAACTTCCTATTTAGCTTCCTTATATAGGGGTATTCTTAATTCCTTAATACTTAGTTTAACTAGTCTAAGCTCGCTCTAAGTATAGTATATATACTAAGCTACTATATATCCTTATACTTATTAAGCTATATATTAAACTTATTACTATAGGCATTAAGAGTCTTAGTTAGTCTACCTAGGTATTTAGCCCTTATAAGCTTAGTCTTAATCTACCTTACCTATTCTAGAGAGAACTAAGTACTTATAGTATAGATAAAATCATAGATAGCTAGGTTACCTTAAACTTCTATAATATTATATTAAAGACCTTCGCTATATACTTAGCTCTAATATAAATACTAAGCTATAGGCTTTATATTCGCGCGTTTAGCCTCCTTAAGTACTACTTAGTATTACTTTCGTACCGCCTCTCTTATATTTATCTAGCTCGGGGCGAACTTAGCCTTAATTTCCTTAATAAGCTAACGTATTAAGTAGTTAGGGTTCTTAGTATTAAGCTTTATAGTAATAATATAGTATATATTTAGTTTAAGGGTCGCTATAATCTATATATAGATAGCTTACTCTCTAGCCTCTCTTATATAGTAAGTCGAGTACTTAATAGCTTCTCTCTAAGTATATATTTAGGTAAGCTATTAGACTCTCGTAAAGTTAGGTTCTTTATATAGAAATATAAGTATAAACTTCTCCTTTACTTCCTCGATCAATAGTACCTTTAGAGTAATAGCTATATTAGTTAGCCGCTTAGGTTAATCTAGATTAATTATATCCTATAGCTTCTTAATATATATATAGCTTTCGAGCGTGTCTATCTAGTTAGTCTATTACTTAGGGGTCTTAAGTTTCTAGGTTCTAGGAAGGCTTTCAGAAGACTCTTTAGTTATATCTATCGTAAGCTCGGTAAGCTTATACTTAGTATAGTAAAGGCTAGGACTATCTTATAGATAAGGACGAATATATCGATAATAGGCATAGCGTAGTAGAAGTTTCTAGGGTTTAAACCTACCTAGGCTTATAACTATTATATAGAGCGCTTATAGCCTATTTAGAGCATACGATTAACGATATAAAATAGCCTTAATCCTACATAAGAGAATTGCCTAACGAGGCGGTCTTTAATAGCTGAGCTATGCCCCTATTATGGGCTTGCTCGCAATTAGGTTGTTCCGAGCGTTAAGCTAATTAGGTGACTGCGCCCTTGCGCTCACCTTCACAATATCTCTAAGCGGACATGCCAAGATCAACGCGTACTTCATAACAACCACTCAAGATAACTATAACGCATCCGAGCGAGTAAATAAAAAGATTTCGGGTGGGCGTGATAGGATACGCAGGACCTTCTAGTCTATTGTGTTTGTCTATCCGACCATACATATGCGCCCTTAAAGCCCTTCAAGATGTGTCAATAGAGGTACTCTACGGTTACAAGTGACGGGATAGTATTTCACCGCCAAGAAGGCAGTATAGCATGGCCTTATAGTATGCATAGACGGGTGAGCTTGCAGTGTCTTGAGGGTTAAACGACAAGATCGTAACCCTAAAGTATTGGCATTGCAAAAGGCGTCCTCTATTGTAACTACGGAACATCCGGAAACAGTTACAGCATTGCGTTCCATTGAGGCAATAGTAGACTTCATATTCAGGAACTCACTCTCGGTAGTCTAAACTAGACGCCAAAGAAGACAGACCACTTCAAACATAAAAGGACTAGATGCTTTAGTGACGTTCATCAAATAGTAAGTACACCCTAAAATGTCCTTGCCAGATTCGCATAGGTCATCGGCGCTTTCTCGCATACTCTTAACTGGCGGTACAGGGTGGCGGAAGAAATCGTCTTTGCTACCGCGACGCTATGCTAACCTTCTCAATGCGACAGAGGCCGAGCTTATGCGACTCCCGAACGGACCGTTTTGGCTCTCCCTCGCTCATACAATGCGGCCTAAAGACACAGAGCATAGACACTTTCCCCAACGCGACAGGAGAGATATAGAGAGACCAAGTTTCGTCAATTTAGCGACTGCTATTGTTAGTTCTTCCTCGCCGACGATACCCTCCTCTTCGTCTAACTTCGAGATAAGTACGGGGAGTATCGACGAGGACGAATATAATGCTGGTCGGGGCAAGCCCGAGGAGGTGACTATTCACCTTGCTATAAGCTTTCTTCAACATGCCTTATACATCTGTCTCCTGCAGGACTCGGAGGGCCTAAGTAAAGTCCGAGCACGTATAGAGCGCCAACGGTCACATGCTGTCAACGATGTTGGCCAGGATGACGGAGGGATCTGTAGAATGGAACGACAGGCTATAGGCTAGACGATGACACCTATATATCGCCTTGCTCGAGGCAAAGAGGGCTTTCAGACACCTCTAGGTCAACAACGCAACGGGAGAGACCAGGCCAATCGTATCAAACGAAGTCCTAGCACAGTGCTTCGGAGAAGCAGTTATAGCTTGTATGGCTAACCGGCGTTTGATCGGGCAAGAGTCAGATATAACCCGTTCCTCCCTAACCCGCATTCTTCTGCTCACTGCCATTCGTTGCGCAGTATCTTCCTCATCGTAATATCTAATACCTTCCTACGATTTGCGCATTTCCATTTCGGGTCGCACTACGCTAAATTTGTCGATTCTACCAATATAGCGACTCAAGAAGCGCTCGTTACAGACACTAGCAAGGATACATGTATGCATATACAATGCTCAAAGTGGTTCAATCTACAATCGGCTTAGGGACGAAGAGTTGCGCTTTGCCACGTCTTAGCGCTTTTGCGATAGCATGAAACAGTACTCAGGAATTAGACGACGAGGTGGCGAGCAGTTCGAGTAATAGCGACAGCGATATAGACTAGATTGCCCTCCTCCAATCAATATGCACGAGAAACGGGGCCCATTACGGGTGCCCGTACGCGGAAAAAAAGCGAAAGACGAAACGGGGCCCGTTATACGAGGAGGAATGCCGGGGGGTAGAGCTCATAGAAATAATTGGTTCTCAAGTCGAAACGGGGCCCGTTTCACGACACAATACTAGAGAGGCCAACCGCGGAATGCAGGTGGTCATGAATAACGCCATAATAGGCGAGTCGCAGAGGGCCATCGCCCAGGCTGCTGGGGTCGCCAAACTAACGCGCCTGGCCTTCATATTCATCCCGCTGTCTTTCGTCTACACTTTCTTCGGTATGAACTTTGACCAGCTAGGTTCTGGAAATCTCCAACTATGGATCTGGGTGGCCACTTCGGTGCCCATCTTTGCGCTTTCACTTTTGTTAATGCGCAGTGACGTTAGAGAACTTCCTGGCCGGCTATTGGCCTTGTATAGCAAGAAGGAGTCACCGAAGCTTAAAGACACTGCGCCAACGGTAGGCTCTAGGGTTTGATCTATATTCATGTGCCGAGGAATACCCTTTCTTGCAGCTCTAGGATTCGTTCGTGCAGCCTCATAGGAAACATGCCGTGACCACTAGCGATAAGCCCTGTTCAAAACGTTCTATAAAGATGGGTTGATTGTCTATAATTTGAGACAAGTCGATTAATTTCTGTCCGGATTCTATAAACCGCTTTAACAATTCTTTATTATTCGGTGCCAACATCTACCGAAGTAGTAACGCTGTGTGTCTGATTATCTACTTTGCTTTGTCTATGTACTACTACTAAGTCGCCGTCGATTTGGAGACCGCTCCTTAGATTCGATAGGATCTATTTCGAGGCTACGCTTCTTTGCTATCTTCGTTCCGATCGTACCCTTAACAATGCGTTCCGCTTTCGCTTCATTAGGCTCCTTGGTTATATCTACCTTGGGTAGTCTTAGCTCCAACATCCAAGATAGTTGAACGGGCATAGTATCAGAACCTTTAATAGACGCGTTCACAAACAATGTCTGCTTTCCGGGCTCTAGTGTAGCCACACCACCTTCGCGAAGACTCGTATCGCAGAACTTTTGCGCAGTGTATTTATTAACCCTCTCTTCCTTCCGCTTTGTATCCTCCGGAGTGTCAAATCTATTGCTCTGTATCGTGCTAAGCTACTCAATGATATAGGACTTGTGGTTATCGATGTCGGTGAGATGCGAGGGCCTCCTAGCAAGCTTTTCTCTCCAAGTTACCATCCTCGCCCCCCAGCCCTCATAGATGTGGCCGAAAACGTGCAACCTCGGCTTTGCTTTGGCGACAGCTTCAAAGAGATTGGGGCACCCTGCTCGGTCCCGAGAGTTAGTTCGATCCAGGATGCCCCATGGCGGCCCATATATAACAACAAGATCTATTCCTTCTTCGATGCTAAACTTATGCTCTTGGTTTGGGCGGTATTGAAAAGCCCAGTCGCCTAACGACGGCGTATACGGGCTTGCATAAACACTCAACCTGGCACCATTATATAGGTCGAATTGTTGTATACCCTTATCTAGAAAATGGATACCATCCTCCTTAGCATTTAACAATAAGTGTCTTGCTTCTTCGTATTCGCCATAAACGTCTGCAACGAGCTTAGGCTCTAATTATGGCCTTGCTTCTTCAATTTTTTGTTTGAAAGTCGATGTATCGAGCGTAAAATCGTGATTGCCAGCGATGACGAGCTTCAAAGGCGCTTTGATAGCGTGCAGGAGCTCGAGAGTCGGTCGGAGCTCATCTAGCTTCGACTCTTCGGTCAAATCTCCGCAGTAAATGCACAAATCTACAGCTTGATCGGGTATCTGCCCTGCGAGAGCCATGCCATATATATCGGATAAGATAAGGATTTTCGTGTTGATAAAGAGGCCAGCCTCGGAGGACTTCAGCGTAGTCGAAGACATCGTAGAACGAGTTTTTGTTCAGTCCAGCAATCAAGATAACGGCAGAATGCTAGACAGGGAGCCGACTAGAGAAGTAGTATAAGGATAAGATAGAAGGGCGGAGTTTGCCTATGTACTCCTACGCGCTCCCCTGCGCCTTAAGTAAACAATATAAACATATCAGCTTAAACGTTTTTAAGCATATTGAATGTTGAATTTCGCAGGAAAGTTTGGATCGGCGCTTTTAGAAACTAGAGGCAGATTAAAGTAAAGTAGTCAAATTCTAAAGCGTCTCCTCGTCAGAACTTTACGCTACTCACGGCGGAGGTTTATGCTCTGATACAGGACACCGGCCAGGTTGGCTCAGGACTGTATAAGAGTACGTTAGCACGCATAATATAGTAGGGCGAGTCTCTCGTACCGTCCTACCCGGTTAGCAGCCCAGTCTAGCCCGAATTTACACACCGTCCTATAGAGCTTATAAGGCTACGAGGAATTTATTATTATCTCGTGTAGTAATATAATTACTATTCGTAATTATCGCTATTATTATTAATAAAGTTATTGCTAATAAGATACCGCCGCTATATAATCTAGCAACTCGTTCTACTAATAGCGCCGGTGCTAATATAGTAACTAAATAGAACCGAGAGTAGGAATTATAGTTTCTTAAGCTTATACTTAAAGCTAGGCGTAATAATAGCCTAAATAGTTAGAAGGTATATTTTATTAAGGCTATCTATAAGATATTTATACTACTTCTCGCGAATATATTTCTAGAATGCCCTTAGTCTATTAGTATACTAGAAAATAAGTATCGTTAACTATATAATTTCTAGAGGATATTTCGCGAGGTAGAGTAGCTATTAGGAGTAATATATAAGCTAACTTCTAGTAAGATTATTATAAGTAAGCTTAATAAGGATATATTAGAAAAGAAGTATAGGAAAATAGTATATAAAGTAATAAAGGGCTTATTTATTAGCGGTAATATTACCTTTAACTTATAGGTTAAGATCTTTTTAGATAATTAACTAGCCGGGCTCTTAATAATTAAGGTAAATAACGATAAAGCTTTCTTATAGGTAATAGCGGCGTTATCTTAATAATAAGCTATAAATAGGGATATAAATAATAATAAAGATATAGAGGAAGTAGATAATAACGCTAACGCTATAATAAGGGATATTAGGACCCTACCTAAATAAAGTAATATTAACGATCCTTTCTACGAAGAAACTCTATAGCTAATAATAGAGGTAACCTAATAATTAGCTATACCCCGACGCGGCGAGGTTTTTAAGAACTATCCTTATTAAGTTAGAATACGTTACTTAGTCTTAATTAAGGTATAAGAAGCTTAAGAAAAGGCGCTATTATATCTCGTTAATAAGAGGATAGATTTTTTAAAAATCTCTTATAGGATTTATAACGTACTAATAGATAATAATATTACTACTAAAGAGATATATTCATTCATCGAGGGCTTAGAGCGCTAAGGACTTTAAATAGGTAATATAAGATTATATAAGGCTTATTAACGAGCTTAAACTAAAAGGGGATCGAATTTATAAGGAATTATTTAAGGTAGCTAAAAGTAGACTTAATAAATCTACTTATCTAGAATTCTCTCTTAAGTAAGGAGGCAAAGATAGCGATAACTAAATAATAAATAATTAGTATTATAGCCTTATAGCGTTCGTATTATTATTAAAGTTATTAAGTACCTATAATAGTAATATTAAAGGTTAAAGAAAGTTATAATATAGCTATATAGTTATTAATAGGTCTATAACTAATTAGAGGAATTATAGCTATAACTTATAATAAATTATAGCTAATTAAAGTATAGTTATAGCTATAAGTTATATAATAAGAAGCTACCTATAAGTATAAGGCTAGGAATAATTATTAACTTAAATATTAAGCTTTTATAATACTATAATACTATAATAGTTATTATCGCCCCTATCTTATATAGCCCTAATGCCCTTAGTATTATTATCTTTATTTATAGTATCCCTAGAGCCCTTATCTCTATTATCTTTATTATTATCTTTATTATTAGAATTATTAAAATCCTCGCTAGCCTCCCTTATATAGTCTCGCTATTATATAAACTAGCTATACGTTTCTTAACTCTATTCTATAACTAGATCCCTTATTTTATAGCTATTATAGCTAATAACTACCTCGTTAGCTTACTTATATATATTTTTAAGAGCCTTAATTTCCTAGTCTATTATATATATTATTTCCTCTTTATCCTTTTCCTTTAGTATTATTCTACCTAACTAAATAAAGTTATATAGCCCTATTATAATATATATAAGTTTAACTTATATAATAAAGTTATATTTTACTATACTTAAGTATATTACTTTCTATTTTCTCTTATAGCGGCTAAAGACCTACTCTATAATAGTACGAAGCTATATATACTATAAGTTAAATATTTCCCGCGTATTCTATAGCTATATAGTTCCTTTACCTATTCTTAAAGATAATACTAAGTCTTACTAAGATATAGAATAAGGATTCTATAGCGAGTCCTATACCTAGTATTTATAAGAAAGAAGCGTCCCTTAGGTATTATAAAGGACTTTACTAATATATACTATAAGATTATAGAGTTATAGATCGAGCCCTTAGCTCCCGCTAGAATATAAGAGAATAACCTATTAAAAGTTATAACTACTAGTATATTCTATAAGATATTATATTTCCTTAACTAGGAGTATTATTAATAATACTTAGGGATAAAGGCTAGAATATATATACTATCTAGGGCGCTAATAGCGCCGTTAAATTATATAAACTCTTATTTAACTTAATAGCTAACGAGATATATCTTATATTTAGTTAATAAACAAATCTTATATATAATTACTATATTAAATCGATAAGTTAATAAAAGATCTATAATACTAATAATTAACTTATATATAACGGTTTAGTCCCTAAGGGATAAACTAGAGGTTTATATTAGTAAAAAGGTTAGAGCGAATATTATATAGGTAATAGATTATAGAGATCGTTAAGTTAATACTTATATTAAAAGCTAGCTAGGTATCTATACTATAGTAAGGAAATTAGGGGTACCTATATACTTATATAATTCTACTAGATTAGTCCCGTCGGACTAATCGTATTAAATAGGATTAGTTAAGTATAACTAATCCTAGGTATAACGATCCGAATAGATTAGTTAATCGTAACTAATCTATTTAGCATAGAATAATATTTCCTTATTATTCTATCCTTCGTTCTAACGCGTATAGCCGGCCTGTCTTACGGCTGTTTACCTAGGTTATAACACTTATATAAAAGCAGTAAGCTATATTTCTTTATAGCTTATTATATATATATATCTATAAGAATACTAATACTTTCTATTCTATAGTTTTACTACCTCGAGGTTATAACTCTTATATATATCTAAAGCTATCGATATAGCTTAAAAAAGACTACCTTTAGTATATAAAAGAGATCCCTAAATATCTTATCTAGAGCTATAAGTAGCTATATATAATACTTATAAGCCTTTACTAGTATATTACCCTTATACTCGCCGTTATTAATAATATTACTATTACCTATACCTAAAGGTACCTATAGCTATTAATAGCTAATAGTAAAGCTATTACTATTATTACGTCCCCTTCTATTCCGAAAGACCTATAGGAATATTAATATAATAATAATATTCCGAAGTATATTATTATTATTATTATTATCTTTATCCTTAATAAGATAGTTAAGTAGCCCGCTATTAAGTACCCTAAAGACCTATATTATAGCTACGATAGTTTAGGTTAAGCTAAAAAAAGCTAAGCTATTTTAGCCTACCCTTAATATACCTAACTAACTTAGCTTAGCTTTTTAGGTAAAAAATATAAACTATCTTAGTAACTATTCCTCTTATAGGTATCTTAATAGCCCTAGCTAGCCCGGTATATTAATAGTAGGGGTTAATAGCGATTTATATAAGGTAGAGTCTACATTCCCTTAATTATACTAAAAATCCTTACTAATTAGGGAAAGGCGCCGAAATTGTGCTTAGAATTGTGTCCTGAACTAACTTGGCCGGTCTCCTGCATCAGAGCATTATTATTACGAAGCCGGGGCTCCCTTGCCCACTTGTTAGCTCCGCGTGGTAGCCGCCGCTATGGAGCGGGTCTTCTTCCGTTGCCGTTTTGGACTGGCCGAGTGGCATCGCTTACCAGACCCGCTACTCGTAACCTACCGGCCACCTAAATAAGCAGGAGGATAAGGTCTTGCCCCACGTTGGGTCTTTTTGTCTCGACGAAAGCAGTAATTCTAGTCAATGCCCTGCAAGGCGTTACCTCATTACAGTCGTAGTGGTAGGTGATGTAGACAGGGCAACACTCCTTCAAAGGTTGAGCCCGCACTCACGCAAGAGCAAATTAGTTGCTGCACCAGATGCATATCGCAGCACACAATAGTTCTTCACTCGTATTATTGGTTCCTGCGCGAGTTGAGTGCTGACACGATTCCATCTTCACCAGTATTATCCATCACAACGCAACAGCGGCGTGGCCCATCCCACCGCCGCGACTAGCAACATCTCAACTTTGGTCGGACATTGCCCGTTGGGCCGTGCTGCCGAATTCTCCTCGGCTGGACAGCTGATAGTCGGGTGGAAACTTGCGCACTTCGTCATGGTGTAACTTAGTCGGCCTCCAGCGAGGCTGTGATGCTCGAAGCTGCAATGGAGTCCAACTTGACGGCACACGGCTTGCTGCTGGCCGGAAAAGGCGTCTCTCTGGAGAGCAATGCGCACTGGCCGCCGTATGCTCTAGACTGCGTGCCTGTAATGTTGAACCGGGCGCTTCTCGTATTGGAGCAGTTTGCCCCATGAGCGGCCGCGAAGTCGGGTTTCTGTGCTCCTCTTTTCATCGTAAAAAAGAAAATAATTTGGCCGCCAAACGCCACGTCGTCACTCTCGTAGTCTATATCTTCACTGCAATTCTTTCAAAATGGAGTCCAGTTGATAGCAAAAGAATCTTCGACGTTGAACTTATCCGAGAACATGTATACATAGTAGACGTCCTTTCCCGTTAAATTGGCTAGGTTCAGCGCCAAGCCTCCGTGGTCACCGCGTATCCGGTCATTGCTGAACACATCGAGAAGGATTTCGCCGTCTAGTGTCGCGGCAAGGTTGGCGTTTTGAATAGCAAAAACAAAGGGCATCATATCGGTAGGCTCGTAGGTAGTGTCATTCTGGGGAAAGATGAGGTCTATCTCGACGGTGCCGGAGAGCGACACCTCGCCCAGGGCAGCCGAGTAGAAGAGACAAGGACCGGCAAGGCATCGGAGAAAACAACGAAAGCCAGAAATTTCTGGCTTATCTGGTCTGTTTGGCATACTCCAAAAAGCAAAGCAACTAGAAATGATGATGTTTTGCCAACAAGCAGGCAGCGGGCGTCAGCTGACTTTAGTGTTGGTGGATGTTTGGGTGGCCTCTGGCTGAGACCCAATCCCTGCACAGCTAGTGGCAGCCTAGAAGGATTTTGTGCGCCCCTGCGCCCCCGCAGTTAGAACCCCAGATCGATCTCCGATGCACTTCGCGGGCCAAATATGCGAAAGTGGACGGGCGTTGACGAGGCATCAAGTGACCGTGAAAAGGATCAGGAGCGACACAAGATGAGCGGGGCCGGCTCGAGCTGTCTGGCACGGCGCTTCTATTGTTGGACAGTTGTGGAAGTGTATCTTATTAATACCTCAACTCCTGGAAAAAGGTCAGCCGCCAACGTGGCCAACATTCCCGCAGATGCGTGAATGCTCTGTAACCACCCTCAGCATAGCAAAGCAGGCACCCGGCGAAGAAGACAATTCCGCATTAGCTTAATAACGTTCATTCTTAGGTTTTCGGGTTTGCTAATCAGAGCCGCGCCTCGGCTTGCTGTATCGTGATGCCAGCGGCTGTGGCGCATCGGAAGAACTTTTGCACAATGAGAGTCTTATTATCATGTTGAGCTGCGAGGTTGCGTACGAGTACGGACGTGCTTTGTGGAAGGCTTCGGTGCAGGTTACCCCTGGGGCAAGTCACAGGCTTCGCTCGCGGCATGCGGTTAGCCTGTGGCTTACCGGAATCTTCAAGCGGCTATTCCGGGCCGTGGAGATTGGCCCCGGCCCGAAGTTCCCGTCAATGACCCTCTCTCCAAACGTAGCGATCAAGCCACGCGCTTGTTCGGCGAATTCCGCCCTGCATTGGGAGCTCATGCAGCCGGCCTCTGGTCTGACCACGAAAGCGGGTTGCAAGAGAAGTGGCACCGCAGAAGTCCAGATCAAGAGCGCAATATCACCACTAGAGCCCTAGAGATGTTTTCAAGGCCTCTAAATGCGTAGAAAACAGTGTTTCGTCAAATGATTCATACTTCCCTTGAGAACTTCGAAAAAGCCTTATTAGGGGGACATTGTCGCCGAGGGTGCATAGAGCCTGAGCGCTTTCGCGGTGCCTCTGACAACAAGGCAACACCGGACACGCGGCTGAGAGCACGGGAATCGTACTAGGACGAGAACTTACTCGCATTACACTCCCCCCTACCGTTTCGACTCTGGTCCCGTCCGAACCCCTGGCGTCGTTAGTCCTCCCGAAGCCCGACCGGCAAAATCGCCGAGGCTGCCAGGACTGGTGAGGAAGATGCCAGTTCAACGTTCGTACCTGGTAGGTATTTGGAACATGGCGTTGGGATGTGTTGGTTCTGGTCGTTCTCTCTTCATCCACCGGTACGCCCTGCTTGTTCAGCTAAAGCAATGCACCAACACGCCCCGTCGGCAAGGCCCTGCAAGTGGTCGTCATGCAGTGTAAAGTGAAGTTTACATGACAGATGCACATTATAAAGCAGACTTCTGGTCACAAGTTGGCCAGTATTTCCGCTCTATGCGCCTTCGAAGACTGCGTTCTACTCTCCTGCGCGACTTTCCCTCCCTTCTCCTTAGGTTTCATCCTTCATCCTTGTCCTCGAAGAGAAAACACCGAGTCTCTTGACTTTCACTTGCTCACGCCAGTCATTGACAGTAACCATCCTGTCATGGCTCGCTCTGCCATGGGGATGGCTCTCCGAGTCATCAATTCCTTGGTCTTTGCCCAAGCCGCTGTCGCATACACGCCCAGCAGGCTGGCTGTCAGCCCGTCCTACAACGGCAGAGACGCCTGCCCCTTTCGCTGCGTCGATTCTGGCCCTGTGAGCGGCAACTGGTCCGTCTATCACAACTTAGATCAGCTGCTTCCTTGCGAGGAGACCATGTTTTACGACTTTTCTCTCTACGATCCGGTCGATGATCTCAATCTCCTCTATCGGATTCATGCTTGCACCACCTACGGCCCTGACTGGCTGGATTCACCCGCGCAGGTGCTCAAGCTGGCCCTTGTCGAGTATGTAAATGTCACGTTTACCGTGGGTTGGTGGCCCGAGCAAGGGAGTGAGCTGGCCATCCCGGGCATCCGCTCGCTGGCGGAGCAGATGCGCCATTACCTCGAAAGCGGCCTCGGCATCACTAACAACACGCTGCGTCTATATGCTCGATTCGGCCAAGCCACGCTCGGTATCTACATTGGCGCGGGTTTCCAGAATGAAAATATCGGGTCGTCGGCCGTGCAAGTCTTCAATGACTACATTCGTACCATCGATGGCAGCACGCAAAACGTAGCGATGCAGCTGTGTGGCGGCGACTTTCAGGGCAACCACACGCTGGGTGTCATAGCCACGAGCAATGGGACCTTTGGCGCCGTCCAAGACGCCTTCAAGTCTTGGGACAGCAATAAATGTCTTTCCTTCAGCGAGTCCAAGAACGTCACGGGTGAAGTCGCGCTAACTACCCCCCTTGCCACCCCGGGCAACATCACTACAAACAACAATTTCACGTCAGCGTCTGGCGCTCCGAACTCTACGACGGATGAGTTCAAGCGCGCCAGCGTCAGAGCGATTCATCTATTTGGTCGCGATCAATGCCGAACGGAGAGAGTCCAGCTCTACGATGGATGTGCCGAGATGGCCAAGAAGTGTGGCATTTCTGGCCACGACTTCATGCAACTCAACCCTGCTGATGGGTTCTGTTCCTCTCTGCGACCCGGGCAGGCTGTATGCTGCTCTGCCGGAACGCTTCCCGATATTCGACCCAAGCCGAACGCCGACGGAACCTGCCACTGGTACCAGGTCGCCACCGGTGACTCTTGCTTAGATATGGCCGCAGCCAATGGCCTGACGGTGCAGGATCTTGAGAACTTCAACAAGCACACGTGGGCCTGGAACGGATGTGCCGTCGTTTGGGCTCAAACCCGCATCTGCCTGAGTACTGGTCGGCCGCCCATGCCCGCGCCTATTTTCAACACAATCTGCGGCCCTCAGGTCCCTGGCACGCAGCAGCCGGGTGACGGGACCGATCTTGCGTCGTTGAACCCTTTCCGCTGAACGCCTGTTGCGATATCTGGGGCCAGGCAAGTACTCCATTATCCTAGATATTTACAAGTAGGAAGAGACAAACGAACTAACATCAACGTCAAGTGTGGCACTACGGACGAGTTTTGTGTCGACACCAGCACAGGAGCTCCCGGAACCGCGAGACCGGGAACGAACGGATGTATTTCTAATTGCGGCTCTGCGATGAAGCTCAGCGAACCCCCTGCCGTCTTTCGAAAGATTGGATATTTTGAAGGCTACAACTTAAAGCGTCGTTGTTTATATCAGGACGCTTCGCAAATCGACTCGACCCAGTACACTCACGTACACTTTGCTTTCGGCCTCCTAACACACGACTTCGAGGTTAATACCGGAGACGCGCTAACTACCTTCGAGTTCAATAAGTTTAAAGAGGTCTATGGTCCTAAGCGAATCGTATCCTTTGGCGGCTGGGACTTTTCGACCGGCCAAGACACCTATACCATCTTCCGAGAAGGAGTGACGGGCGCTAATCGAGTAAAACTAGCCACCAACATCGCCAACTTTGTCAAGCAGCACAATCTTGACGGCGTAGATATCGATTGGGAGTATCCTGGCGTAAGTACATGGATCCTCAAACAGAAAGAATGCACCAGTACTTTTAACATTTGAGGCTAAACATGCTCCCCGTCCTCTAGGCCCCCGACATTCCCAACATTCCTGCCGCTGGCGCAGCCGATGGCATCAACTATCTGCGATTCCTCACCGTATTGAGAGATCTGCTTCCTGGAAAGTCCATCTCAATCGCAGCCCCCGCGTCTTACTGGTACTTGAGAGCGTTCCCAATTGCACAGATGGCCAAGATTGTAGACTACATTGTCTACATGACCTACGATCTTCATGGACAGGTTAGTTTCTGTAACCCTAAATTTTGCGGCCAGCATCACCCGGTCTGACAAAGATGTTGTATAGTGGGACGCAGACAACAAATGGTCACAACCTGGCTGCCCAACAGGTCATTGTCTTCGCAGTAATGTCAATCTGACGGAGACAATTGATGCTCTTGCAATGGTGTGCTCTCTCTACCACGGCCGCGTTTGCCGCAGTATCTTTCCTCGTCTAGCAGCTCATTTCTTGTTCTTTATAGATCACCAAAGCCGGGGTGCCGTCGAACCAGGTCGTCGTTGGCGTGACGAGCTACGGAAGGTCGCATGGCATGGCGCAGGCAGGCTGCCACACTCCCGAGTGCTTCTTCACGGGCGGGCCTTTGACTTCAACAGCAACAAAGGGACCTTGCACCGATACGGCTGGCTACATCTCCAACGCCGAGATACAGGATATTATCAACACACCTGGACGCGTCAACTACAAGTACCTTGACGAGAGAGTGACAGTGACATTCTCGTCTATGATAATACGCAGTGGGTGGGCTGGATAAGCCCTGACACCAAAGCCATAAGAATAACGACATACCAAGCTCTCAATATGGGCGGCTCTAGTGAATGGGCTATTGACCTTGAGGCGTACCACTCGGCCCCCAACTCAGGTCAGCCCGACAACTCCGGCAACGGGGGAGCGGATATCTGGTGGGCCGACTTTAAAGAGACGGCCTCGACAGGAGGGCCCCAGCGGGGCGACCGCACGGGAAACTGGACGACAGTCCAGTGCAGTGACCCTGCCGTGTGGGATTGGAGCCTGACCCCGACCCAGAGATGGGCAGGAGTGGATGCCAAAGATGCATTCGCGGATGCCGTGAGGCAGTGGAAGACGTACGACAAAAAGCACGGCTACGAATTTTCTCCATCCCTCCTTAATACGTTTCATGGGCCCGAGGACACTTCTTGCGAGGTTCTGAATCAGGGCTGCGATGGTATCAAGCAGTGTCACGATTTTGTGGGCGAAGGGACCGGTCCTGCAGCGTACTTCATCTACAACGCGTTTGTCATGATTCACAGCGTAAGGCCCTCATCACTGAAATCATCACCATCAGACTCATCATCCTACAAAATCACACACTAACCGAATATATTCTCATGATAGTCCTTCAAAGCCATTCATGACGCGCTGTTTGGCGAAGCGGCCACCACCGTCAACTTCGCAATTGATGCCTTTATTGACAAGTTTGCACCGCTTCCACCACCGGACGACGACACCACGTGGTTGTTCTTCATCCTCGACCTCATTACATTGGGAGCCACTGCGGGCATGGGAAAGGTCTTCAATTCATGCAAGTCTCGCTCGTGTCCAGTCCCCCTTGGAAGACAGTGATTAACACGAAAACAGCAGGGCTCTCCAAGATTCCTTACTATGTGGATAACCCTGCGGCAATGGCCAACGCGAAGGACACCGTCATGGCCATCATTGTCGGCAGCACATCTATCGCTAAGGATCTGTATACCAACCCCACCATGTAAGTGAAAGCAATTTGGAACCTCGGATAAAACTCCCCTGTCGCGGCAAGCTCACCACAGATATAATGTAGCCCGGGTTGGACGCTGGAAAAGCAGCATGACTTCAAAGTTTGGGTCGGTCAGGCCATCGTCGATATCAGCGCTTTGAATGATCAAGCGGTCTCTTTCCTATTCAGCGGCACTTACGAGGCAATTAACTCCTTCAGCGACATCATTTCTGACGGGAAATTGATCCCTGGGCGGGGCGCCAACGGCAATGTTTCCATGCCAAAGATCATGCCGAGCGCTGAGATTGGGAAAGGCCTGACCACCGTCATTTTTGGCTACTCCATCCCCGTCATCTGGCGCCTCTCCGGCCGCAAGCCCTTCATTCTGGACACTGGCTCTCCCTGCGACACCAAAGACCCCAAGGGTGATTACCTCACCAGGGACACCCAAGACCGCACGCGAGGCTGCTACAACAATCAGCTGTACTTCCTCGTCATGCCCGACGGCCAGTCCGAACACTGCTTCAACGGCTGCCATAAAGGTGATTGCCTTCCCGACGTTTGCCGCCCCAATCAATTCTCGGTGCCACCTGGCTTGGATTACCTCAATGGCAAGGACCAAACGTTTGGAAATATCACCGTCGAAAAGATCATTCAAGGGTAAGGACATGCACCCTTATTGATGACTCACGCACTGCCGACTTGAAACTTCTGCTGACAACTGGAAACGCCATAGCTCCGTCAAGACTTATATCCAAAATGGAAATACCAACGGCGGAGGCAAGCCAGATATTACTAACAGGGATACCGCTGGTGACTTGTTCGACATGGACATTACACCGCCCGGCTTCTTCCGTATCCCCGTCTGTAGCGGCGAAATGGCCCATAAAGGATGGGGAACCACGAACGAATCGGATCCCAACTACCCATGTCTTCCTCATTGAATAGACATATGTCACCATGTTATGTAGAACATGAAACTGGTTTATTCCCTTGCTCGTGAATCTTCCGAGATTCCGCATTCGAGTGACCAAGCTATAATATAGAGATGCCATCCACGACGGTACATCTTAGTCTAAGCCGCACTCATTGGAATTCATGTCAGTATCCGTTAACTCCTGAGCGCCTCCTTGATGAAGCAAGATGTTGAGGGAACGAGAGACTCAATCTCTACGATTAAAACGAATATGAGGAAACATTCTGTTTAGACAGTTGCCCGCCCTTAGCAGGAGACCAAACCGGCCAAGGGTCCCTTGACTGCACTTTTGGTGCATCTGCTCAAATTTGGCGTACACATGTAGGCTCCTTCTCCTTCGAGCATCTGCAGCTGCGCCAATGTCGAACCCAGACACGGACGCGTCGAACACAAACGCTGAGAAAGCAACGGGCACCGAGCCATCTGAGGTTCTGGTCACCTGGCGTCCTTTGTGTCCAGAACCAGAAACCACTTCTGTTGTGCTAGGCGAGAAGGCGATGGTTCCCCAGCTCTGGGCTGGATGATCTGCTTACGGACAAGTAAGGCGCTTCGCCCCACGGCAACTCGCTACTTAAGGCCGACCATTTATCCGAAATACTGTGTAACTCGTGATTGCTGTCTTTCATAGCATCGTATGACGTCCAGTGCCTCTTGCCAAGTAATTCCTTCACCGGCTCTCAATTCCTCTCCATGTCCGTCCCTGGAGATGCCTCACGCACAACCGCGTTCCCTCAGCCGGATAGTACAGCCAACAAGCCCACCGAGCCCAGCCCCCCTGCTTCATCTGCTCCCTGGCCCTTTGGCCGATGAGGTCCTCGATGAAGCCACCGCGACGCACCGCCAAGCGGGTTGGAAAAACGCGCTGCAGATAATGCGCTGTCGAGGCCACGTGCGGCTTGTCGTGCCAGAAGAAGAGGGGTGTTAGCGGCACCAAGTCGTCGTCATCGGATGCAGCAAAGTTCCCCTTAAGAGCCACGGTCAAGGCGCGCAGAGTGGGAAATTTGACGACGTGATCCGAGGTTGCGTACGAGCGCATGCGAATCGAGGGGAGACACACATATTTGACCGGATGGCCGGTTAAGTCTCTGCGCATGATGCGCAAAATCGATCGCAGGGGAATGTCAGCGGATAGAGGCCAGTCGTGCTGCTGCACCCATACATAGGGTGTGTCTGCCATCCTCAGGGCTGAGCGCACCGCCAGTCCAAAGCCGAGGCGCCTCGACGGCTCAATAAAGGTGACGCAGCCATCCGTGATTCGGGAGATGTGCAGCTCGACGCAGTTTCCTTCAGCCTCGGAGCCGTATTCTGCTTTGCCGCGTGACTCCGCAAGGTGCGCCTCACCACCATTGCCGTCCATCTCCTCTTCAGTTCGAGGACAACTGTACTTGCCAAGAACCAGACGCTTCACATTTTGTTTATAGGCATCGTAATGCAAGGCATTTTCGTCAGTCACAACGCCCTTCTTCAGTCGCTGCCGAGTTCCGATATCGTCGTACGTGTCCAACACGACGATGACAGGGCAACTTAGCAGGTCCGGGCAGTGCGTGCGAAAGGACTGCAAGACTGCAGCGATCAGATCTGTCCCAGGGGCCGAGGGCGTGGGTGAGGTGGTAATGATCACCGTCAAGTCATTCACCGAGTCGCCTCGGACCGCAGACGCCATTGAAGTCTGTCGTACGCATAACAGTAGATGATTTCAAAAATCGACGTGGAGCGGTCTTAATATTTGCGCATGGTCGAATGTACGAGCGGCTCAGCCAAGGCCTTCTGGGACGAGATTAGCAAAATGAGAGGCCCGCTGTTGAGATCTTTGACCTTAGCCGACAATCATCCGGACCACGCTCGACCCATACTTGCCTAATAACTCATCTGGCCAGGAAAAATAATTAGTTCCAAACTACGGTAATATTTGCTATAGGGTTGAATACGCTACAGCTCCTAGTATGAATCTAGTATGCTCTTTCGCTGAAGTAAATCCGCTGTTCGCGGACCTACATTTCTCAGATGGCCCTTAAAATTACGTACTGCAGATACCGCGTTAGGGCATCAACTCCGGCAAACTATTTAGATAAGAAAGGGTCACAGCAACTTGCTTCATTATCATCACCTCCTGTCAGTGGGAGCGTAGATACTCAAGTTGTGTTGGGTTAGCTGAGGGGCTCAATGGAGCATGTTCCCTTAACCTTGATAACACTGAGACTTCTTCGCACAGCTCGGGCTTGTACGACACCACTGTACAGATCTGGCGCACAAGTTTAAGCGGATGCCTTTGGTCCCAGTCTAAAGGAACATCTTCAAGATTCGCAGTCCAACATAAACGTGGAATTTGGTCCAAGATCTAATCGTAGGTTATTGGCAGACACCTACCAGCGCACGGAGTGGGCCGTTCCCAACAGCGACGAAGACGCTCTTACAGGGGTTCTCTTCCCGATAATAAAGGCATCTTCTCCCTGTCGAGAAGCGCTTGACACCTGTGAAGATATTCTTCTCAGCCCCTTATCCTTGGCTAAGAAATAGCCATCACGTGCGCAGGGAGGTAAAAGCTGTCCAGATCATCATTTAGTATCAAGTCTAGAATCAGGGCCAGGATTTACAGTGATCATGTTAAGCTATCGAATTTGGCACGGATATGCGGCAGAACTAAGGACGTCTGTGAGCTTAACCTCACCACTTGACCTCACCGGTGGCTGTGACACTCTCAGACAACTCGCCAGCAAAGTTGGAGTCATGAGGCAGGCTTAGCAAGTTCAGACGAAAGAGATACAATTTATCAGCCACTACAAATGGCAAGCAGAGTAGCATGTGGTGAATATTAAGCAATTCAAGCAAGCAAAAGGCAACGGACCGGGAGAGATGTTGAAATCTCCTAAGTTACCGGAGGGATGTCCATGTTAGATACATAACCTCGCGTGCGGCCCGAGCAAGTTTCATTTTTTGACAGCGCAGTGTTACTCAGCACCACCAACTCCCGGCCATGTGCTAAATCCGACCTTCAGATCATGTAGCTGACACTTGGTTTCCTAAATACCGTGAAGTGCGTATGTACACCACGATCTTGTACTGCAAAGCTCAACGCACTCAGCGAGCGTGTCAACGTTTTGATGCGTCTCTTTAGGTTTGGAAGGATCATGCCCTGCACATGTATCAGCACTGCGAATCCATTTACAGCGACTTACTTACAACGGGTGCAGTGAATTTTATAAATATTGCCGGAAATAGTCACTTCCTGAATATGCTTGCTTGGGCCTATAAAACAATTGATTAGCTTTCACTCAAGAATCTTGGTCAACTTTACCATCAACGTACAATGCGCAGCTAGAAAGTTTTCGGAACCAGCTGAGGATGACGTGGTGGAGGTGAGGTTTGTCTCGCACTTGTCAAGGTCCAACTTCAAGGCCGTTTCTCGCCGCATACACTCGTCTCTTTCGTCTTCGCAGCTCAGTGCAAAGGGGTCCTCGTCCTTAGCGTCCTCGACCTTTTCCATGTATGTGACTCCGGCGCGAGCAATATCCTTGCCCGTCTCATGACCGACGACACATCTTTTGGTGCGTGGATGATACGAGCAGACGGACCGACCAGCCGCTTCGCAAAGTGCCGCACAGTCCTTGTCAGACGCAACATTCGTGTCAGGGTCACCTTGTCGGTAAATGTCACACTTATACTCCACCGTGTAACTAGGGCTTATAGTCTCGCGGTAACCCTGGATACGCTGAGCGCCGGCCTGAATGGCTCCTAGAAGAAAGCTGAAACAGTATGCTGTCGAAATCTTCATTTTGGCAAATCAAGTCAGAGGTTGGATGCTGAGGTGAAGGGTATGCCAGAAGATAAACGTGGTAGACAGAGACGGCTTAAGTACTTTTGAAATGCCTTGCGCTTCTCCGCTCGCAAATACCATAATAGTCGTAATACTTATGCGACAGTTACGAATAGACCGACAAAAATGCGTGACTATCTAATCTTGAGAGTTAAGACCCCAACTAACTTTCTGTCTTTGGGTTTTGCAACGCCTGGCTGTCTTTTACTCAGTAGTTTTGATGAAATCGGCCATTCGTGAGCCTAACTTATACTATTTTCTCTTGCTTTCAGCAGTACAAAGCAGGCGGTTACTCCTTTCTGCGACGTCGGTGGCGAAACCATGATACCGCGCGTTAGCTGTAAACGTGGGGCATGTATCAGCGAAATCAGTATTGCCGGTTCATCCGTAGCCGTCTGCCTTGGCCGTAATAACACCTGGATTCTCACTGCTTTTTGGCTTAGCCTTTAATATACCAAAGCTTAGGTTATCTGCCCCCCTATTAATTTTGATGAGAAGGTTAATCGGGCTGACATTTGTTTGTATTATCATTATGAGAGGTCCAGAGGCGCCAGCCCTACTTATCCCCACACCGGGGCCTTACAGCAGCCCACCTAATGTACAACGAACTCTCCAACCATTATCTTCAACAACCTCAAAGTGAGGTTCTATTGTTTTAAATCAAGCCTTTAAGTTATATGAATCCTTGCCTTGATATTGTATCATAGACCCTAGATGCTATATCATGTATAGACATGATACGTGCCTTACTTGTAGGTCGGGCGGCCGAGTTTCTCATGCCCAAGTTTCGCTAATACTGGCGCAATAAGGCACCGGGCCATGCAGCCAGCGAGGGGTAGCAGATGTGTTTTCGTACGACACTACAGGCGACAGGATCGAATGATTCTTCCCCCAAGCTGTCTCCGAAAATTTGACCATGTACCCATCTCTATGCAAAACATCCGACTTTTGTCCCCAAGCATTACAAAGAATGTAAAGCAGCTCCTCGACGTGCAAGTCTGGCGTCATTGGTGCGAATTTGTACTTGTCCTGGATTTTCTTGACAATTTCGGCAGGGTACAATCCAACCTCCTCCTCCAGCTGCACTGCATCGACTGCAGTCAGCGAGACAAAGGCGTGGTAGGATCCTCCGTACTTTGCACGGTCGCGGAGAGCGAGCATGGTGTCAATGACGCCCACTGCGCCGGACAGCATGTCTGCTATTGGCAAAGGGGGTAGCACGCTCACACCCTCGTCGAGCCCAAGCGCCTTTCCGCATACGTAGGAGCAGCCAGATGCGGCATCTGCAATTTGCTGGAACCCGGGCCTTTCCGCATAGTATCCATCAGGACCGTAGCAGTTGAGGTCGACGTAAACAATGCCCTTGCCCCGAGCTCTCGCCTTTCCAAGAACATCTTCCAGCCCAAAGCCCTTGCGCTCAATAGAACGCAGGCGAAAAGCTTGAATGATGACATCTGCACCCTCCATCAGATCGTGCAGTTTCTTCTTGTCAGCTTCGATGGTGAGATCAAGTGCACAAGTTCGCTTTCCCGCCGTCAATTGGACACTGAGAGGCTGCTGGAAATTAGCAATTGTAAGTCTCCGTGTCATTCTTGTGTAAACCACGTACCTGTAGGTCGGGCAGATCGGGACTCTGCACCTTGATGACGTCTGCACCAAGAGAAGCAAGAGCCGCTCCCATGGCTGGACCAGCAATGACTCTGGCAAGCTCAATCACCTTGATGCCTGCTAATGGTCGTTTATCATCCATGGATGAAAAAGGTACCGGAGGCAGCTCCGATCCCAAAGCGACCCGTCGATAGTTGATCAGTGGATGCGCACGGAGTCGTTGGCCCATGGTGGTCTGCCTCCACTGCGCAGGCGTGTAGCATGTCTGTCCACAAAAGCCATGCTCCATGTTCTTCTGATCGAGCTCAGCAGCAGAGTACTTGATCATCTCGGCCTTGATAAGCTCGTAAGCTTCATCTCTGCCAGACGTTAGGGCATTGGGGTCAAGGTTGAAGGCCTCGAGGAAGGCTGCGGGGTTGAGGTTTCCCATGACCTGGTACCAAACCTGGGGGTTTTTTGTCGGATAAATGGCCCAGGAGCGAAAGTGCATGTCATTCTTGGTCAGTACACGTCGGTCCAAGTCTTTGCCAACTTTGCGAAGCGTGCCGTCTTTCTGAATCTCTGCAATGGTCTTTCCGCTGATAGATACCAACGCTGGCGTAGCTGGATACAGGCCCGATTTGTCAACATCAATCGAGATCTTCCCTGTGTCTATGCCCCTCAGAGCACAAATTTCTTTTCCGACGATGCCAATCATGGCATGGCAGACAGCAGACTGGTTCACGATTAACATTGCAGACGAGGTAGGCGGAAGGGCCGAGCAGAAGGTACCATTGCTTGGGACTTCAGGGGACCAGGAATGATGGGAAGGTCTTCGCCATGAAACTGAACCTCATCCAAGGTGGCAGCGTCGTTTGTAAAGCCTGGAGACATGTTCGCAAAATGACGCAGCAAGCGACGGCATTCCGCCGGCAAAGGGTTGTAGGTAGTGTCAACAAAGGTGCCGGGACCAAAACGGTCTTTGGTAGTAGCTCGGGTTGTCATTTTGGGGTTGATTGTGGCGATTTAGTGAAAACGCGGAAAAGTGTCTGCACTTTGGGGGCCAGGTTGGAATCCGCACGCCGTTTGACGTGGCCCTTTTATGCTTTAGGAGACAGTCCGACGGTCGGATGCGCCGGTGACGAAGACATCATTGCTGAACGCAGAGCCAACCATGTTTTGGTGAGACAGGGTGACGAACCTGTCGGTAGCGCCGGCGACGGAGCCAACATTGCCATCTAGATAATTGACAGGCATCAGCCCGGCCATCGAGTTGCTGCCCAGCCGCTCTGCCAAAGTGGCCCCAAGTTGGGATGAGATGGTCGAGCCTTGACAAATGACAATGGGTCATGTTGTACATCTAAGCCTGCCCATGCATGAACGAGATGGCCCTTGCCGAGCGGCTACCGCTCGGCGTTATACCAAGAATCAGGCGGTACGGCGTGTGCGTTTTCCGCACTCCATACAAAGTAGGTACTGGCCAATTTACCCTAGATGCACAGCACTCGCACAAACGATCTGCACTGCGCCTGCATGAACGAGCTTAGTCCCATCTTTTTGCGGATGGGAGGCGGCACCGTACAGAACTTTTGGGTCCGAGAGGTCCCACTGAAGACGGAGCAGCCGCGCCTGCCCCGCCTGACATCCCGAGGCAAGTGGGCTCCTCGGTATGTACAGGCAGCGGTGGCCGCTCTGCTGGGTTAAAGGTTGACCAACGACAGCAACTCTTTTAGGGTCCATCTCCAGCCGTTAGCTCCATTGCGGTCATGTCGGAGGCGCTTGGACGACATCCTGTCCGGTCGCGCCGGCTCGGTCCAGTCTGTCATTGCGAAGCGCCACACGGCTTGACCGAGAGCTCTCGCCATGGCTCCGGTGCTGGCCATGCAGATCCAATAGGCGTGTACCTAATTATCACTCCTTTGCCAGCTGGACACCTCTTCAATGCTCAATGTACTCCAAGATCCGCGGTTGAAAGTGTGCACGTCACTTGCTCCAGCAGGTCAGGCCCGCTCATCGGCCTCGGTATATAAGTCGAGAAGCATGGCACACGCAAAGCCGTCATCGCCAGCTCGCAGCAAGCAAAAGCCTAGTTGCACAGACTCTCTTTCGCATAATTCAAGTCTTACGGAGTTTGAAAAGACAAATGATGGCAATCCGCACCGTTGGCGTCGTTGGCACAGGAGTCATTGGGTCGTCGTGGACAGGCTTGTTCCTGGCTCATGGTCTGCGCGTTCTGGTATCCGATCCCGCACCTGATGCCGAACGCAGGCTTCAAGCCTATCTCAAGAGCATCTGGCCTACTCTTCAGAAGATCGGACTGTCATCCAACGCTTCCTTATCCAACTGTCGATTTGTCGGGGCCAGTATGCAGCAACACTATGCCGAGCTTGACTTTGTCCAAGAGGTAAGCCAAAGCGTACTGTGGCAGCTCTGTGGATTGAGGCTCGACTGACATTCTGATACAGAATGCCCCAGAAAGGATTGACCTGAAGACCAAGTTGCTTGGTGAGATAGACGCAGGGACTCGCCCCGAAGTCACAATTGCTTCTTCATCATCGGGCATTCCCAGCTCGCAGTTCATTGCACAATGTTCCAAAGCTCCTGCGCGTGTGCTTATTGGGCATCCGTTCAACCCACCTCATTTGATGCCTCTTGTCGAGGTTGTGCCTCACCCAAACACAGACAAGGCCAGCATTCGAGGCGCATTAGCCTTCTATGAGTCGCTCGGACGAAAACCAGTTTTGATACGCAAAGAGATTCCCGGGTTCGCGGCTAATCGTCTCCAAGCCGTATTGTGCAATGAGGCTTATAGCTTGGTCAGCAGGGGCGTCATGTCCGCCAAGGATCTCGGTAAACCTGTCTTTCTCATTCAATGCTAAGATTTCGCTTCTGACGGATTGCTTAGATACGTGCGTAACTAGCAGTCTCGGACCGCGCTGGGCCGTGACTGGACCGCTCATGTCAAATGCAATGGGTGGCGGAGGCGGAAGTGACGGCTTCAAGCATCTCTTGGAGCATCTTGGTCCCGCTGCAAAGAAATGGCTCGAGGACATGAAGGCCCACGAGTTTACGTGGGGGCCAGAGCAACTCAGTGCCCTGGGAGAGAGCGTTGCAGAAGAAATTGGATCCTGCGACATGCGTGCCGTCGAACGTGAGCGGGATGCCACTCTTGTTGAGCTATTTCGCATCAAGACCAAGATGGCGGCCGAATAAATTGTCGGGGCATGGGTCGGGGCAGCTGGTCGGAAGAACCACCCTGCGGAACTTTGACGATGCGAGATGCCATAGAGTTTGTCGTACCGAAATTTAGAACGTGTTTCTTCCTTTGCGGGAGAGAAATGGCGGTCAATTTTCTTTCGAGTTCTTGTTACAGATTTGAGAAAGCCCTGCTGCACAGGGGGAATGTCTGTGCTGCCTTTCACCTTTTCTCAACAGCATGAGTCCTGGAAAGCTTGAAGTCAAGACTTTGCTGGCTTGCCATGACCTCTGTGAGGTTTTCCAAGCGTACAATTCGAACATTATTGACCCGCATGCGTCCCCGCCAGGGTGGTGGTAGAAAACGCATATAGCGACGGTGACGTCTTGCCCGCTAAATCATGTTCATTCCCGCGTCGCCTTCTGTCCAGAATAGCCGAGAAGGATCATCCGCTGCCTCCCAGTAATGGCAGCGGCGTCTCCGAGGCGGCTGCACCAGTATAACGTCCCGTCGACTCCGCTGCAAAGCCCGTTTTGTATGCAATCTGACTTATATCGCACTTGACACACTGTCCAATTGGTCAAAGACGGTCGCTCTCTATGGTCCTCAAGTACGTAGCTTCAGCGTCTGAGGTGTTGGCGATCGCCTATAACCTACTTGTATTAGCGTGGGCCAAAGTGGGGATCGGTTCCACCTGCCATCCGACTGCCGAGGCTGGATCTGCTCTGCCGTTGGATGCGGATGCAACCTGCCGCTGTCTTCCGTCCAAGACCAATCATTTTGCGCTTCTCTTCTCTTCCCTTGAGCTGACAAGCTCTACGTTACGCATCAATTCGGCGGCATGAAGCTGACGCACCGCAAAGTGCGCACCGGCTGTGACGTATGCAGGCAAAGGCATATCAAATGTGATGAGCTCAGGCCCCATTGGTGTGTGTCAACTGCCGACCTCTTTCTTACTGGCATTCGGCAGCTAAAGTCACTATATAGCACTCAATGTCGACGTCTTGCAACAAGCCGCGGCAGGCACGCAGCATGTAAATACACCATGGCCGAAGGTTCACTGTATACGACTGGCCCGACCACAGCTGGCGGTACAGGCGACGCTGGCTCCACTGGCAATGCGCTCGCAATGGCATTTCTAGCCCCTACCTCGTCTTGTTTGTCCGTCACATCTCAATATGGCTGGCCAAACTCGACCCCTGATAAAGAAAAAAACATGCTCTTTCACGTTTGTCTTGTCCGCAAAGACCTCGAGGCCGTAGCGAACCATGGGCTGCTTGCGGGAGTCAATCAGTTCTCTAGGTAAGATAAAGAAGTATTCCGGTTGGGGTAGCCAGTCTCATACTAACCATCCAAGATTTCTTGCCATGGCAGGAAGCTTTCGACACTTGCGGCACAGTATATGCAGCATCGGGGCGAGCCACTTACGAAGTTTGACAAAGGATACCTACATGGCAGAGATGGAGTGCCAATTTAGGGTCCTTGCAATACGAGAAATGAATGCCACGCTGGGAGACGAAGGATGCCAGCCTCTACGAGAGAAATTTCAAGGGCTCCTGGCATCGACTACCTTGATGGCGTGGTATAGCGCACAACCGTATGCGTAATCTGAACCAAATGCAAGACGGCAGAGTGCTGACGGCAGCCAAAGTTATGAATACGTTCAATTTCTCAAAGGAATTTACGCGGTACGTCAATCACTTCAGAGCATCTGGTGCGCTGTGACATTCATTAATCAGCATTTGAAACGAAGATCCTGCCTCCAGAAAACAGATTGTCACAAAACGAGCCGCGTATTCATCTCCAACAGGCAGCGAACATGGCTTGGAGGGCAGAAGCCTCTGCCCTTCTGGAAGGCGTGACTCTTTCGCTGCAGGATCTCTTACGATGTGGCTTGGACGATGAACTCAAAACCGCCGCAAAAGAGCTACAGAATTTTATCCATAATATCTCCCACTTGCCTGTGCGTTGCTGGACACTGGAGGATCAAATTACCGCCATGTTCCCCATTCGAAACTGGCTTCGATTAGTCCCAAAAGCCCCGGGAAAGCTTGCTGCGGATAACTTTCTAGTTTATTTATATCTGGCAAACTACGAAACTTCATTGCTTGTCATGGGCATAATCATGCCGTCAGTCGACTTCCCTCTTGCGATCCACGAGAGGTACTCATGCGTTCTGAAGCTTCGCGAATTGCTTCAAGCCGACTTGGATGGTGGCGGGCTACACGACATCCAAAATCTGACATGGCCGGCCCGAGTGCATAAAGCTTGCATGAAGTGGCTCGCTGTGTCAGAAGCTTGCATACGGAGGTATCAACATGCTGAATGCCGGAACATGTACTCCTAACTTCACAAAACAGAAGGCGCGGATCACCGCTGCCTCAATCACCGGTTGTTACCCTTTCTCGGCAGATATAGAAGGAGCGCAAGCCTGGGGCCTGCCAGAGGTAGGGACGCTATCCTTCTGCATGAGTTCGAAATTCTAGGTTTCGATGGCTCTGTAAGGTGTACGGATCATAGACTCCAGAGAGTACTTTTTTTTTGGTGGGGGGGGGGGGGGGGGGGGG